>CM046061.1:68083082-68252990 GCA_025215515.1 Schistosoma japonicum | reverse complement strand
ATCAGTCATTATTATTCCCATGATCAGTATAATAGTTTTAAAACCAAGTTAAAAGTAAGGGGTTTAATAAATTTCTTTTTGATACTAAGTTCTAACATCAGTAGGTGTATAGCCAGGATTTCAGCAGTTGATTGGCATAGATTTTATTATTATTAAAAATCAAATTATTACTAATTAACCCCGATATCACGAATGACAACTAACTATCTCCACAACCCCCAATAATTACTAATTAAGTTGGATTGTGACCGGCAAGCGGAATCCAAGACGCTCGTTTCGTCCTACTCAGGACTCATCGGATGGATGTATCTGGATCCGAATGTTGATGTTCACACAAGGATTCGAACTCATTCCGCTTTGTGCAAAGTGCCACATCGTTCACCACTAGGTTACTGTGTTCAGACAGTCGTGATGGTACAACGGGTATATATGTAATTAGAATAAGTGTGTATTTTCCCATTGATTTATAATGAACTGGAACAGGTCAGTCTCTGTTACCGTATATGCATCCTAAGTGGATTGACTCGGCAACAGAATGTGATCAGTTGCAGTTCGTTACGAATCAACGGAAAGATACAAGCTAAATTCTAATTACATAAATACCCGTTTCATAAATTAATATTAGCCTAGAACCATGATAAAAACTAGTTAAAAAAAAATACCTACACTCCTATTATCATTTCATAACATGAATTTGAATATGACTACAAATTAAGTTTATCTTATCGGTTAACTACAACAGATTTGCTTGCCTTTCAAAATTCTTTCCAATTATACACTGCCAATTACGTCCATAGATATGATCGAATTTTTGTTTTAAATAATCAGCCATATCTTTATGCGTTGTATAAGTTGAAAATGCTTCATTGAACCAATTGACAGCATTATTTTCCATATCTTTTGGCATATATGCCATAATCACTTTTAATTGTTCGTCTGACATTAGTTATCATTAACAAAATTTCTAATATGAATAACAATATATCACTTAATTTATATATTAAATGAAGTAAGTACACCTAACATTAATTTCATTTCTCATTATTAATGGATGGTACTAAGTGCTTACACTTGTATTGAAATTTTTCACAGATCTACACTTAGATCTATTCTGTACGCTGAGAATTACACTGAACTCATGACCATGTGAATATTGTTATAGCATCATAATGGATTATTAGAACTTTTATTTCAGAACTCTTTAAACTGAACTTTAAAAGTTTACATAAACCATGTTAAAGAAACGGTGATAATTTAATGAAGAAAACTTTCTTCTTCATGATGTCATTCATGAAAGCTAACTAATTGTACTTTATAATATTTCACAGTTAACTAAATAGTGATGAAGAATAGTCGTCCACTTGAAGAATAATGATATACAGGGAGAATACCACAAAATAACTTCTAAAAGTAGAAGAGGTATTTATTTATCAAGATCGAAACTTATGCAAATAATTTCGTGAGCTCAGTGATTAGGTTTAAAATGAAGCATAACGGAAGTTGTTCAATTTCATTTCAGCCAGATTATCTAACCTTATGAACAACATAAAAATTACTTTCAGGAGGTAAAGAACATGACCAAGATCAACTAAAAGTTAGTAAATTGACCGATTAGTAGTCCAATCCTCGTCTGTGTTAAAGTATAATAAAATAAACGATGGGTATTTTGTTCTATTTGAGACTTATTAGCTGGATGTTTGGGCTTATACCTAGAAAATATTTTGATCCTATTTTTATTTGAACATCAACAGTGTAATGTACACACATTTAGTTAACTAATCTGAATTAAGATGACACGTGCTAGCCATAATCCAATTTGAGTCAGATATGTAATTGGGCGTTGTAGAGACTATTGAATGTCAATTTGATGTCACGAGTCGGTTCGAGTTAGACAACCATAGACTCCCATGAAGTCCTGGATAGTTATTTCATCCTAGAGTGTTACTCTTCTGCAGTCGGTATTTGCGACCCAATCAGGGATCGGGTACAGAGTCATCTAGCTTCTCAGCTCCCAACGATTGATATTTTTAACTTTAGTCAATCATCTTTTCAAACACCTTTTCACTAGAATTAATGAAAATGAATGAGATCGTGCTCATATATCGTAAATTGATAGAAAAATTGATTAAAACTATGCAAATAAAATTCTTCTGGCATAGTCTATTTTGTTGTTGTTGAAATCAATCACTCAATCGCTGAAATGAAATGTATTTTTATGTATTGAAAGGTGTTTGTGTATCGATTAACTGGTAACAAGATACATGAGTTTTAAAGTTGAGCATAGAAACAATGATCTATTGTAAGGAATGTAGCTAATGCAAAACAAAGATATGCTGGTAATTACTAAGCTATTTATTATTATTTTGATTTGCATAGTTGATTGAAGTGCGAAAAGTGTGATATGCATGTATAAGCATAGTAACATGTCTAGATATGATGTGAAAATTGTACAGCTACTCTAAGAAGTGGTAAACTGTTTTAATTTCTAGTTGATTGAATATGTCACAGATTGATGTTGGTAGGGTACCACTGAAACCGGGAAGCACTGAATAGCTGTTTCGTTCTAGGGTGGATCTCCTCAGCACCACTGGGTCTGTATCCAACGGTATAATTCTCACTTCCATCAATTTGTTATATATATATATATATATATATATATATATATATATATATAGAGAGAGAGAGAGAGAGAGAGAGAGAGAGAGAGCTACTTGCATCCATTGTCAGTGGTGATAACTGTCTTACATCCGACAAGTCTGATCTTCGCAAGTCACGACTTCTCAAGTATCGAAAGGATTATTACGAGATTCCCAGTTTACTGATGCTACGAGATTGCTTAAGTGATAGAACAGCAATACTAAGTGACCGTAGGAAATTATGCTACCTACTATGCTACTGATCAGTTGTCTAACTTTCATTAGCTTACCTACAGTTTTAAGCTAATGTATATCACTGATTAGAAGTTAGCGAAAGCACATACGACACACAGCATGTTGAGCTTAATTAAAACTTCATGGTAATCGTGTTTTTACCAAACATTTGTCATTGGCCTGTAGATTCTGTGCTAACTGACCTCTCTTAAGAGCACATATAGTAAGGACTAATACATTTTCCGAATTCACTATTAACCCACTGAACTAAAATGTAATTTCTAAAAAGTTTATCGAAATAAAAATAAACCACTGAATACTAACTCACAGAAACCTTCAGGCTTTCTAGGCTCAAGTCAGGATTGGTTCTTGGATACTCACTTTTAAGGAATCCCGTAGTAGACTGAAACGGTTGTGTGTAACATGCATAAAATCAACTAACTCTATAGTAATGCACTCGTAATGATTCGATTTATAGGCAAATGCAATAGGCTAGATCAAGTACAATCAGTATGTATAAAATGTCGTTATGAAAGTATAAAAAGAAAACAAAATGGATAATAATTACCACAGACAATAGTAACATCAACTATTACTCGGTTTAAATTTGAAAGAATAATGTAAGCCTAATGTCACATAAACACAAGATCATATTGTCACTTCTAGTCATATTAGACTTTTAGAATTTTTTCATTTAATCAACACCATCAAAAGAGTGACTTCGAAGAGAGCATACATTTCAAACTCCTACATTGTAGAAGTTTTGATAACTCAGAGGTTCAAGACGGGGCTTTGAATGCAAAAGTAGAATGTACATTCTCTAATAAAATCTTGGTCTAAACGACTTTTTCAGGTTCTTTGTTTACTGTTTCAACTTTCAGATACTTATACTTTGTAATTGTGTTGCAAATCTTTTAAATTTTAGCAATAATAAATAACATTATCTATGGTACATGTTGTCATCTTCCGTTTTTCTGATTTTTCAAGTAATTTTCTCTATTTAAACCATTAAATAATCTACTTTTAAATCCCGTAATACTTGAAGTTTCTGAAAACACTTATGATGTAATCTCTTCCTACTTTTGGAATGAATCAAAAATTCGAAATCAACACAATTTTACAACTTCAGTAAATGTCGTCTTCGCTAATTAGGGCTGCTTAAAGATAGTGTAAGAAGAGCAGTAACTTGGAATCCTGTTGAAAATCGGAAAAGATGAAGGCCAAATAACACGCTGCGTCGAGAATTGGAAGCAGTCATTAAAAGGATGAACAACAACTGGAAACAGATGGAAAGGATTGCTTAGGACAGAGTTGAATGGAGAATACTGGTGAGCGGTCTATGCTGTTCTGGGAGGGATGACGGGCGTAAGTAAGTAGCATTGTCGGATGTGAAGTTGAGATAATTGTGTTTTAATTTTCAATATAGAATATCAACACACTTGACAACATGGCAAGTAGTTTAGATATTGTTAGAATTCAGTCAAACTACAGTTTCAACTTTGAAATACCTTAGCGATCTAACGGACATTCAAAGTCTCACTTAAGTTGACAGTGCATATATTTGTACATATAAAGCACAGATTAGAGATCAAAGAAAAGATATGACAGAGTAACATCTAATAAATCATTCTTAAGGTGATCCAACTCTAGGATGAGTTTGAATATATCATTTCTAGGGTTGATTCACATGACTTTAGCTTTGTAGAATACGGATAACTTTACTGGATTTAATGGATTGACTTAGGCATATTTAACCAATGATCAATGTGAAAGTTGTTTCATCTGATGTATAATGTTATCCATTTTAACAGTTGTATTAGAATAATAATGGATTCGAAGCTGTAAATGATGAACTTACTGGAAATATTTGTTCGCACAAATATTCCTTGATTTTGAATAAAACAAGCGAATATCATATAATAATGGTTATTACCAAAATAGCGAGTACTAGGTATCTTGTTAGCAATACACTCCTTTACTCAAATGATTTAAAGGTTTCAGTTTCTTTACAGACAGTAACTTCAAATCGAAATGATCCATTAGAATTCGAATGGGATTATTTATTATTCATAATGGTGTTCAGGATGTTTTCATGTTTGAATCCTTCTCACTTCTGACCATGTGAAGTAATGAATATGAACAATAACCACACAATTTACTGATCAACTGAATAAACTTTTAATCAATTCTCATAGCTTATTATTCCTGTTTTCTTAGTCAATGAAAGTTTTTGGAGTAGACTATTCAATTGAAAAACTACAAAGTTTCTAGAGAATCATTCTGTTTATCTACATATCATTAACACTTCTAACAATTACATTGGATCAACCTAACAGACGTAATAGATGTCTTTTTTTAATTCTTTACATAAATTTTAGAATTTGTAGTCGTCATGTAAACTAAAATAATAATATTGATTGATTGTATGTGATCACAATCGTTTACTTATTATGTGCTAAGATTATCAAGTATGCATGATTTTGGTTGAAAGGACTAAACAACATGCAATATTCCAACCAATCATAAGCCAGCAAAACTGTAATGTGAAAACATCATATAAGTTAATAAAATGTATACATCATCTAGTACTACATTAGAAACATTTAAGTACAGTACCAAGTCATTATACTGAACTTATAAAAAGATTCCTATTGAATTCATCATTGTTATATTATCTAAACAAAAGATATTAACACATTGTTGATAGTTCTGTTGATATACTACTAACAAAACCAGAAACATAATGAATAATTCAGTGATAAAGAATGCAGATATGTCACATCAAATGCAAAAACATGCACTTGCTGTTGGAATTGATTCAGTTCGAAAATATGAATTAGAGAAAGATATAGCTGATCAATTAAAAAAAGAATTTGATACAAGATATGGACCAACATGGCATTGTATAGTGGGAAGAAATTTTGGAAGGTAACTTGACTGTAATTTTTTTCTTTCTATTGAATACATAAATGCTTCACTACTATTTAAGACCCATGATAATATGCTGTAAGATGGAGTACCATGTATGAATACTTATTAAATATGATAGAAATGTTCTAACTCCACTTAAACTTTATTCTTCTAATTCAGTTGGAAACATTACTGTTGTTTAAGTAGTGAGCTAGTGGAAAGAGATCTTACCATTTTAATGGCTCATTGTGTTGTTAAGGTCCTGGAAAAAATGTTTGCTTGGAGCTATTAATATTGCTATTCAGGCATTTAGGTTTTTGACATTCATAGACATTTCTTAATAAGTATTTTCTTTGTTCACCTGATTGACATGTTTGTATAAATATAGGCAAATTGAAATTAATTTAACTCGCTATGTTTCCTCTTGCTTGTTGAGCATATTAATCCAACATCAGTGCAATACTGGTTTATATTTGATGACTAGCCAACGTTGACTGCTCTTTGTGGATTTACTTGAAGATATTATCAAACGCTAAATTGAGTATTTCAATTTTGAACTCGAATTTTAATTGACTGAAAATATCCTCTTGATGTTTTATAATTAATTATAACATAAATCAGTTTCTTCCCTATTCAACAGTCTAGAATCACTAATTTATTAGGTTTGTGTTTACGGTTCCTGAAAACTAGTTTCGATTCCCATTAAGTGACATTTATAAATTGAGTTCTCTGCAATCATAAGTTTGAATAACTAATGATGTATTCTTAAGGATAGCATGGTACATATGATTTGACTATTATAAAATCTACCACCTTTCGTTGAGTTATCCAGAAGATTGGAAATGCTTTTTCAATATCACATGGTTATTCTTGATAGTTCGTTATATTGTAAGTCATAAAATCTTCGTATATTTTCATTACATAAATGTTCTATCACATAACTGATTGGACTCTTGTTGAATACAGCCGATCGACTACCTGACAGTTTCGACATCTATTACAAATCAAGTGTAATGTTGATAAAACAAATAATACCAATATAGCTTTGTTTATAATTTGTGACATTGTTTTGATGAAACCAGGTAAATTATCCATTAGTATAGAAGTCAGGACTAGTCAATTAAATGTTGACCAATAGACATCAACTCCATAGTAAGTCATTTTCCCACTCTATAAGAGTGTATATGTGTTCTAATTTATTGGGTAGAAAGTCTGACTGCTACAAATATTTTTAAAGTCAACTTGTGACTTATAAGTGAAACCTAGAATGGTTGTTTTGTCCCGCTTATGACATGTCGGCTGAATGTACCTGGCTATCAGTTTTGGTTATTACATCAAGACTCGAACTTAGTTCACCACTAAGTTACTGTATCCATAAAGTCCTACTTATTGTGCAGTGGGCATGTAGAAATAATTTGAAAGTATTTGTATATTTTTAGAGAACGAAATATCGACAATTAAGCGAAGGGAAATATTTTTGATGATATCATTTACTGTAGCTGTTGAGTGATAATTTTTTTTCGGGGAGGGGGGAGGGAAGGAGAGGAGGCAACGTAACCAGAGTTGATCAGGTGTTCCAGTATTAAGTGGAATACTGATTTACATTCACCTTCTGCAATGAGTTTAGAAAGTGTTCAATTGTGCGGCCAATATAATAAACGTTATTGGAGCAATCAAATTAGTATATGTTCCCAATAGTGGCTTAAAGCCGAAGTTTATCTTCATCACATTCTCAAATCATAGGTCAACAAGATAAAATAATAGTAAGATATTTTTCTCTTTTTATTGAGTCCTAACTGACATTTTACTTTCTTTTCAAATTGTTTTCTTGATATTTCAGCTCTGTAACACATGAACCAGACAGTTTCATTTACTTTTATGTGGAGAAATATGCTGTACTACTTTATAAATCAGGATAGAAATTTATTTTAACGCACTAATCATTACATAACTTTGGTGCATAGATGAAGTGCGTCCTGTAATGAACTATGTCTACTACTGAATTTGTATTCAACTCTATGTGCTATAACATGTGTTATTATTATTATTATCATTAAAATAATGAAATTGTGAATAAATTAGTTTTGCTCTTAGTATGATTTTATATATCTTACTACTTCCTTGTAATTTAAATTGACTGGAAGAATACAAAGATAGTTTGCTGAGTATGCATTCACGATGAAACATACGCCAAGTACAATTTAATTCTCATGCGGATTTTCCATCTGACATCATTGTGTGATATAGGCTGTCTTCTAAATCAGCTGTGTCGTATTTTAATCATTAGTTTAGTGATTGGTTTACATGTTAAAACAGCATTCATTTGAGCTTCTTCAACGAAGTATTAATGAAATCAAAATTGCCAAATATAAGTAAAAGCACAAATCAATTGTGTGTTTTAAACGACCGTACAATCATGTTGTAAAGAGAAATTTAAAGCGTACATATCTGTTATATGATGTTGTATGCAAAGAGATATACGTGTATACAGATCTCAATCAGCCAATTCAATTGATACGAATTGATTATCATTAGGTAATTAAAGCGACTAATCGCTTAGTAAAATGTAGATGTAGAATTGCTGGAAAATGAGTATGGACGTATAAACTATTGTATTTGTATATTTTTTTAAACTGGACATCAAAAACAAATAAAAACGATTGAAGATGCTTTGTTACTGTCCAAAATACGCGCGATAGAAAAGTACTTAGCACTAAGAGATTAGGTGGGAATCTACTTGCTAGATAAAGTTACCATAGTGTCACTAACTGTATCCCTTACAGCCTATTTAATCTGTTTGTTTTCATTAGAGTATGTTAGTTTTAAGATGTTAGTCCACCTCTATTGATGTAGATTATTTCATGTTTGCATTATAAAAAACAGTTCACCATGCTAAAACTCTAGTCTCACTCACATAACTCTAAAACCTACTAAGTGTTTGTTTATTTATCTCGGTATTGAGGCAGGGTCCTATACTCATTTGCGGTAAAGTACATTTTGTGTTTGATTTCCCTGCATAATAAATATTATTTTCAAAATAATAGTAGTCCGGTTGTGGCTGGAAAGTGGGACCAAGGATGAATATTTTGTGTTGTTTGAATTCATCAGCTAGAAGTACAACGCTGTTGTTCACATTGAGATAGTGACTTTTAAATAGAACACAACATGCGTTTTCAGTTCCACTAGCCAGCTCCAATCCTACTCGTAAATTACAGAGACTGACCACTTTCAGCTAATAACATCACTAACGGTAACAGATAGGTACTTTCAAAGTACATTCTCAAAGTGAATTCTGCTATATGATTTCATTGTAACATTATTTGACACCAAGATTTTTAGGACCGCAAAATATATGCTAACGCTTAATTGTTTATTGGAGATAAGAAAGTTTATAAATTTCTGACTGAACCAACTGTTAGAACTTTCACATCGCGTAGAACGTGTCGTGGATACAGAATAGAGGCGCATTTATACTTTACCTTTCATACATGAATTTTCATTCTACCAAAAGATATACAAAGTGTAAGATGTGAGTGAAGAGGGTAATTCATATCTGACAGAATGGTGCTACATAGTTGTTTGTACGATCTCAAATGTCTGTCTACAACGGTGTATGTAATGACGTCGAACTCCTAACCACACACTCTACCAACAGTTTTCAATACTCTACGCAACACAACGTAATCTTCTGTCAAAAGTCCGGGAATATATAGTGGGGAACAGTATTAATTGGTAGGTATTACTGAAGAACTAACAAACTGTAATAATGAGTGTTTGGTAATACCAAAACTACGTATTAGCTGTACATAATATATTTAACGAAAAATCTCTAATATCGAAAAGACATGCGAAGATCAAGATAGATCAAGAGTAAAAGTTACACCACGATATGTGACATTCAACGTAATCTTAATTACAGAATCTCTACTTTTACAGACATCGTGCGAATATACAACAGTAATTAGGTCTTTTTCATACCTTAAACTGAGAATGACTGTTTGATATTTGGAAGACTATTCAAACAAAACTATCGTTCAATGTTTGCCAAAAAAACCATTATTTTCAGAGCAATTTAAAGAGGAAGGAGCAATCATATAAATAGTAAGATTATCTGCATACTTAACGTAGGAGAAAGCAGGTCATACGAGGAAAACGAGAAAGAAAGAGGAAATAACAGTACATTAATTTCTTTTAATAAGTGAATCAACTACTTTTCTTTATACGTAGTACATTGTTCTCTTCCAGAGAAATAGGATACACCTAGTTGGTTATTCAAATTTCTGCTTTTCTTTTTCAGTAATGCAGGTCTAGAAACGAAATTAAAGCCTGAAGAATAATCGCGAAACGTATTTCAGAGATACTTTTTACCCCTTTCTAAACCAAACACTACATTATGATACAGGGCAACTATTGTATCCAATGTACTTCTATTTCTTTTTTATAGAAAGTCATATGGGTCGATATGCTCTTTTAATGCAGGATGCAGCTTACGTAGTAAAAAGTTTTCCATAGTTTTGAGAAAGGGAGAGGTTATAACTATGGGTCACACCGCTGAATACACCTTTCGGTATTGGTGTTATTTTTATTTTCTTCTAAACTTTCGGCATAATATTTGAAGTGAAAAATTTGTTAAAGATACCAGTCAATGGCTGATGTATTTTATTCTGATTCACACTATACATTTGAAGGTTAGTGATACCATTTGTTTAACTAGGAAAGGAATAAGTGATGAAGGATTCGAACATACATCTTAATTATAGGAAATCACATGTATTAACTAATAAATCATCATTATAAATATAAATCTTAATCTGTTTATTTTGTTATAAAAATTACATCATATTGACAAGCTAAATCTTACATATTATCGATTCAATGTATTAGTGATTGAGGAATATCTACCACAAACTTTTAGATTAATAAACCTTTCAGAACATAATCAAATTCTTTAGGCAACTAATTTAATTTATTAATTTTCTTTATATGAATGTATATAAACACTAAGTGAATAAATAGAAGAATAATAATCAGTTTTGTTGCCAGTGTATTGAGAAGAATTTATTGTAATCTGTGCATACATTATGGAATTTTTCTTTTGGAATATGTGCTAATCAATGATCTCTTTTTACATTTTTTTTTGAAAGAACCATTTCATGTTTGTTTTTGTTTTGCACATGTGTATAAAGAAGAAAATGTAAAACAAAAAAAAAATCTGTCATTAAAATTATGCTATTATAGACTAATAGTATGCTATAACTATGTTATACTGAATTCATATTGTATTACTTATAATTCGATTGTTAGTATGATCAGTGTAAGTGATAGATTCATTGTATGCACAATGATATATACTTAATGATAATATGGTAGTACAACTGAGATCTATGCTAATGAATAACAATATCTATGTTGTCTATGGATAACTGAATGCATTGATTTATTAGTAATAAGATAATTATTAAAGTGCAATATGCTAAATTATTGTAAACTGTAAGGTATAGTTAATGTTATGTATGAAGTGAAATAACATTATGCATATCAAACTACTTAAATATGATATGTAACCTATAAGTACTATCAGTTAAATTAACAAATATATTGCTGAATATATTACTTTTGTGATTATTAATTTTGAACTCATAATTGTAGAACTTGATGAGAATTTATTGAAAAGAATATTCTTCTTTCAAACGTGTTTATTTTTTCATAAAAATGCGAATCCGTAAACAAAATTACTGAATATAAAATTATGTAACCGTCTTCAAAACTGAACTCATCACCAATAATTTAAACGTATGTCAAAACCAAATGATTACCTCAACTTAACAAGGATAATCATCTTACATATGATCTATTTCAAAAATTTCTTGAACTTCTGGTTTAAAGCCATAACTAATAGGAGTTCGCGAAAGTTAGAAGTGTGATAGTTATCACCACTGCCATAATTATCATGGTATATGATGATTAAAGTTGGAATCCAATCAGTGAAAACCGACTGGTCCAGTAGTGCTATAAGTTTGGCGCTTACTGCGAGACCCCAAGTTCCTGGGCTAGATTCCATTGTGAGGTCAAGGAGGCATATTCCAGAAAAAATCTCCTACTGCAGTGAATTGCTCATTTAGTGAGACCTATCTGTAACGAATAAAAAGTTAAAACTAGTTATTTTACAATCTGACTAATGTTAACACACGTCGTTAATGTTTCAGTCGAAGTTAAAATGAGATTACCAAGTAGTGTTTATCCACGACTCCGCAAAGGATAAAAACCAGGACCTTCACAACAATGATTTGCATCTTGAACTTTGATTAGTAAGCAACCATTATCATTAGTGGGTAACTGCACATCCCTGATATGGCTGAATTTTGTTGGTCACTATGAGATGACTGAAGTTAGTAGTAATGATTATGGGAGTGATATCAGATGGAATCATGAACGCTTATCGCTTTTATGTCTCAAACTAGAAGGAAACAACTATCGAGTACCTTCATGGTACTCTGATTAATTCAAACACTAAGTTTTTTAGCAATATATCACAAATATTAGTAAAACAAAGGTTTATCGACTATGATTTATTCGGTAAACACAAAAACTGGTATTAAGTATAAGAAATAGCGTAGTTAATCGTTCACTGGGTAACAGGCATGGGACAACCTTATGGGAAGATTTAATACAGTCGTTTTGTAACGTTTTGTTTAGCAGTCTAGTCTATGTATTTTTAGGTTAGGAACTACTGTGATATAATCCATTCAAATCTGGATAAATATTCTTATGAAGTATAATTAATACTATTATCAAGGTATTACGTTGGCATGTATGACGTAATTCCTCTGAAGTTGTATTATCAAACAAAATAATAAAGAAGTTATTAAAGGCCATAATTTATTGTAGTTTGGCTTGGTCATACCTTTTGCGTAGGAAATGAAGTTTATGTAAGTTATTCTGATTGATAATTGACAAACAACAAGTACAAACTTGACAGTTTCTATCTAATCTCAATACCAATGACAAATTTACATTTATAACCCCAGCTAGGATTCCATACAAACAGGGATGCAAAGTGTTAACAAGTACAATTGCTAGACAGTTAAATGAAAGTAGAGTGAATATCACAAATTTGCTTAAAATGAGTTATTAGTTGAAAGCATAGCATTTACTTTTCTTCATATGGGTCACGGTCAAAGTCTACACATACACAAAATGAGATAGATCTCATATCACTATAGTAATGAAACATACTATTACATTTCAGTGAATTTCTACTCATAAATTTAACAAGACAACTGTGAAGTTGATCATGTTATCAGTCATTTGCTAACTGCTTAAAATCGTCTTATAGTATTTAGCATTTACGATTAAATCCCCAGCCACCCCCCCTCCCACACGCCATTTATATACATGACTACATTTTTAACATAAAAACATTTATAAATCTACCATTATGTCTACTATTCCGTTTCGAACTCATTTTTATTGACCGAGACACATAGCTTATTGTAATCAGTCTTTTTACTGACTAATCACTAAGTCGTGTCTATTGCAATGTTTTTCTATTCATGTTTAGTACTGATGGATTTCCATCGAACATACTGCAATGTGATCACTAGTCTAAGTGACCGGATATCACGAGAATTGTTGTTTCATACACTTTGTTTCCTTTATTATTTTCAAGTGAGCATGAACAAATATTTGTGCAGAATTAAATGAACTCATTTTATTTCGTTACTTTCTCATCAGCTGCATACAACCTAGAATAATATTTTACAAAATTAATATTTGAAACATGGTTTCAACATACTCATGGAGTATGTTGAAATTGAAATTATATAGACATGTGAAACTGTTATAAGCTTATCTTTACCCTGGTAACCTAAATTTTCTGTCATTATTTTCATCGTTTTTATTGTCTCGCCAAAATTCATTTATAACGTTTTCTCTTTGCATCAGATTTAAAATTTTTTGGTTACATCACTGTTTCTTAGATGAGGAAGTTCAACTTTTGTATTTAATTAGGTTATTTTAAGTTTAACAACTGAGCTGTATTCAAATTATTCCCAAATATTTCCAACAACCTCTTATTATGCAATCATTTGACCTCTGATCTCTATTTTGCCTTCTGGTACCTTTTCTTGTATTGGATTTATATATTTACAGCATTTTCTCCGACATTTTAGTCATGCTTACATGTTTATATAATTTTGATTTCAACCAAATCCATGCATTCTCATCAGTATGTTAAAACCTTGTTTCAAATATTAATCTTGTAAAATATTATTCCAGGTTGTATGCAGCTGATAAGAAACCAATGAAATGAATTCATCTTATTCTGCACAAATATTTGTTCGTGCTCCTTGAGAATTATTGTTGTTGAAACTAGTTCTGTCGGAAGGAGATGTCAGATAACTCTGGATCTATTGCACACGATTTCGAGTCACTCAAACAGCAATTTGTTTGAATATATATATATATCAGTGTATATAGTTGTTGCTTTTCACTTACATCGAAATCACACTTTTCCAAATCGATTTGGCAATGTACACTTGCTTTCTTTATTAAATTTGAAGAGAGAGAGCATAAGCATTTGAACAGAATAACTTGAATTCAGTTTTATTTAGTTCAGTTGTTATCAACGACTCATAAATTGTAATATTTTTAAATTAAGTTATGGAACGTAGATTTAGTGTATTTATGGAACGAAGTTACTGAAAAGTAGGTAAGTGAGTCACATCATCGTGATGAATAGAAGATAAAAGTGATGTTAACACAAGTGAATATTAACTGTTGAAGTTGCATACAAATAGTAAGTCGAAATTTTACAATAACAGAAAAAAGGTTGGAAACTATATTCAACGATTTTAATTGACTACTTAACAGATACGAGTTAATGGTTAATTGATAGTAATCAGTTTCACAAGTAAAACCGTAAAATTGAAAGGTTTCTAGGACGAAAAATTCAATATTAGTAAAATCGTAGAAAAACTAAACAATAGAATAAAGTAAATGTGGTTACTGAAGGGAGAGATTAACCATTAGTTGCTTTTAAATACAGAGATTAGGTTTTAGACTCATTTTTATTAGGATTGGCAGATTTGAAGTGTTAGAAATGAATACTTATTGATTATTTTGAAAGGTTTAAAATTATCATTCTTGTGCTCTGTGACCACTGAGATGTCTTGAAATGACACTAATGAAGGTTTTCTAGCCCCTAAGTTCAGGATTTTTCAGAATACATTCCTGGAATTGAATTCAGGCCCTTCTTTCAGTTTTACCAATGTAACTACATTGACAGGTATATATAAATTTATAGATGAAAATTGTAGTAACGTGAATAGAGTACCTATCAACGTTTGATTGTGAACAGTTAATCAATTTTGTAAAATAAAGGCAAAATGACTATTTTCGCAGAATACGACGAACTTATTGAATATTTTTTTTGTCCTCTTCGGTAACATATAGGTAAGTAGTTTTTGTTGGGGTTCCATGTTAATGTTACGATAAATTCAAATCTACGATGCTTATCAAGAGATTAAGAAGATTGTAAATGAGTTGAGTGGGGCAGTAGTCCCGGAAAATATTTGAGAAGACCTGATTATATAACCCGAGATAAAGGTATTTCTCAACTTAAATAAATGAATCTAGCAGGATTAATAAATATCTAAAACATAGATATCTTAATTACGTTATATGACCAAGATTTACAGAAAATAAGATTACCAGAGGAATAACATATTCAGAATATGTTGAAAGTCACATGATTGCGTAATGACGTAGTCATGACAAATGGAATTTGAAGTGATTTTGTGAAGAATGGCATATAATTTAGCTTTTTTGTTAGTAATCGTCACAGATTGATGTCGGTTGACTACTACTGGAAAGCAGCGCGTACTAAGCAGCCATTTTGTCCTACTTTAGGACTCCTCAGTGTTGTAAACCTTCGATTTCTCATGGATTGATCTAAAGACTTCCCAGTTTCGCGACCATCGCTTAACCATCTACACCACTGGGCCGGAATCGACTATTAGAATTATCACTTTGATCAGTTTTTAATTTCACGCTATGACCTTGTACTGTTATTGATAAAAACTTTCTTACTCCAGACAAGTTTGACAGCTAAGTTACAAAATATATGGTTGTTAACACAGCATAAGCTTGTTTTCATGAAACTGATCAAGGCACTCACTGAATCACCATGAAAGTCAAATTGCCACATCATTAAATATAATAGGAATTTTGACCACTGTAATGTGGTTGGTGCTATTGATGTTATTTATGATATTGCACATCATAATTATTCTTTTGGTTTTGTTTGGTCGTCCTTTATCAAAGAATGTTTTCTGTTTAGTCTATCTTGGTTATTTTGAATTTTCTGAGCTAACCTTTGAATGTCACTCTGAACGACTTTATTGGGGCGAAATTTGGATACGTGTGTTTATGGGATTTTCCCTACAGGCTGTTACCAGGCCGTCCTGTCGACTCTGAATTTAACTGATTGTTGTTAGTAATTGTCCTGAAATTTTTTGCACATTTATTTTGATCCTCATTTTTGTGATCTAATTTGCAGCATTTTAGTTGGTTGGCAATTTTCTAATTACTTAATAAGCTGGATCTACTTCAATATGTTTAGTGATTGACTTGAGTGCAATGGTGCTAACAATTCTCTGGTTTTCTTTGTGTTTTCGTTATCTAAAGTCATAGTTTTTCCCCAGTCAAACGTTTGTTCACAACAGTCAGTAGAAATTGAAAATAAGAGACATCGTGGAGTTTGACAATTAATTAATCTTCGTGTAGGCGATGAAGAGAACAGCCACTTTGTCTGATGTTTGTTTGTCAAAGTTAGAGCAATTTATTTTGTAGACAACAGCAGCTTTGTTTTATTCTGTTATTCTGACTTTTGGTTTAGGTATAACCGATTTACGTGAAAGCATTGGCATATAAGTATTGATTACTCGTAATGGCCTGAGTGGTCAGATTTCTGATATGAATTTCATGATAGGGTGACCAGTTTGTTGATTTCAACATTTGATTTTGTGTTTTTGGTGATTCTGATAAAGCTGTATGGATCACTGTTCATTTGGAAGATAGTCAATAAGCATCTTTCTTTATTTCATGTAATAAGGGTGCTGTGATGTGATTTTGTTCTTTGAAATAGAGTTTGTAAGCGGTTGAATTTGTGAATTGCTGGATAGTTGTTGTTGTAATTGAGAATCACGTCTGTGTGGGTTAGTTTCTGACACATTTGATTCATCATTTTCCCCTGCTAGTTCTATTGATCAGCACACCTAAGAATCATAGTTTATTATATGATTTATTTTTCAATGTAGATTCGTTGTCTTTGGTATTATTAATTATAAGGACGAAAGTTCCGTCTACATAGGTGACTTACACTTTTAGTATGAACGTTGGTAATACTCCGTTTTCCAGTTTTGCATCATTATTTCTGTAACAGGTCCGGATATTGGTGATCCTAGTAATCATTGTTTCATTTATGTGTTCATTTTATCAATGAATTGGGAACATGTTGTTAGTCACACGTCAATGATCTTTAATGGGCTTTGATAAGGGAATTTTGTATGCTTTGGAAAATTAGAATTGATATTGAGGAGAGATGTAGTGTCCTTTGACAGCTTTTGTTTGGTTGAATTAAAAAGAACCGTAAGGTTCATGAATACCTTCAATCCGTCGTTGCCCATTTCAATGTTCTTAATCTTGTTCAAGTAGTATGCGGAAGATTTGATAGAATGATTTCATGAATCCAATTAATGTTTCAATATTCTTGTAACTTCTCTTGATAAATTATAAATTGGGTTACTAAAATTGTCATAAACGGTCTTAGTAGGATGCTCGGTTTGTGTAGTCTGTTATGTGAGGAGATCCATCATTTAAAATGGGTATGTATTTTTAGAATAACTCAAATTTTTTATGTGAAATTGGTTAGTTTATTGATTTTTATATATTTTCCGACCCATGAATATGAAAAGACTGTGTCGAACGACAACCTGAAAGTTAGTTTAATACAATTAATTGACATTCCAAACTAAAATTTGGTATTTTACTAAACACAGAACTAATTCTAAATGCGAAACATTTATGTTTAGTGTAAAACTTATATCTGGTTGTAAATTTAGGTGAAATCAAAAAGTCAGTAAGTTACCAACAGTATCTAAATTTGCCTAATACTTGAATCTAACATTTCATGAAATATTTGTATTCATTTGTACAGTTGATAGTGTTCTGTTTCTGAAGGTTAAATTGAAGTGTTATAACAAATCCCTTCCATAATTATGTAACTCTATTTGACTTATCAGCATTTTAACGTTGATGTGAATAGTACGAACATAATACGTTTTGTTTTAAACAGGATTGTTTTATCAATTAAGCAACTAAGTTGATATTAGCCATCAGCTTCTTCAACGAATATAATAATATAAGCATGCATAAAAGGGTCTGGATTTCGATAAGTCTTTACTGATATCTTAAGTGGATTACTTTGATTATTTAAATAACGGACATGTACTAATAAAGTATCTGAACTCAGTCAATTGATTAAACTCTCAATATCAATATTAACTAACATTCACTGACTTATACATTAACGTAATAAGTACCAAATAATACATAACTTTATTTTAAAGTTTCTCGTTATTCACATTCATCACCTTAGATTATCTAATACTTGGCAGTGTATTATATTCATTCGAATAAAATAATCTCATCTTCTTTGAATCTCAATTACATTTAATTCATATTATTCATTGTCAATGTAATAATATCTACAATATTATTTTATCTTAACCAATTACATTGAATAGAAGTTTTTTAATTGTTTTATACAATCAACATACATTACAAATCATATGATCATAGTAAACACACTTGAATTATGTACAGTTTATTCATTAGTATTAAACATTGTAATTGATACATATAGATGAATTCATGCATATTAGTAGTATGATAGAATTTACTAAAAAGTATTATAAATAATAAGTAAATATTACTATTTTTTTTTAAATGATAATATAATATAATTCACACTTAATTGGTTTATTATTAACTTATTATTTTGTTTATAAAGTGAATAGTATTTACTACTTACAATTTATCTTATTATTCACTATACTAATAATGAAGCATTATGATATTGTTGTTGAAGCAAATGAATTGCCAACTGAACGTAAAACAACTGCATTAACATTATGTATTCATGCATTGGATTATTATCAAACTGAAAAAGATGTAGCTATGTTTATGAAGAAAAATTTTGATAAATTATATGGTCCTATATGGCAATGTATTGTAGGTCATGAATTTGGAATGTAAGTTTTACATTATTTTCTCTTGTCATCTTTTTTTTTTCTAGTGAAATGTTTAGTTCCTATGAATTTGATTTGATTTTAAATGTATTCAGTAATAATGATTATAACATCTAATTCGAACTGGAATAACTTCATTGTTGACTGATTTTTAAGAGGTAATTTATGGAACTGTTCTGTGAAAATGTAACTAGTAGAGTATAAGCGTGTCAGGTGTTCAGTAGTTGCATACCTATGGAAATAAATAAGGTCTCAAGAATATATATCACTGAAATTAGACATCAAATACTGAATATAGGCTGTCTCAGAGACCAGCCACAAAAACTTGACATTCCTGGTAGACTGATGAATGGTCAAAGCTGAGTAGTTTCATTCTAAGAAACGCAGCTTTCCAAGTTCACTTCCTGGTTTTTAGTAGGTGTCTAATATAGTTTGATGAGTGATATCGAATTGTAACTGTTGATGACTTGTTTAAGAATCTGTCACAGTGATGAATGTATTATTTATCTACTCTTAAGTCAGAAGCTTATAATTTTCCTATACCTTTTAAGAAATTGATTCTTTCTCCTCAGATTGTATTCTTCATATTAAAATTTTGCTTGCTGCGACTGAGGTTAATATTAATTCTACCTATTACGTGTTAGTGAAGTGTGGACAGATGTACGTATGAGTCAGGTTCTACGTTGAACATAACAAATTGTCTGACTAAGTCCACATTCATTGACGCATTAGTAACGTTGCAGTTAACCTCACTAATCCACAGATGCTCGTTTTGTCATACATAAAGGAATGAATAAGTCAAGATCCCTTATTATCTGAGAAATTAGTGTTTCTAAGAAATATTTGTTGTTACTATGAAGTAAAATAAATTCAAGTTAAAGTAAGATTTTTTCGAAGAATGTACTCGGATTATTAAAACATTCTTCAGTCTACTTTCAAATATTGTCACAGAGTGGTTGTAATCATCATGTTTATCTACACCCAATTACTCACCAAATCAAGTCTCAATGTAACTAATGGTCCGAGTTAACATCAATTCCCTTGCGTTTACGTTCAGTAATTGCAGAGAGCTGTCCTGAGCTGTCACGTACGACCTACCAATCGTATTAGTTAACCTTTATCATTGTCCGATGTAAATTATCATCAAATTACAACCCCTATCACTCAACTTTCATTATTCCTATTTAATTTACTACTCAAATAATTTATTCCCGCCAAAAATTCACCATGTTTAATAATATAATTTAATTTGATTTGGATGGTTATATCACAAATTAATAGAAGTGAGAATTCTACCATTGGAATCCGACCCAGTAGAGCAGAGGGACAAACGTTCACCGTCAACCTGAAGCTCCTGGTGAGGAATCTGGGGCACATACTGCTAATAAATTGCACACTGGAATGAAACAGCTGTCCAGTGTTTCCTTTTTTTGAATAGTACGCCACCAACATCAATCTGTGTCATATATTTAATCAATTAAAACAACTCAATGTTCAATGTTACATGTTAACGTTATCTTCACATCGATTAGTATAATGTATACACATTTTAATCATTTTTATGCAATAATCAATATGTTTTCATTCTTATGTAAATTAGTTACTATGTAAAATAGAACAAAAACTATTGATTAATTATCTTCATTATAATTAAGCATGTACATATATGAATTATGTAATCGAATAATAATAAAATCAAATTTTAATTATTCATTTTGTACTGATTACATTGAATACATTGAATAAAGTAGATTTAAGTGATTTTTATAAAATATTGATTAAACTATAAATGTAATTGATATTGAATTGAATGTCACTAAGTAACTTGTATCTAACGTCATTTTGTTATGATTGTTGTTGTTGTTGTTGTTGATAAGATACGAATTTTTAGACATTTATGAAGTGTTCACTTGTTAGTTAATTAATTAGTTGGGTCTTGTTTATTATGTCTATTGGAATATTCATATCAAGAAAACTATTCACGGTTAATATTTCATTTGTAATGATATGATTACATAGAAAAAGTGACAGAGGTATTTGATATTACGTAAGAAAAGTATACTACTAAGATGGTTTAATAAAAAATTAGATATATGCATTTGTAATTGTTAAAGAATGAATGAATGTTAAAGTAGTTTATTTTTTACTCAGTCTTTAGCATATGATAGGAAACAAGAAAAAAACTAAAATGGAT
The DNA here is from genome assembly GCA_025215515.1 of Schistosoma japonicum. NCBI lineage: Eukaryota > Metazoa > Platyhelminthes > Trematoda > Strigeidida > Schistosomatidae > Schistosoma > Schistosoma japonicum. Next base: position 68,231,706 of record CM046061.1, on the reverse strand, counting down.
TGAGAAATAGTTTTGTTTATAGTTCGCTAGTGAGGTGTAAGTTGACACTTGGTAGTATGACGTAATTGTAAGCTTGAATGGAAAATAAAATTTCCTATAGAGTTAAAATCAGCTTCAGTCGACTTCATATCTTAAGATGTGATCATTGAGCTGTAAAGACTACGATGTATCTTGAATGTTGTATAATTTCTCTATAATTGATAGTATGCCCTGTTGGTAATTAATAACTAGCATGCAAGCTAGGTCAAATAGCATTTGTGCCTAATGCCTCCAGACAACCTCAAATTAAGGTATAATGTAGACGATGTCAAATCACTTAGGCTATTAACTCACTGGGATTTGCTGATATTGCTTTCTACTCAATGAATATTCAATCTAATTTTAATGAAACAACTTATGATAGAAGATAGAATGAAAGCTTTAAGTATTTAAAGCACTTGGTTGAAAGTCATCTGTTCGAATCTTGCAACTCGACAGATATTTGATATTACCAATGAATCACTGTTTCATTCACAGCTTAACAACCACCCAATATACGACATTGATAAACGTGTAATATTATAATGTTAATAACATGCTTTAGTGAATTAAGTCCGTAATGCTCAGTAACTCTTAGCTTAGTGAATTATCTTTGAGTTAATGTTGTTTAGTGTAATTGGACACTAACCGTAATGACTATGATGGACAATATAACCAATTCTATATGCGTATTAATATTTTTCTAGACAATGTAATTAAGTAATGCTATTGACACTTACATTACTTATCCCTTCTCAAAATGATGTGCATAGCAAGATGCAATCCACATAGTTCATTTAGATACAGTATAAGTAATTTGAACACTGATAAAAATGTTCAAAGATCCGAAACATGTCGCTAATTGTTTGAAGTTAGATATGTCATAGGCTGGATATCGGCCAGCTCACTGGTCTAACAATCAAGCGTTCAACATAAAGCCTGACAGCTGTGGACTCCGTTTCCTAGTGGAGCCATAATTGTATAAAGCTGTGTAGTTACATACCAAGAGAAACAGATGTCGAGTATCATTCACTGATTTTTAATCGTTGTCCAACCCACATCAATTCATGATTAATATTCAAATAACAAACTTATTAAGTAGATTATTTAGACGACAAATGTTTTTAAATTAAAACACATCTAATTAGTACAATAAATAAATTAGATTATTTGCTAAGTATGCACAAACAAGTTTCATTGTATCAATCAGATCAGGTGTAAAAATTGGCATAAAGAAAGATTTTACATCCCTGAGTATGTAAAAATGTAAAATATGAGCAAGTTATGTAACCTCTATTAACCTTATGATACAATTTTTAGAAAAAAATAAATGTTACTATTTTTAGAGACTGACCATATTTGTTGAATAGTTCAACCCTCTTTATATTAATTCAGAATAGGCTTGTATCTTCCCGTTGATTTGTAATGGACTGAAACAAACCAACTTAAAAATAACTTGTGTACTACCGCTATATAGAGGCAGTCCGCTCAGGATGCACATATAGCAACAGAGGCTGACAAGTTTCAGTCCATTACAAATCAACGGGAAGATATAAGCCTATTCTGAATTACATATGTACCCGTTGCACAAGTGTGACCGTCTGGATACAGTAGCCTAGTGGTGGACGCAGTAGCGTTTGACACGAAGCGAACTGAGTTCCGATGCCAGTGTGAACATCAACATTGGGATGCAGGTACATCCAGCCGATGAGTCCCAAATAGGACGAAATGCGAGTCCTGGATTTCAATTCTTTATATTAAACTGAGTAGAGTTTAGTAATGCATGGAACATTTAAGTAAATTAGGCACAATTTTGCCTTAAATTACTGGGATAATTTTACTATGTATATAATAGTGAGTTGAATGTACTGCTGTTACTGATTTGGTTTGTAGATTGTTAAGCTCTTCTGAATTAATGAGAGGTCATTTTGTTTTTATGTTAACTTTTCGTTGGCTGACACATGTTTAGACGTACAATAGTGGGTTTAAACCTCAAGAATAAGTACTTTCATATTGTTTACATACTGTTAAAAATGTTCTTGTTCGATTTGTATTTTAATTTACTGAATAAATCTGTCAACCTCATGTATTTACATACTTTTATAAAAGATTTAAAGTCAATGTTGAATATTATCATTCTGAAATTCATGAAGTACCAATATATTGGCTTCCATACTTTCGTCTTTGACTTCATCCATTGAAAGAAACAATAGATGATAATTGTATAATTACTGATTACAAAGATGAAGAAGATTTCATAACAGCCGGAAATATCGTAAACATATGTGAATAGAAATAAATGACAGCTAATCATAATTTAAAAATTGTTATCCATATGTTTTTCAAATACCCATAAACTAAATAAATGTATCAAGTGTTAGTACAAAGATTACAATGTAAAGAGAGCTGTCGTGAAGTCAAAACTTAGAAGTCGGTGTTCTGCATAGTTTCCAGTGGATTTCTAGTCTTCATTTAAGTCTGTTACCAACTACATATTCTAGTACGATGTTGATGAATATTTCTTTGGACGTTGAGAATGAAAGAGAACAAAAGACAAAAAGTAGAGCAAACAGTCTGATTGAATTAGTTAGCTAAGGTATGTTACATCATTAGACTAAACAGCTAAATTTCTATTAATTAGTATTCCGTCACTTTAAAAACTTCGGGTATGTTACAGTACTGATAGCGTGAAAATATAAATACAAACCAATGGAGAGAGGTAAGGCAAATGGCAGAAAACTTAAATGTCACGGTAAACAAGTTATTCATTTTTTTAGACATTGCAGACATCAGTTACTGACTTTCTAATCTATTTAGCAATCTTTTTGGGAAATTAATTCCACATTGTGGTTATGTAAAAGGGTCAAAGAGCAGGCTAGTAACAATTAACAACATCAGTATTTTATGCTCAGTACGTTGCTAATAAATAAAATAAGGAACCACATGAAGTGTTCTACCATATGCACATGAGCACATCAGCACCACGTGATATGTAACACTATTCCCCCTGCTTCTGTAGTACCTCAGTAATAAGATACAGCTACATTGTTAACTCATGACGCTCCCTCAAGTTTCTCTATAACAACACATTTTTGTGTTTAAAGTTCATTGGCTAAAGATAATCACGGGAATGTGTGAAATCCTAAGACTATTATTATTATATTCCCATGTTAATTTTGGTGTATCAACCATCTGTAGACTTTGCGGGTTCGTAGTCTATGTTGCCTTTTTATGTATATCACCTCATGACAGTTCACTGGTGCTCGCATCTTATAAACTAATTATTTAAACAACCGATTTTCCTTGATCGACAAAATGGAGAATTCGCGTACACTAGCCTACGGGGATCAATCAGTCCACTAGTGATTAACTTCTGAAGATAATTGCTGGGGTTTTACTGAGAAGACATGACCAGCTACGTTCAATTATGTTGCTTGTGAAGCAGTTGCTTACTGATGGCAGAGGATAAGATCATGTACATAAATCTCAAAGTGACTGAGTTAAAAATACCAACCGTTATAATTCAGTTCAGTGCTCTTATATATATGGGTTCATCGCAAAGCTTCAAGGTCCAAGGCTCACTTCCGTCGTAGTTTTGTTAATGTGTACTGCTGAAGAATTTCATACTGGTGCATGTGCCTTGTTTACAATGGTTGTCTATCCCAGACCAATTCGTATGAACTTTCTTCGATTTCCTTTTTACTCTACTTTACTATGACCGATGGAGAACCAAGTTATAGATGAATAAAAGGGTAGTTTATGTGATCTATTTGTAAATTTGTATGCATGTCTTAAACAACGAAGCTGATAATTCTCCTCGTAAGATATTCATAAGTGTCAGATTTCAATCATTTTATTACTAAAAGCTTTATAAGTCATTAATATATATAAACATAAGAAGTTGTATTTTGACTTTTCTAATAATTTTTTGTACTGAAACATTATGATCATTAATTGAAATTCTATGATGAATATTTCACTTTATTTTACAGGTCAATTACACATGATGAAAATTGTTTCATTTACATACACTGTGGAGAAGTTAGTCTTCTATTATATCGATGCACTGATTAATTGTCTCCAATGGATTATATTGAATTGATCTGTTATTAAAATAAAATTTTTTTTCATGTTTTACAGTTTTTCTCTAAGTATATTAATCTTATTCTCTTATTTTTATACTCATTTAATATTAGATTGTTTAGTATAGGCTGTAAGATTTATTTAGTTAACATGCATGTATGTGCTAACAGAGGTATACGTATAATGGTAAATACACCAAGTGGTAACTGGATAAGTTCTGTTATCGAAGTTAATTACAAGTTTTTGTAGAATATAAATTATGATTAGAATTGTGGCAGAGAAATTTATTAATATAAAATCCAATAAATGGTAAATGTTCTACAGGCTAGTGTCATTCTCCTAAAATAGATGTTTGAAAAACCATATTTGTTTCTAGAGGATATGATTTGTTGTGGGGATATTTATTCGTTTGAAAAGCTTATTGATGAAATTTATAATTAAAATTCTACGAATAATTTCCACCTTCGTATCAAATGATACTTCAAAATATGGAGTACATACAGTACATGAAATGAAATGAACTCACTTCATTCTACATATTTGATTGCTCTTTCTTTGTATGAAAACAAATCAAATAAGCTAATGAATGCGTAAACAACTCGATTATCAAGTACAGTGAACTATATGCTATCCAGACAGTTAACATTGGGATGCAAGTGCATCCAGCCGACGAGTCCCGAATAGGACGAAAAATGTGTCCTGGATTCTACTTGCCAGTCAAAATTCAACTAAAATTATATATGTTACTCAGTTATTCATAAACAATTTCCTTCTATAGCGTGTATTTGTTAACTGTTTCAAGTAACAATTTTAGCTGTTTGGTAATAAATGAATTTCGGTTGACTTTGTTTGAATACGGTTCTTGGTTTAGTGTTTATATACACTGCATATGTTGTGTATTTTCAATGTTGCAGCTGAATATCATTTTATAGAGCATGTATAAGTTACGGATGAGATGGATGAATGTTCATTAAACTGGTGTAAATACATTCACTTCTTATCTTTTTTTAAATTTTGAGCCAAATTATTTCTTCGTAAATGTTATTTTCATTTCATTCTCTTAGACCATTTTGTTAATGTTCATTAGTTGTCATTCACATAACTGTAACACTTTGTCAACTCCTTTGAAATTTTTCTTACTCATTTCACTTTTCTATGTTGGTATGGTGTGACATTTTGAGTCCCTATACATTTATACCAGACTCTAAATTGGTGACAACTGTCTATTCTGAACTCTTCGGAATCTAAAATATGTCAATATCTTTTAAATTATTCATTTAATTTACTTCATTTTGTTTCAACCTAATCAGACTGCAAGAATTTACGGATCTAGAAATTTACTTAAATTTAAACCATTTCTTGCTAAATACTTTAAGATTAAAAACTCTAATGTAACATCATGATAGATGTGTTATTGCATTATATTATAGATTCCAAAATATTCCAATACGGTATTTGTCATCTAACCATTGGTATTCAAAACTATTTCATTATAATCTGATGAATTGATTCTGTCAAGTCATTATTTAAATGTTTGATTTCACATGATCATTTGATGAAATGGTTACTTAGCAAAAACATTAGTACTTTTTTAATGAATGATTTTTAGTTACCGACAACACAATTATCCATCATTTTGACATAATTATCTGAAATCTTTTGTATTTACTCTTTGATTTTGTTTTGGACTACAAGCAGTCAATTCCAGTTGTCGTTTATGCATCATAAGTGGCTTGCCTTGATATAGCAATAATTCATAGGTATCATCAAAGTTGTATTCTGGATACTAAGTAGGATTAAAAATGCTCATTTTGTTTTATTTTATTTTATAATGTAAGCGTATCTACAGTTGATTGTTGATGTTCGCAGTGGAGTTTGTTGCAAACATACTGAGTTTCATTTCCAACTTTGGGATGCATCTACAACCAATAGATGAGTCTTGAATAAAAAGAAATGTAACTTCTGGATTCCTCTTCCAGCCACAAAATAGCTCTAATCAAACCTGATACACAGTCTTACACTAATGAATGACCAAATGACAGTAACTCATTTCAAAATAACTTCATTTATTACTAATGGCCTTTCATTTGGTTTGGAAACGTAAACTGGTTAATTATTCTATTTATAAAAGCAGGTTTGAATCCAGTAGATTGTAAATGGAATGATTAAGACTTCATGTAAGGAGAATCAGAAAATTATTATTGTATATGAACCAATAGTGAAACCACCTAACGGTGAGCATCCGCAACCCAAACGGAGGTCAAATGAAAGTCAATAAAGCCTTTTATCAAGCACTTACCCGTTACATCAGAAATTTGAAGCTAGTCATTCACATTTCTAACTTTAGTAAATTTAGGATGTTATGCACTTTGTTAAATATTTGTTAAGGTTTTGAATACTATTGGATATTAGGTATGTTCGATTATAATGTTATGCATATATGAGCGTATTTGAGAGTTGTGTGTATCATTATTTCAACTTTCTTATCACTTATAATATTTGTCTTCATGGGTTTCATTAGATTCATTAAATCACCACTTTTTCTTATTTACACATTTTTCAAATGACACCATCTTCAATTGATTCGTTCCAACAGTTTCTACATTTACAGGTACTAAGTCATAAGAAATTAATGAAGCATGCGAACTGAAGATCTGTATTTTCAAATAAATGTCTATAAACTTAATAATTTACATGAATATTTACGGTATAATTAGAAGTTATTTCATCAAAAATGATTTGTGTATAAAGATGGTACAATTGTCATACATGTTAAGTATACCAATGACTGTAAAACCTGTAATCCTCATGTTCCTTACATGGAGTGTATCAGATTTAATTACAACTTTTTTGTCTTGATCTTCACTTTCTTAAAATTACACTTAAAACTACTTTCATATAAAGTATTTCGTGTATGAAATATAGTAGATTAAAGAATCTAAAAGACTGTGAAGTAACAACTGAAGTATAACAATCAATGTAACAAGATATAAAAGATAAAGTACAAATGTAAATCATTCATTAGAGTTTTGTTTATAAGAACAAAGAAAAAATTTATTGGCAAATTATTTACTCTGAATACAATAATCAATGATCAGTACATGAATATTGTCATCTATTGAATGGAATAGATTCATGTTACTGTTGTTAGTACAGATGTTATGAATTCAATCGAGTATAATTGATGTACAAAATTATATTCTGTGCATATGATCATATTTACTTTCTTTTTAATTTACTATTCCAGTCCTGAACAACACAACAGCATGATTATCCAAGAAGAAATAGATGAAATGTTTTGCTTCATGTGAAATATAACTAAAATAGTTTATTAGAAAAGAAATATGATTAGACTGTATTCAATGGTGGGGAACGGGGGGGGAGAATCATATAATATATGTATATATATATATACTTTATAAACAAGTTGGCCGTGGTCAAGTTTACTTGACCACTGACGATAGCTCTAGATTGACACACTGCTAGTGATGAAGTTCAGTTTGGATGAAGAATGTATTGATTAGTGACTATGTTTGAGCATATTTTTCGTATTAACTTGATATCACATTTGTTGGTCTCTCTAAATGTAATAGTGATTAGTTCAAGCGCAAGCTCTATAGAAAAAGTGAAACTTTACTCCTAGACAGTTATATGCTCTGTGTGTATTGAAATAAGTAACACAACTACACGATGGAGTAAGATTAAAACTTCGTAGAAAATCTGTATTTTAGTATTATTAGAGTTACATATTAAACTAATGATTAGTTTGTAGTTGAGTCTACTTTAATTGAATGATAGGATTTGTTCCAATGGACGAAGGTTACGACAAAATTCATGTTACAGTATGACGTAACTATGCATGATATTTGAAATGATCCAATGCCATATAAACTATTGGAGATATTTTATACAAAAATATATGAAGGTATGATGGATTAATAACAATTCTGAAAGTGACAAGCAGTGTATTGAACGAAGATGACTGGTGTAAAAGCCTTTCGTTACTTAATAAGTGTGAACTATTACTTCACATAGGCTTCAAAATTTCCTGTGACAGTGTAACATTTCATCGCGCTAATTTATTCATATGTATGTGTAAACACACACAAAAGACGGTTTATACTGATTTATAATTTAGAGTGAATGATTATAAATAATGAAAGCAATAGCCGGTTCCTTCCAATTATAGCTAAGCGGTTAACTGGAGTAAGATATAAGCTAAACTTGTAAAAATCTTTCAAAATCTTTAATTATCTACTCTTTTGGAAGTACTTTTCCAGGTTTTCGAAATTTAAAGCCTGCAATATTAGTTTAGATAGTCTGTTGTTACCTTTAATTTACCCAAATAATCAGTAATCCTATTACCAATCTATCACCAAGTATACAGTTGATATTTAACATTCTTTTCCTAGAGAAAATTCCCATCATTGATTTGCTTAGAATTACTTTGGAGCTGAAGTAAACGTCTAAATCATATTGTCTGAACTTTATCTCCACACTAGAAATGACTAGTTTTCACGAAAACCTTATGGCAGATTTTCACTTATTATTAAAATAACTGTAAAACAACATCTATACTGATCTATTCAGTAGTAGTATATTAGAATAAAATCAAAAATAATACACCCTATTTACTTCAGATGAATGATATATTCATTGTTAGACTAATCATTTCCACTAAATTCAAACTTCATATCTTACTATTTATACGTGCATCTCACATTTCATGTGTTTTGTTTATGTTGTGTACGTTGAGCTTGGTTATTCAATTGTGACAAATTCATTATTGTTACTGGTAACATAATTAGTGCCTCCTTAACATAGAAGTGAACTGTGCAATTATCCAACAAGTTCATAATCAGCCTATTCTAATAACTTTATTGTACAGTAATTTTAACAATCAAGAAAATTAATTTTGTGTATGTGATTTGTCTTTTTTTCATGTTATGCCTTACGGCACTGAATGATTCTGTTAGCTTGTGAACGAAGGGCTTTACAATTCTTGCAGTGTCATTTACTAAATATAGTGAACCAATTGTGATAGTAATTATGTTACTCAGAAGACAACCAATGATATGAATTCTATTAGAAAAGCTTAAAAAAGCTATGAATCAGAGGAAATTTCTCCAGAATTTCTTAAGTATGGAAGTCACATCAAAATGTAATCAGTATATACATCAACATTATTTCTACTAACCCTTATGCAAGAAAAATTCCATCTAGTTATCTTACCACAGCTCAAACAAATTAGACGGTTTGCAGAAATATATAGGCACGTGGAGCTTACAGTACAATGAATCAGTCAATGCCTGTTACCCCCCACGAGGAGCATAATTCACCGACTAACATTCTCCATTCAGTTCTGTCCTTGGCTCTCCTTTCCAGTTTCTTAAAAGTGCTATTCAAACTTACAGTGCCTCTGAAGTCAATCCATCCCAGATAACTTCACCTGAATAGGCTGATTCACGACTTATAGAACAACGTAACTGCTCACTTTGTATGGTATGCCCTGTTGATTTTGTTCAGTATGACAACAAAATCTTTGAACTAGAATTATGTGAGCTGCTCATCATTTCAGGTGTTATTTTAGTTTAAAATAATAAAGTATAATGAAACAAACAGTTTTTTAGTGTATACACATCAATTCACTGTTTTACAAAATATTTAGATAAGTTTTGTTATATGTGCAGGTCTAACTTAATATTCACTAATCAGTAAATTAGTTGAATTAATAATCAACTGATGAAATGTTCATTCGAAAGCACACTCGTTATCGTGGCATTGATTATCCGACATAAATAGAAATCCAGACTTTCTTAAATCATTACATTTTAACGGATTAACAACCTGTAAGATATCTGAAGTAGTTTCTTTGTCGATAGTTCTCCTCCATACTAAAATATTTTCAGAACAAACTGTTAAGATTTATGATAAATAGTAAATAATTCCATGATGTTTATCATTTAGAATTGGCTGAAGTGGCAAAATTTAAGCTACATTAGGGTTACATATTAAAATACATACGCATGAACCTATACTCAAGCGTTTTGCCAACCTATGCGTTAGATTTGTCTGGAGTAACTGTGAATTCTTACAATATGTACTCAAGCCTTTTTTCTTAAAAGATTAAAACTTTACGCAGTGAAAGATATACAGCCTAAAAACTAATTATCATATTTCCTTCGTTGTCTAACCTTTGAAGAAATAAGAAACAGTTACACCAGAGTTAACGTAAACAAGGTACTAAAAAGATATTTATCACAGGTAAGCTGACAGAGAAATTTAGTGATTGCTAGTAAGTTATAGATACTGATTAATGAAAGTATTTGTAAATTATGATTTCGATATCGACAAATTAATTTCAATATTGTACAATTATTGAGGTAACAACACTTAGAGTATTGAATAATGCAATCACTACTTCGTCCAGAAGTCATATATAAAATTTATTCAAAAAAAATTGGGCAATCTCCTATCAACTGATATAGTAACAGTAGTATTTACTCAGTGAGTGATCAATGTAAATTTGAAATTTTTAACGAAAGCTTAATTTATTCTGAATAGCTTACTGTCTAAATAGTGTGGAAATGTTTTGGCAAATCAACTTAGGCTTAAAAATGTAAATACGGACAAATGTCATCAAGCGCATGACATATTTATGACGATCTGTCATTTAAATTCTAACAGATTCACCCAATTGAAAGTACAATGTCTAATTGAAAAGTTACACTTCATTTTATCTTATATATTCCTTCATATTCACTATAAAATGAGTAATATGTATATTTGTAAAATTCTAGTTAGTAAAAATTGAAATTTCTGAAATTTCGCGGCTTAGTGCAAGTCACTTATTCAGAGAAAAATAAATAACCGAATTGAATTAATACAAGATTAATTAATGCACAATGGAACAAATCAGAATCACAATGAGTTCGTACAATCATAATGCGAGTTTTGATCGTGTCATTTCAGGTCATTTAGATCAAGGTGGTTTGATATGAGACATGTAGGCATCAATACATTAGTGTGATGTGAAAGGAAGTTATGTGAATATGTGAGAATGAAACTGTATGTATGTTCACGTGATTGAAATTAGATGTACATTATTTGTGGTCGATTGAATAGAAAGTCCATGTTGGGTGTGGGTTTAACAAAATATGAAGTGCTTCAGCTATTCATCTTTCCTTATGATTGGAAAAACCTCTAAATAATTTGGATATTTTTATTATCGATTTTATAGCTGTGGTAAATAGCATGTGCTGCTATTGCTGATTGAATTAGCAATTTTTCAAGTTTAGCAGGATTATTAAGAAGTCGTTTAGTTTAGCTTTGATGTTCTGTGACACGAATTTTGATTTTTCGAGAAAATTCTCCAATATAGAAAGCATCACAATCAACACAATCTAGCTTGTAGACACAATTCTGTGTAGAGTTGAAGGGGATCTTGTCCTTTATTTTAAATAATGCACCACGAATAGTGTTAATAGTCTTGTAGAATGTTTGGATTCCATGTTGTTTTAGAATTCTTTGCAATTCATCTGTTGTGTCATAGCGATAAGGTAGAATGGCTGTACTAATCCCTGAAATTTTAATTGGTTGACTACTAGTTAGTAGTAAATCGTTTCGGTTTTGCAAATTTTTAATAGTATTCATTTGAAAATTATTAAGTCGTAAGATGCTGATTATATTTTTGTTTTGGGATTTCTTGTCATCTTCAGACGTAATGAGTTTTTTTGCTCTTCTGAATAAGTTTAGAGCCAGGAATATTTTTGCACTGAATGGATGTGCTGAATTGAAATCGATGTATCTAATTGAATGTGAGCGTTTACAGTGAATCCTTTGATTTAGAGTTGCATTTAAATTTCCTTTGGCTAGGCAGTCTAAAAATGGTAACTTATTGTGTTCATCTTCACCTTCGTAAAAGAATTTGATATGCTGAGACACGGTGTTAATTCATTTTGAGAAAATTCTCAGAAAAGTCTTTAATAATAACAAAAGTGTCATATACATATTTGAGCCAGACTCGTAGTTTGATGACATTATTGAAAATAAGAGATCCAATCACGTGAACATACATACAGTTTCATTCTCACATATTCACATAAGTTCCTTTCACATCACACTAACGTATTGATGCCTACATGTCTCATATCAAACCACCTTGATCTAAATGACCTGAAATGACACGATCAAAACTCGCATTATAATTGTACGAACTCATTGTGATTCTGATTTGTTCCATTGTGCATTAATTAATCTTGTATTAATTCATTTCGGTTAATCATTTTTCACTGAAGAAGTGACTTGCACTAAGCCGCGAAATGTCAGAAATTTCAATTTCTACCAATTGAAATTTTACAAATATACATATCACTCATTTATATAAACAACCCTTTCAATGCTCAATTTAGTTGAAATTATCAAAGTTAACCTTAGTAATGGTATATTCATATTCTCTAGTTATTTTACATATTGCGAAGTAATATCCTTTAGTTGTTTTCTGTCTATATTGTGGCGTATTCTTCAACTATTAGGAAAAATATTGAAGTACTATTAAGCACTTAGTTCTTTTATTATCTACTATTGTTCAAAGTGTAATTAGTAGTATATCAAATAAGATAAATGCATGTTGTTATTGGAGACTATTAACGATTAATCAGATGTGTTGATGTATTTTTTTCTATAAATATGTATTAGATTTATCACTAACATTTCTAATTCTCAAACTAAGGGATGGTCTTTATATCCTATTCCAAAAGATTACACTCCTAGAAATCATCATAAACAATCATATAAGTTCTTTTCATTCAATCATAATCAACATAGAACTTAGTACAGATACGTGTTAACTCATGTTACCATATCATATTAGTACAACAGAGAAAAAATTAACAATAAAAATAGTAAAGTAGTAATTAGAATGACTTAATATTAAGAATATTGTTTGTAAATACGAAATGAAAAGGTACGCATAGGAAAATGCAGAAAATCGGTATCTAGAATAAATCAAAGAGTTGATGTATATCCAACAATTTGAGTAATTCTGGACTATGTTATCTAAGCTATTATCAATTTGACTCTATGTAGATAGTATGCACCTACCAAAACAGTTCACACTAATAGTAAATTATTTTACGAACTGATACAACATTTTAATGTTGTGGATATTCTTCTGAATTACTTCGAAATCAGTTAGAAGGTGATCGGGCATAAATAATACATGTTTAAATTACCTAAATCAACTAAGTAGTTCTGCTTTATCAACCGATTTGCCACCATCTTACTCTTGTCTTCGATATCCTACCCCCCCAACATGGTCATTTTACGATATTCAGAAAATGCTTCTATGACGTATGTAAATAGTTTCGTACTGTCTCTCGCATCCATGAAACGAGACAGAATAACATTATCAAAATTAACCTTGGTAATGATGTATAGAATAACATGATGTACAGAAAACATGACTTTTAATTAAAAAACGAACATCTCCTTTCAGCAACAAATGACACTTACATTATTTAAAAAAACAAGTGACGTTTTATGTCCACTTATTTTATTGAACATTAATAGAACTAATAGTATGCAAAACAATGAAAATAATAATAAAATCTGCATCTTACGTGCCAAAATGTGATCCAACGATACAATGCCAACTTGGTGAATACTTCCGATCGAATTCTTTTTTCATAAATGCAGCAATATCTTTCTCCATGGTATACTTTTTAATTGCGATAGCACATATATCCACAGCATCTTGTTGCATATCATCAGGCATATCAACACTTTTGATGATTGCTTTCAATCCAGTCATTTCTAAATAAGACAAACGTCAATTTGTTGATAGAACTTTCAACTACCAGTTATTGTACTGTATCACATATGAAAGAATTAATAATTTACAATAGGTTACATAATAATCAAGTAATTCACTGATTGTAATTTGAATAAATTTATTGAAATGCTATGCGCATATATTAAAGTGTGTATGTGAATGCTTTGTGTGTATGAAGCGAACAGTGTACTACGTGTAGGTGAGTGTGTCTAATGAAACTGATATAAAGTGGGCAAACAAATGAAAAAGTGACCAAATGTCTTTCTAATTTTTCTAATGTAAACAGAATTATTGTGTGTAGAGACATGATGAAAGTGAAGAAATGAGAAAAATCAGTTTGAATAAATGATGTAATCTAGTAAATACTTCCTACATTTGTCCATATACTTAATGTAAATATGATGTAATTTAGAGTTAAAAACTGAAAAGTACAAAAGAAATTTTAAAGATATCAATAGAATAGATTAATGTTGGTAAAGAACCGCTGAAAATCAATAAGTAAAAGAGAAATGATTAGATCTGAAATGGCAATCTCCAGCAGTGAGTACCAACATCAATCTATGAAATATTCAGTCAAATAGGATATAATCCCGATCTCCAAAAAACCATTTCAACTAAAATATCAAAAAAAAAACATTATGGTAAATTAATAGATACATTTAAACAGATGTGATGATACAGTGAAATAAAAAATAAAAATCACGAATAAAAATTGTAAAGAAACGAAAAGATAAATAAAATATCACAGAAAACAAAGACTAGTGATTGCTCAACGACAAAAACGAACACCACCAATTACAACAGCATATAGAAAGTAACTTCGATGAATTCAACAAAGAAGGCCGTAGAATGACAGATAAAAAAAACAGAAGAAAACAGTAGGCAACATGATAGACACCGAGGAATAAAACTGTTGAACATGGTCGATGAGATGTTTACAGAAAAACTAAATTATTATACACAGTCACTAACATCATCGTCTACAAAATAAAAACAACATGCCCATACAACATTAGCAAAACACTCGTATCGTTTCAACCACTGTTATCTCACATGAAAATACACAAAACTTACTACAATCACTTGATAATTACATGCAATTTGCATACATCGACTCCAAATTACAACACAAAACATATTGAGTCATCATTAAATATATTGCCGAAGTGATTCTTCTTTTAAATGCACATATTTTATCGAATTGAATAAAAACCATAAAACAGGAAAAGCAAGCATACTTATAGTATCATATTCCACTTCATTAGTAGACATCAATCAATAATTCATGAAAATTATTGTCGATTCTGGTCGAATGACACTCTGAATAACTAATTACTGACTACATAGCTAACAAGCTGGTTACTTGATCAATTGTCTACCACATACTTCATTTAGAATACTGTTCATCACTAATGTTATTCATCTTATTCAACATCAAATCACTCCTCGTCAATTTCACATTCAATAAACATACTTCAATTCAACTAATCTTACTAACAATACAACAATAGGCAACACATTCACTGACATTGTCAAACAATATATTCACCACCAAATACATCTCTACAAATATCACTCAACAAAACCACACACTTTGTCCAGCATACTCATGAACCAGTCAAGTGAAAAAAATCACGACTAACACAGTGTATATTTGACGAGTTTGAAACAAATCCCATCAGTTCAATTATCGGGAAGATGAACTACTAAAATTGTAGAAATTAATTGAAACAGTATCACGAAATATTACTCCATCAATTCCTAAATCCATCATGTGTTCACATTCACACACAACATTCTAAATATTTCATCCCACAATCAACAGTGAATTTATTTCGATGAGGGGTGGAATGCTGCAACAAAACGCAAAATGAATCACTCAATCTCAATTATATTCTAATCACCTTATCAATACCTAATACTTGAAGATTAATCATATGAGTAAAGTAACAGAAATAAAGTAAATAATATTTACTAACATTAACTCAATAAACACCACAAGACTATTCACATCAATTCAGTCATTTATTCCATGAAAGATAAATCGATGAATATCAGTTCAATCATACAACTGAACACAACGGAATAACATCTAGAGAATTCCATCAACATTAAATAACCACACTCAATAACATCAATCTAAACTGATCCCAGTCATAACACATATATCACATTTACATCAAAATTGTCAAATATCACCAACATCAATTCACACAGAGTTCATTATATACACAATTTATCCAACAATTAGCATTACATTCATCATCAAACACATGAGATCATTTTGATCACCACAGAACAACACTTTACTAACCAATTATACAAATAAAAAATTCCAAATAACATCACCTAATGTACTCATTGTCATTCACTTTGACATCTTCCACGTCACTCATCCCTATATCTCCTACTCAATTCCCTCAATAACCAAATAACATTGAATATATCCACGCAATAATAATAAACACACTTAACTTATAATACTCATATATTGTTAATGCAGGTTGCATCCAATTACAACTATTAGTGTGTCCAGCATTTCGAGTCAACAAATTGAAGGAGTTTCCTTGATTGTTTAACACTAGGTAGAAACACGTACCGCACAAACTCACAACTACTTCACACAAACTCATTCCCTTACAAATTCACTCACATCACACATACTACTAACAAGTAGTTAAATGCTCATTACAAAATAATGTTCAATTCACATTATCTAATTTAGATATCGTTTCATTGAAGTTTCATTCAACAAATTATCAACATTCAACACAATTCATTCAAAATTTAGTCTCAACATTTAGATGTGATGATTCGAATTTCACATTTGTTAGCTTGATAACACAATCGTCATTCGACAAAGTGTATTACAACACGTTCTGTACAAACATAAATTACACCACAATTTACATCACTCACATTCATCATGTGTACACTCATGTAAGTGTGATGAAGTGTTTGCATGACATTGTCGATTTGTACTATGGGATATGGACAAAATCAATCAACATCAAATTTGATGTGACCATCACATCATCACAATTCTATGTCTGTCATACGGCGGTAACATAACATTCAAATATTACGTATTATTTATATATTGTGGATAATCATTCATGTTGAGATCACTTCTCAATTACTTCACAAATCAATACAATCTCAATACTCGAAGTCGATTGAATCGTGATTGAGAGTGATACATATGGATGATGTAAACTGAGTGTGTGTTAAATGTGTGTTTCATATATGAAGTGATGTATGTATTGATTATTGGGAGTGTTTATATATATGATGAATAGATTTGACCAAACCTATTGAAATTTGCCAAAGGGAAATGCTGTATCATGGTAGACAACAATTTATCACTTATTCTGTAATATTTCATCCTGTAAATTGTTAACGTGGAAACGTAGAATAGACTGTATTTGATTTCAGGGAATGTTACCATGATATTTGTTTAGAATGAATATCATGATCATTTCTGAACTCTCAGCCTAATCAGTTGTAATTAAATTATTATAAATACTTTTATAAATTTGAAGACTGGTCACAAAATAAACTGGTATTCGATAGAAATATCGATGTATATGGTTCTATAATTGCATATGGATGTATTTAATGAATTTCATGTTCATATAGTAACTGAAAACATAAGTGGTGATAAAAAAATGCAAGAAACGTGAAGGTAGTCAGTCAGTGATATGTTCATTAGAGCAGACAAACTACTTGTGAAATATTAGAAAGTGCATATTTCAATTTGACATAAGCGTTGAAAACGTTGTGCAGAGTGATCGTGATAATAATTAAGAGTAAGTTACCATCTTGACTAGTATATCGAATTTTCAACGCATATTTAGCTGAGATTAGAAGTCTTATAAACAAATTATATAATAGATGGATAAATCAAAATTAATTATCGTTTAGATTTTTACTGTTCTTATTGTTGTAATCACTGTATTAATACCTTTGAATAAATCAACTTATGTCTTACGAAACCAGTTCTTTTTCTATTCTATGCAATTAGTAATTGAGTTTATTGATTTCTTGGCATTACTATTCATTGAAGATTATTGTTTCATATAAAAAACGTCACCTTCAATTTTCTAGTAAATAGTACATAAGATGTGAATAAGTTCAATTCATAATATAATATGCATAGATGAAATCACTGTCATTGGTTCAACTGAAAAACCTTTTCTACTTGTGTATCTATCTATAAACAATCACCAACAACAGATCAATTTACATTTAATCAATAAAATATTACTGAATTAACTATTGTATCCAAGGCTAAATTAATAATTAAAGGTTACAAGAATATTTGTTTAAGTCAATGAGTACAACAATAACATGAGGTGAATATATAAAATTTAATTAGACTAAAATATATCTGATATAATGAATAGAATGTACAAATTACGTAATATGTGGTGTGATATATAAACTATAAAATAATAGTTAAATATGATTTTAAATTAGAAAGAAAGAATAATGACATTCTTTATCTGATAAGAGTAAATTGATTAAACATAAATGTATAGTAGAGAAAAGAAAATTGATGACGTTTAGCATCTTATTAATCAGATAGGAATGTTTACTTATAATATTTAATATAAATACTGAAACAATATGAATTATTATTTTACATAGTAACTATATAAAACTTATTTTATTTATATTGAATAATGGAAAATTCAAAAGAGAAAATGGAAAAAATGGAACATTATGCAGTTGAAGTAACATTGGAAGCTATGGATCAATGTACATCACATGATAGTATAGCTGATTACATTGAGAAAATATTCAATACAACTTATTCAGGTAGTTGGCATTGTAAAGTAGGAAAATCATTTGGAAGGTATGTTCAGGAAAATTATTTATTTATTTATTTATTTTTATGATTCATTATGTTGTATTTATATTAAATGGTTAGAATTATAATAACAAAGTAATGACGTAACATTAGAATAATCACTTTACTGTTGTTGAATTTCATGTTCAGTGCAAACATTTACACAACAGCTGCGTTGACAAAGATATGAAGGAAAAAGGCTGTTATTAAAAGTGTAGGATAATTGAAAATTCTTGACACCGAAATCATTGAAAATTAGAGTGAATACAACGGTTACTTCTGTTTACATTAGGACATTAGCTGTAGCTTCGATACTATCAATTCAAAAGTCAGCCGTTTATATTGTTAATTCATTTTTTATACATTTGTACTCATTGCAGATACATTGTTAGTTTATCCAGTGAATACTAAGTTAGTTGACACTGGCTTCTATGAATATGACATTCGACCAAAATCAACAATGTTTCGAAATTCATGTTATTTCAAGACTGATTTGCATTCATCCCTAATTATTTTGATGATGAATTTTGTACAGTCAGTACTGTGCCTGTAATCACCAACCCCTTTGGTAATAAATGATAACAAGTTGATGTATAATGTATAATTTTGTTTCATCAATGCCTTAGTGAAACGAATGGCATGTTAGTAAACCTAGAGAAATATAAATAGGTATATAGGAATGCACATAGTAATGAATTGGCCGCTGTGAATATAGATTCAATAGATCATAGTAGACAACAATTTTGTGACATAGCACAAAACTCTTCAATGTTAGTTAAAAACGATATGGAATTTGGCACAAATAATATTCTTGTATACAATATTAATTCTAATTTAATATCACGGCAAAAGACCCGATACTCAAATACAGTGTATTCTACGTTTCCACGTTAACAATTTACAGGATGAAATATTACAGAATAAGTGATAAATTGTTGTCCACCATGATACAGCATTTCCCTTTGGCAAATTTCAATAGGTTTGGTCAAATCTATTCATCATATATATAAACACTCCCAATAATCATTACATACATCACTTCATATATGAAACACCCATTTAACACACACTCAGTTTACATCATCCATATGTTTCACTCTCAATCACGATTCAATCGACTTCGAGTATTGAGATTGTATTGATTTGTGAAATAATTCAGAAGTGATCTCAACATGAATGATTATCCACAATATATACACAATACGTAATATTTGAATGTTATGTTACCGCCGTGTGACAGACATAGAATTGTGATGATGTGGTCGTCACATCAAATATGATATTGATTGATTTCATCCACATCACATAGTATCAAATCGACAATGTCATGCACACACATCATCACACTTACATGAATTTACACATGATGAATGTGAGTGATGTAAATTGTGGTGTAATTTATGTTTGTACAGAACGTGTTGTAATACACTTTGTCGAATGACGATTGTGTTATCAAGCTAACAAATGTGAAATTCGAAACATCAAATCTAAATGTTGAGACTACATTTTGAATGAATTGTGTTGAATGTTGATAATTTGTTGAATGAAACTTCAATGAAACGATATCTAAATTAGATAATGTGAATTGAACATTATTTTGTAATGAGCATTTAACTACTTGTTAGTAGTATGTGTGATGTGAATGAATGTGTAATGGAATGAGTTTGTGTGAAGTAGTTGTGAATTTGTGTGTGGTATGTGTTTCTACTTTGTGTTGTGTTGTATATTGTTGGATCGTTAGTACGTGTAGTTGAATTGAAGTATGTTCAGTGAATGTGAAATTTACGAGGAGTGATTGGATGTTGAATAAGATGAATAACATTAGTGATGAACAGTATTCTAAATGAAGTATGTGGTAGACAATTTATCAAGTAACCAGCTTGTTGGCTATGTAGTCAGTCATCAGTTATTCAGAGTTTTATTCGACTAGAATCGACAAAAATTCCCATGAATTATTGATTGATGTCTACTAATGAAGTGGAATATGATATTATAAGGATGGTTGCTTTTCCTGTTTTATGGTTTTTATTCAATTCGAAAAATTTGTTTTCATGTAGAAGATGAATCATTTTGGCAATATATTTCACGATGACAAATTTTTTCTGTATTTATTTGGAGTCGATGTATGCAAATTGCATGTAATTATCAACTGATTGTAGTAATCTTGCATGGAGGACAGCTGACAGATGCATTTCCAGTGTGAATCTGTGTCAGACAAGGCTGTTTGCTCTCGCCTTTCCTCTTCCTTCCAGAGGTTGATTGGACCATGGAAACCTTTATATCTGGGGGGAAGCACGGTATTCAATGGACAAGTAGAATGCAACTCGATGATCTGGACTTCGCGGATAATCTAGCACGTCTTCTATCCCATGCACACCAGCAAATGCAAGTGAAGTCAACCAACGTTCAGCAACCTTAGCATCAATAAGCCTGAACATACATAAGGGAAAGAGCAAGATCCTCAAATTTAAAACATAGAGCAACGACCCATTTGAACTTGGTGGTGAAACTCTGGAATAAGTAGATACCTTCACATACCTGGGGAGCATCTTCGATGAACAAGGAGGATTCGAGGCAGATGTAACGGCAAGGATTGGCAAAGCAAGGGTAGCATTCCTACAGTTGAAAAATATATAGGACTCCAAACAACTGTCTAGCAACCTCAAAGTTAGACTCTTCAGCTCGAACCTCAAGACAGTTCTTCTCTATTGAGTTGAAACGTGGAGAACTACTGCAAACATTTTTAGGAGGGTACAGGTATTTATTAGCAATTGTCTACGCATAATATAGAATGTCTGTTGGCCGGAAACCATCAGCAACAGCCTACTTTGGAAGAGAACAAACCAACTTCCAGCGGAAATCACCAGACTGCATCACGAAACAAGCACTAACTTGGAACCCTGTTGGAAAACGGAAAAGAGGAAGGCCAAAAAACACACTGCGTCGTGAGCTCGAAGCAGACACTTAAAGGATGAACAGTAATTGGAGACAGCTGGAAAGGATTGCTCAGGACAGAGTTGAATGGAGAATACTGATATGCAGCCTATGCTCCTCTGAGAGGGGTAACAGGCGTAAGTAAGTAAGTAAGTTAGTAAATCATAATATTTCATATTAAACTTGTTTTCTATTATTATGTTATGTCATTATTGTCATTTTTCTTTATTTTTCAGTTTCGATTCATTTGATTCAGAATACTTTTTCCATTATTATATTGGAAACTTAGCGGTTTTTCTATACAAATCAAAACAGTCTACTTCACTTATCTAATTCTGTTTGTTTATGTTCTCTGTAAATATTGACATAATCTGAAATATAATATCCAAGTTCTTTATGATTTCCTATAAATCGTTCAACAAACTAAGAATGCTTATCTTTAGTCAACGTGTCTTGATTGGGACAGGTAAATTTTGACAAATTATTATTTCGTTGTTTATTCTTGTGAATGGTTCCCTTTATTATTTTCAAAAGAGCAAGAACAAATCATTGGGCTGAATTAAATGAATTCATTTCATTTCATTGATTTCTCATCAGCTGCATACAACCTAGAGTGATACTTTACATTATCAACATTTGAAACAAAGTTTAACATACTCATGAGAATGGTTTTATTTAATTGAAATAAGAATTATGTAGACTTATTATATATGCAATGATAACTAATATGTTAAAGAAAATGCTGTAAATATATATGCAATACGGAAGAAAGTACCAGAAGACAAAATAGTGATGAGAGTTGAAGTGATTACATAATAAGAAAAATAAGGGATTTTTGGAAATACTTGAGAATGATGTAAATTAAACTTAAATGTGATCTGAAAAGGTATTGATGTAATAATTCAAATTTAAAGAAATAATAGTAACGATATTTTAGTGACATAAAAGTTAGGTTACCATGGCAAAAAGATATTAACAATTGTTTCTTTTTGAACTCAAGTTTGACCTCAATCGTTTGATGGCAATTGCTTCAGTATATTTTAAAACATTTGGAATAACGTTAGCTTCATAAAAAATTACATAATCAGTTGCTAAGTAGAGTGCTAAGTGATTTAACCTGTAAGTAAGATACGTCATCATTTCTACCTTATAATTATGGTTTCGTTATAGAATATGGATATTTTCTAATTCAATAATTTCCTACTTATTCATATCCAAAACCTCGATCTGAACTCCTATGTTGATATGAATTATGTCTGACGAATGAGGTAATATCATCTACAGTCTAGCTTCTGAATAAATAATTATGATAAGATAAATCAAAATGAAGATTACATTACATGCATTCGGACATATCGCATTAAATTTTGGAATAACAGCTTCATATTAGGTAGCTTAAATCTTACAGCTTATTCACTGACTCATATCATTTACTAATTAAAAATGTTAATAGTACGTATATTAAAATGAACGAAAAGGTGTCAGTGATTGGCTCTATTAAATAATTGGCACTTAAGCGAATAATCACATTATATATTCATAGTTTTATCAGACCTACGGTATCAAACACACGTAAACTATATAATCTACCCAATGTTCACAAATCAGGACTTATACTTTTCCCAGTTTTCAATATCTATAATGCTCGTTTACACACAACAGCTAAGTGTTTACTTTCGACTGCGAGACACATACAAAAATTACTTTTCAATTAGAACATCGAAAATGTCACTGATTCCATTGCCGATCTGAAACATACCAATCTAAACGGTAAACAAGTAATCACACTAGATTTCGCGTACCTATTTATTAATGTAATTCCTATTGAGATAATATCAACAACTATCAGAAAATTGAACTTTATTGACATTAAGGAATTCAGTAATACTGAATCACTTTTAAGGTGAACAATTAATGTTTGTTTTTAATAATTGAAACTTATGAAATAACTGTTAGTTAATTTTAAGCTCTGTCTAAATCTAAGATTTCACTACATACATAGAAAAAAAGACTTTACAGAAGACTGTTCATGAGAGTTGAATTTACTACCCTCATATCGATGACACTTACATTGTCGTCCATCAAAATATTAACAAAAGAGACTTTTTAATTCAGTTTAATTACGCACTCTCAACTATCAGTTTTACTAATCAGGAGAAGTTTAATAATAAGTTAGGTATCTTAAATTTTCTACTGGATTAAGACAAAGGTAGTTCCATTTGGACAAGTGTGCATAAACGATTGTGAATACACACATTTCCCTAGTTTATTAACTATTGGTTACATGACAAACCCAATTAGACGCCGTTAAACTCACAACCAGAAAGAGTTGTTTACTCGCGACTGACCAGAGATTTCTGGAAAACCATATCAATGTAAGTAACAGGAAGGTGGTTACAACCACAGTTTATAAAGTTAAGGTTTAACGATATCCTACGTGATGGATTGACCAGAGTAGTGAGGAGAACCTTCTATACAGTCAACCAATGGTGATCATTTTCTAGTCTACCAGTGGTGGTTCCTCAGCATACAGCAAAGGTGTCTGATTTAGTCACGTTAACATGTTATTACTAACTAACTCATCTGTCACTACAGTTTGTCTAACTAGACAGATCAACACACAATTTAACAAGCACCTCACGATGTGGTTTGAAAATGGTCTTCATGAAGTAATACACAACTTTATACTATCCCACCTAGTTGTTGCTGACCATGTAGTGAGC
Organism: Schistosoma japonicum; assembly: GCA_025215515.1. Taxonomy (NCBI): domain Eukaryota; kingdom Metazoa; phylum Platyhelminthes; class Trematoda; order Strigeidida; family Schistosomatidae; genus Schistosoma; species Schistosoma japonicum. The sequence goes on along the minus strand of CM046061.1, from coordinate 68,207,264 downwards.
GAATCTAACACTCTCGATATTATTTATTGAATTCTGTCTGATTTACTCCCTACGACCTGCTCTTGACACCTAAATATAGTAGGAGATTTTGTGTCTCGAGCAAACAATCCCAGTCTGCGAATTCAAAATAATTCGTAACTTTACTGTCTTCTCTGTGGCCGAATACTACCAAATAAACAATTTATATTAATCATTCATACTATTTGCTTTCTTCCTTCATCTCCTCCGTATATTACTCTGACCAATCATACCTTCTAACTGATGGTTCACATACATATATTCAAGCAACCATTTTAATGATTATTGATCTGGATTTCCATTCCTCCTATAATTCGCAAACTTCCGACACTGAAATACTTATTCGTGCTCTTTTGCATCTCATGACACTTTGCCAGTACAACTAACGTCTTATTATCGATTTACGCTTATTACATACTATGACTAACTATATCATACCAACCTAATCCACCATTCTAACCTACAATCAATTTTAGCAATAACCTCAAATATAATCCTAATCTGAGCCTAAAATATTAAGTCACAATCAACTTCCTCAATCGATCATTAAAGGCATCGGATTACATAACTGTCACGTTTCTCCCCACACCCAACTTTGCCACCGTATTCAAAATCACACAAAATTCTCTTAGCAATGTGTAATTATTGCTCCAAATCCAAATTGGAATTTATTCACTAGATTATCAACATCATTATTTTAACTATGCACAAGTAGCTTAAAATACCCTCTGACAACTCACGTGTACTGAATAATATTTGCTTAGCAATGGGTTCAAACTCCGGATCATTTATAGAAGACTATTCTGCTACTTTATATACATTAAATATTTATGGCACACTATCTATATATCATAGATTCATTATAATCATTATCAGATTGGTGTCACCTGGACAAGAAACATACACTCTGATTTTGATAACTGCAACACTTAATATTTAGAATAGATATTTAATATTTTAGACCGTCGAAGTTCGTGTGGTATTGTGCTTTGAATAGGTCTTACAAACTTACTCGATTAAATTATGATACGAATTTCGTGCTATTTGGAATTCGTCTGCAATATGAACTGGTTATACTGAGGGAAATAATGCTGCTTGGTAGATAACTATCAGTATCGACCAGTTTCACAGTATGTGACCGTCACCAACACGCAACTCTGATCGAGAAAATGGTGTCAACGATGTTGAATTGCCCTAGATAAGTGGCTATTTCGTAGCTTAGTCAATAGAAATAGATTAGCATAATAAAAGCCTTGAAAGACAAGGTAATGGTCTTCACTCCATGTTTCAAACAGTGTAAATATCATTATGAAAATGATTTCTTAATATTCACTTAATGAGAAGAAGAGATGTAGTAGTTAAATTTACCATTATGAATAAGTATGAGTCACGGGCATTGTTAATTGAAAAATGTTATGGTCAGGTATCTAACCTGAGTGACCTCATTTATTGTGATTGATGAACAATTGACTTAACGGATCTCAGGCCATACATTCACTGATTCATTTGTCCGTTAACCCCATCCTCCCCACTGTAACAAAGGCTAACATTCTCCAACTAACTCTGTGCTGGTTACACCTTACCAGTTATTTCAAAGTTTGATTTATTTCTTTCATGTCTGACTCCAATTCTTAGATCAATATGTTCTTTGGTCTTCCACTTCTTACTTGATCTTGACAAATTCCATGTTAGTGCTCTCTGACACAGTAGATTGTTGCTTCTAGTGTCAAGCCAATGTGTTCAAAGGAGACCACTTGTTCAAACAACTGTTTATAAATACCTGTATCTTTAAATGATACTATTTACTGTTTGCTAACTTATAGCCCAACACAACAAAACTTTCGATATTCGTGTTGAAAATTCTGACTTCACTGTTGGTTGATAATCATTTTGGGTTTCATATGTTCTTCAGTCGATGGATTGCTACTCTCAAATATTCTTGCCTTGTCACTTCGTGTCTTTACATCTAAATAAGATCAGATCACTTTCACTTATTTAAAAATGATACTGTTGCCAATGTATGTAAAGGTTTCCACATCTTCCAAAGCTTCTTTACCAAGAGTGATTTGGCAGTGGTCGATGTGTTTAATCTATGGATCTTCTTTTTCCTTGTGTATGTTAAGGCCTACTTCCGCAGAGACTGCTGCTACGTTGGCCGTCTTCACCTGTACTTGTTATTGAGTGTGGGGTAGGACAGCTAGGTCATTTACGGAGTGAAAATAATCTAGCTGCATCCAGGCCGTTCTAGTATGCTGTACCTCGCCTGAGATATTGAGGTTTACAAGTTCCAGTCAATTACGAAACAAGAGAGAAAGGAAGGGATTAAGCAAAGTTATCTTATAGCGGCCTTCACTTCAAGTGAATCTGTGAGCTGCTCATCATGCACGATTTTGCAATGTAATAGATTGAAGAATTTCTTTTGAAATTGACCATTTCATCAGGTACACTGTGGTATCGAGAAAGGCTTTAACGGATCTCAGCTATCTTACATTGAAACTGTCACTACGATATACATGCTTCCAGGTTAGTTTGTTGTCAGAAATAATTATGAAATGTAAAATAAATCATGTGACTGATTAAGACACATTATGCAATCACAAGAAATATGAACATTGACAACATCTGAGTGTGTCAGATATGTATCTAGCAAGTTTCTCATAATACACTGGGAATGGTAAACCAAATTACTAAATGTGATAATGTGTAAATCAATAGCCTTTAGATGTAAGTTGTTAACAAATAGATGAGTACTTGTGGTATGTTAGGTAAAGTATGTAGACTCTTAGGTAACTTCAATATTTTACAAGTTGGTGGATTCAGTAACTAAATAATTTCTTGACATTTGAGTTAATAAATATAGTGCCATCACATTTGTCAGTTTGGTGACACGATTAATGATCAAATTATAGTGTACATTACGGAAGACTCATAGGTCAACTGGGAAAGGTCTATTTAGTCAGGACAAATGATCAGTAATATCTCTCGCATATGATCTCATCATCGTATCGAAGAAGCTTATAAGACGATTCATTCTTTCTGGAGGCATAACGAACTTCAGATAAATTACGTGTGAAAACCAAAAGACCAGTTGGTTCAACGAAAATGATTTAAATGTGTCGAAAATAATATTCACACTTCTATGACACGAGAACATTTTTTAATTGATTGTATCGAACGCCAATTAAATGTATCTGGTCGATAATTGCGCGTCTGCCCAATGCACACTGAGTCCCAAGTTCGAATAAAAAGAACACAAGCCGATAGACCAATCGGACAGAATCAAGCAAACTAGCGAACCAATTAGAAAATTAACAGAAATATAGAACTTAGGGAATAGTGGCAGTGAAGAGGGACAACTTGTACACAACCAAGTACCAGTAATTCATACTAAGAGCAAATATACTAATCGGGAGAATAGGGTAAGAGGAACGAAACAATCATAGAAATGAAATGTCTACATTACCTATAGTTAGAATAATTGGGATAGTGTTCTAAAACAAAGATCTGAGAGTTTGTTACCCTTCTTTACTGATCCGACATAACACACACAATTACCCACCGATGTTGATGTTGTTTTAGTGAACTGTGGTATCCAATTTATTTCCAAATGTGTAGTCAATAGACATGAATTGATTGGAATTTCATCTGAACAATCTTCTTTCGAAGAGATGAATGAAAATTGACTTGCCTTTATTCAGTGAATTAATTGTGGTATGATATGGTGCACACAAATATTTGCATTACATTTTGTGTTGTAATCACTGAACTAAAGAATTTTCATCTTGACGTGTACTCCTTAAATGTTCCACAAAATAGACGATACACCTGCTTATCACGAACTCACCCTCACTTCATGTCACGTAATTAACTGTCATCCGGACTTATTAGTCAGTCACGATATTCTAATACAATATTTGTAGTGAAAATTCTGATTAAAATATAGTGATCAGGTTACTGTGCTTAAATGATGAACAGCAAATTTTAATCTCACCTATTGTTCACTTATTATTCTCCTAAACTCTAATCGACATGATATTGATGCACACTATCACAATAACTACTACAACTACCACTATTATTATTATTAGTAGTAGTACATTAATTCACATGAAGAAAATGTTCACATTCATAGTTCACCGGAAGTGAAAATCACACAGGTATCATGTGTTGCCTACTCAAGTACAGGGTTTAACTCATGATGTAGAGCATGATTTCAGCGATGGAAATTTTTATAGCTGGAAATATTGCATACTACAATTACTTTGTTCTAATTAACTGACAACTCTGTGAAATTTCATCTCAACCCAGTATTGTGTTCAAGATGAATGCGAATGAATGAATTAGTAGCAAATAGAGAAAGACCTAATTCATCTGATTAGACAGTAAATTGAGATGTTGGGATTTACTCAGTTACTAAACCTTTAATAGTGTATCATATGTCGGTGATACACGATGTCATTGAAAAATGAGGTGAACTACATATTACCAACGACTATCTCTAATATCCCAATTTAATGACAGATTACTGATACAATCTATATATTTAATTGTTCATAAAGTTGAGAACTCGAAATCATTGTATGATGGTCATTAAAGACTGAACTCAGTGTGAATTTCCTCCAACTTTCAATGGGAACCTTTAACCTGTGAACATTTTTGCTTCGATCATGAAGGGGTCAGTTATTGATATTACTGCATGGAAGTAATGTGTGATGATGGAAAGTTTGAGCTTGAAAATGTATCCACGTGAATTCCGATTCAGTTCAGAAACATATGAGTGTAACAAAATACACCACATCCTAACAAATATTCAGAAGATATCTGTATTCTTCTGATTGAGGTTCAATTAATGACAGTTCTAGTGAAATGCTAACACTGCGGCTGTAAAAGACAGTTTAAAACACATGATGCAGGTGATTAAAAAATGATATTCTATGCCTATCTGATGGTGTAGACCACAAACAAAAACAGATTGCTTGATTTCCCTGCATCTCTGTGTATTAACAAATTCAATAGCTCTTTTGGAACTGTTTACACTAGACGCACAATTCGTGAAGTTAGTCACCATGTTGTCGAGCATCACCTGACATGGTTAACAGAAGGATAATTGATATTTGTGTACAGCTCGATGTTTGAGAATTTAATAGATACTGAGCACTATGAGGATCTACATTAAACCTTCACAATTCTTCATCGTATTTACCCACCCCCCTCACCCTGCATTATGACATATGGCTTATGAATTCACCTTTTGGATAAAGCCAAAGCCATCGACATTCATATCCACTAACCAAATCTCTGTGTACAAAATATGTTTATGAAGCAACTAACATCACATTGGCCACCGACATATGTTTCACACATCATCGTGTGTTTTGTTCATAAAATTGCAGTTCTTGTGATTTCTATTCTAACATAATTCGTCAGTGTCAATTTTCATATATTTGGTCTTACATCAGTATTCGTGTTAATTGACTTGTTCGTAAGACGTCTCACTATTTCTCTTATCAACTATTATGTTATCTACTGAACTATAATTTAACTACCCACTTTTATTATTACTCAATGTCTCCACGTGCTCAAACGATTCAGGATTTAACAATTAGAATCAACGTTAATGTACAACATTATGACATGTTGGATACTACTCTGTTTTTATTGACGATACACATATTAGTGTAACGACCTAATGGAAAACTGATTGAACAGAAATATTTCTTCTCGTTACCTTGCGTTTCATTGAATGTCTGAATGGGAATTTCCATCTTACTGCATCATTTCAACCCAGTCATATAAATAACCATCATGGTTGCCGTGTGACCTACAAAATGTGTTTCACCGCTATTATTGCTGAGACAGAAATAGAATTCTTCACCAACAAGCCAGAAAAAGGAGACATTACTAAAGATTCATTCAACAGTATTGTGCAAGATACAGTCAGACAGAGAATAGACATTTTCCACTTCCAGTTTAAGGTGCTTTCTCAGAGGTTTTATGATTAACTCATACCTGTTATAGAAGCATATACATATGTAGGTATGAATATAACTATGTTTATGATAGGGTATCCAATGGTGACCTGCATCTATAAACAAGATATGATCAGTAATAAATAAATTAGCAAACTGATCCTATTTCACTGGTGATTGCAAAATCTACAAACATGCTGTCTTACAAATGTTTCAGCAGAAACCAACCATCTCATCATTGTCCTAATAATTTATAGATGTGAATGTTACTTCATTAGATAATCAACCTTAATATCTATCTGATCACTGTACTTGCCTTCGACATTAGTTCGTCAATCAGTTCGAGTCAATAGTACAGTATGTAGAGCTGTTACTTCCCACGATCATACTGCATCATTGTATTCCTTTAGAGATTTACATTATATTTATTCATTTTAACAATTACAAACATCATTTAACTATCAAATATTCATCATTAACAGATTAGGTCATTTCCATTAGTAAACCAAGAAGTATTAGTTACTTTACAATAGATGATGTTCATATGAAGCATACTCCGAAATGCATTGATCATTTTAGATAAATGTTTCTCTTGTGAACTTTTTCGTATTCACTAGTCAATAAAATACGTTGATATTCTATGAATTATGCACTAGTTACCATGTGATTGCCTACTTTCTTCCATGGTTTTTCTCTCTCCCTCTCTCTTCATTTTAACAAAAATGTATTCTTCTATTTCTTCTTCTCCTCATGTGTTCACTTATCTAATAATCATCATTATTCAATATTATTTATGTTCAGGTCAATCATAAGCTTGTTAAATCAAGCACTATATATACACATACCGATAACATAAATACATAGGCAGAAAGAAGCACAGTTAAGTAGATAGATATCAGTTGTGTTCACAGAAGTAAATGGTATACTCACCAGAACAATAGGCATACAATCTAAACAATCAGTTAATTACCGTTCTCAATATGCAACCATCAAATAGAGCTATTGTAAAATCTAGTACTCTACCAGCGAGTATGCAAGATGAAGCAGTGAGACAATGTTTAAAAGCAATGCAAACATGTCGACATGATAAAGATATCGCAGCACAAATTCGAAATGAATTCAATCAAAAATATGGACGTACATGGCATTGTATTGTTGGATGTAGTTTTGGCAGGTAATATTTCCTTCTCAAATCATTGTGATCTTATTGTATGCATATGAGATTTGATTGAATTTTATTTATTTGATTTGATTAAATAAACTGAGGGGACTCTATCTTCATGCGATTGCATGTTATGGTATTAGGCTTTGCACAGATGATTAACTTGTGATTCACCTTACAAGCTGATTAGTGATTATTCTCAGTTTCCGACCAACCAATATTTACACAAACTGAGTTACTACACATTCTGCTGAAGTCTGCTGAGTAAACCTCTCAAACTAACTGTTATATTCTGATGTAATTTCATTGTTGAGATTGAGTGATCAGATATCTAACAACTGATTAAATGTAAAGCGAAGACTGTAATAAAGGTTGTGATGGTGAAGTAAATGAAACACTGAACAACAGCTGGCTTCTCATGTTTACGATAAAACAAATTTGTGAGATTTCTTTTGTTTCCCAATATCGAATGAATTGTTCAATCGATTTCTGTTTGCGATAAATTTGTAAAAGTCGCATGCCCACTGGAATCTATTAGTACGTGAAACAATGATGTAACTGAACAGTCTGACTACATAGGTTCTACATACATGCTTTAAACAATCGAAAATGAGGTCGGGTAGATGCCTTGCGAAATTTGAGAACATCTTGGATTAGACACCATTTATGTACCATTAGTTTTGTACAGCATATTTTTGATAACTTCAATTACAGTATTTAGCAAACAGAGTGATTAGGCATCCAGATGCAAACAGAAAACGTGATAGTAGTTTCACCTCTAAAAGTCTAAGATATAATGAATTCATTTTATAACTGAAATCGTTTGAATGTTAGTGTGACGGACACCAGTCTATTATTCGGTATGTGTTCATCAGCTTTATAGGTCGATTCTGTTACATTCAATTCTCTATGTGGGTATCCAGTATTCTGTATGAGATTGAATTTGTAAGTACTGGATTAATCAACAAATGTATTTGTCTACAATAGACGATAATTCGATTGAAAACAACACCTCATGATACCAACCTGACTTCATCCAAAGTGACCAGGCCATCAATTCGTCTACTTTGTTCAATTTTATTTATTTTACATGTTCAATGAATATGATCTCTTCTTTCCACTGTATCATGGAATGTGTTCGTTCAAACTAATCTGTAATGCATAATTGTTCACTGAGTCTATCATTTTGGTATCAATTGTAATAAACCATGAAACATCAACTCACTAATAGACTTCACATTTTATGTGATCAATCAACCAACTGGTGAATGCAAGTAAATTTACACTGGACATCACACTGTATCCTTATAAAAGTCATTTCGACTTAAACAGACATTTAACTAGCTACTTGAACACACATGGAATAATTTACAATCGAATATGCGAACATTTACATCTGCATAGGCTACAGACCTACATTGATGCTGATGCTCTGATATTAATAAACTTGAATATATTGAGTAAAATTAACCATATACATCATAGTTTCATTGGTTATTTGCATATTCTGATTTCAGTAATGTGAGTCATGTGGAAACCGGACTGATTTACTTCTTACTGGGTAGAAAATCCGTGCTCTTATTCAGATCAGAAAACGCCAAATGAATTTATCCATCTGGTATACACAGTTACTAGCATATTCCAATTGAAATGTTTAGCACAATTTCCTTTAATGTAAACAAATACAATCTGTATGACTGTTTGTTTCCTTTCACTTTATGGACAACTGTGAATGTCGTCAAGTTGGGTCACATGTTAAAGTGTTAAAGCTGTCTACATTAAATTTGTATAATGGGTAGGTGACGTTCACAGTTACATAGGTATCATCAGTACATAATGCAGTGATATTCTCGAATACCAAGCATAGATTTCTCAGAAATACAGTGAGTACATTTTTTTAATACTCAGACAGATGTCAGTTATATATTGATGAGAAATATTGTTCAATTGATATAAACTGTTGGATGATGAATTCAAAGTGTATGTTGTGACATCACTATGTTGATAGTTACAATAAATCAACTGAATCTCACTTATTGATTGCTATGCATTTATTCATACTGTTAGATACATTCAGTGAACTATGAATACACACCAATATCCACCACAAGTAATGTGATACCTCTCTTCACATATAAAATCATTCGCATTTCTCGTTATGTTAATAATTTGACATTCTAATCAGAAGCCAGGCTGATTGACAATTCTTAGCGTACAAATACATGATGATTTTAGTTGTCTGTTGTATTCAAAATTCGAACTGATTGAATGCACTTGCATGGTTTATTAACAAACGGTTAACAATTTTCGATAATGAAGGTGCTGACTGTCATATCAGTTACAAGATGAGCAAACGTTATTCTATATGGTGCGATTATTATTTGACTCAGTAGCATAATGAATGACACTAAGAAGTTAGAATTGATGAAAAGAGTGTTCGTGTATTGGTGAAAACGATAGTGTCACGAAGAAATCATGATTAACTAATGATTCCGAAGAATCTGACAAACTGATGTTATGTGTACAACACTTGGTCACAATGTAATATTTACCAGTAAGTAGAATATATCACTCACTCAGATGTTTACGAACAAAGCTTCAAGTTGATTAGCAGTAGTTGGTTTTCAGGAGATCAGGATATAAAGCAGACCCAACACTATAAAATGAAGTCACCCTATTCTTATTAAATTACCGCATTTCGTATTTTAAAATTGATGCAGAATATCCTATGTATGAAAGATACATCACCATGTTAAGTGTTCGTAAAGTCTGCATTGGAACAGTCGACCATTGATAGCTGTTGAGGACACTCGCTAAAGAAGTAGGCGATATAATCATTTATACTCCCCAACTGTTCAATTTTATTCATTTCATCGTAATTTAATTTCCCCGAGACATTATAACTAAATAAATTCTATTCCGTGTAGACAGAACATTGATCAGTATCATCATTAGATAACTGTTAATAGAAACTATGCTAAATTGTATGATCACTAGTCTAGTGTGCAGAATTAGTTTAACCTGCAAGTAACCTATCAAAACATCATTTCAGAACAACACATTCACAGTCTGGCAATCTACATCTCATCTCAATATTATGCAATTATTGTGATGGCAAATTATTGCAGAATGTTGTGACTGTATGTTATAATTCTTTACACCCATGATAAAATGCACTTTGATGAATCATCAACAAGTAACCTCAAAACTGTCTCTTATCAACAAACAATTGATCTTCTTAAACAACAACTGATGATTATTCTTATGACATGAGAGAAAGACTCAACATTGTTTTTAAACGGTTCATTATTGTTCAGGGGAATAATAACACAATTCGATGGTAAATGTTTGCCAGTTGTGTTAGCGTTACCAGTCGTTGATCAGTTGATTCATTAGACAGTAACTAATTACAGTTGATAGTAGTATACTTGTTCGTTAATCCAGAGATAATGAAGTAATATTCAAGTATTTGTTTTCATCAGTTATGACCCTAAATAATTATTGCCTTTTCTTTAATAAGGTGTCACTCGACATCATTTACAAATTATGTTTAATAGCCGAGCTTTTATTCACATCATAATATTGATCAGTTGCAATGACTGATTTGTCATCATCATCATCATCATCATCGTCGTCGTCGTTATCACCAGTTACATTACTCTCCTCATCGGTTACTAATTCAAAGAATGACTTGCATTTATTATTTCCGTTGTCACTGGAGACTCCTGTAGTTACAATATATAAGTAAGTAAGTAAGTAATATATCAGTAATATATAAGTTATTTTTCATAAGTAATGAATAATAATAAAAAAAAGAACTATTAATGGATAGGTTCTTGTTGTGGAATAGTGTCGCTTCACCTAGTGTTGCCGTAAGATAATGATAAGCTGCAGTATTTAATATCACATCTCGTCGTGATCTCAATCACCAGTATCTCCTGTCTAGTATTTACTTATATTGGAATGTAGCCTACACAATGAATAAAATGCAGTTATCAGAATGAAAATTCTACTTTCCAATGAAAGTAAATTAAGTCGAAAACATTTTACAAAATAAGCACAATAAAACTAGTTAATTTGAGTTAACATTGATGTTTGTACAAATGAAATTATCAATGAATGTTTTCTACATCCGACTAGTTTTCATTTGAGCGAAAAACACAAACATTCATTTCGTGAACGTTTAAAGTATAATTTGTAAAGGTCTCATTAATTCAATGATGACTGTATACCTTGTCAGGTGATTTACTCATGACCTGATCGAAATTATCATCCACTTTTAATGTAACCAATAATTCGCATAAATATTCATTCACTATTATCAGTGACTAATCCCCCGAATTAGTCTAATCACCATTCACAATACATTCTACACACAGATAACTGATACGCTTAATTATACATTTAATAATACAAATAATATTGTAGTACTTATATGACTGTTAATACTACTACTACTACTACTACTACTACTACTACTACTACTACTACTACTACTACTACTACTACTACTACTACTACTACTACTACTACTACTACTACTACTATACATACAACAAAAGTGAAATGGTTGTAAATTAACTTCCAATTATTGATTATCTAGAAATAAGCAAACATACTCAATGACGACAATTAGGCAACTTATTCCGTGTTCATTTAACAACCAATCAATGCCTGTTACTCCATGTAACAAATAGGCCACCGACCACCATTATCCAACCAACTCTGAATTGAATTGAATTCACTTTCCACTTCTTCTTCTCAAGTTTCGTTCATTATTTTCATGTCTACCTCCAATTCCTGGAGCAATGTGTTGTTTGCTTGATTTGTCAACTCCTTATAATTGTTCACTTGTGTGTGTAAAACTAAGCGCAATTATATTAACAGAGTAATCAATTTTCATAATCTCAAAGCAAAATAGAGACTCATCCACCACATGCACACACACTCATTGTAGTGAGAAACAGTTAGAAGATTTTATGTATACTCCGATTAAAACTCAAATTCAACGAATGAATTCGAATTGATGTCTACATATCGACTTTAGTACCACATTCTCTATGACGTCCAAACAATTATTTCCATGTTGGTCAGTTGAGCGTTTCGTTTTACTAACAGTTCATTAGACGATTAATATAGAAAATTAAGTTGCTAATTGGCTTCAACAGCAGTTTATTCGACATGTTAACAAACCTGTATGACACATCATCCAAGGAGTAGGAAACATTTCCTATCCAAATAACTATACACAAATCTTTTTCATATAGATTTAAACAAGTTGAGAGTAGTTAGTTACCAAGCACATTTCATTTAGTCCATTGGTTTATGAAAGAGGAAGTAAACAGGTTACAGCTCACTACAATCAAAATTAGTATTCAGACTGCAGTTGGTTGTTATCAGTGATGGGATTGAATGTTCCACTTAAATTGTAATGCATAACTTCTTGAATTCACTAGACACTAGCCTGAATTGTATAATTGTTATCTTATAATTAGTTTACGAGTGACATTCTGTCTTTAGGTACATCGGAGAAGTCGAGCCAGTCAAAATGCAAACAATAATTTCGCAGATAACATGGGTATCGATTGTTTATTTTTCGAAAATGCACTGGTTAATTCCACCTCAATAAATAGTGGTATCCTCCTTGGACGTGGATTTCATTTGTGTTATTGTCTTGTATGGGGTGATAATTATTCACAAACAACATGAAATGATGTTACAATTAATCTATTCTGAATGAAGCCATTGACGACAGTTCATTAGTACTACTGAGAAAGTAATAAGTAGACGATATTGTTTGAGACAAAAAGTGAATATTCACTGTGAATATATTCATGTGACCTAATTCAATTCATTTACTTACACTACCCACTGGCCAACAAACGCTGATACATTGATTTACACTGTTCATGGAGAAAACGTAAGAACACAGTGATGTTACTCATGATGTTACTCTTCACCAATAATACACATTCTGATTAACAGAATTCTGAAATCGAATTCCCAACGTGCATAATATTCAATGGTGTGTTGATGAACAGTTCGATACTACACATGTTAGTGCCATTTGTGGGGACCTATCTGTTTATTCGTTGATAGGGAACAATTGTGCAGGTTACACTGCAATTGATTCGTGATAATATTGTTGCACTTTTCCTATCAATATCAGGTTGTTGTTGTTGTCGTGATTCGATTATATCATGATAAGTGACACGACTGATGCAGTTAACCAGGTGTCTAGTTTTACTTCAAAGGAACGATTCCATTGCCTGTTAGTTCGGTCACATTAGTACTACTGGTTCTATGATCTAATCTCCCACACTATTGACTGTTGATTGTGATCACGTCTTGATGAATTAGAAATTGTCTGTGGAACTATGACCTGATTCGAATGGATTCCGTCTCTACGTACCTCAACACTGGTTATAGACAGCTAAGCACTGGTTTACTAGAATTAAATTGTCATTGATTGCTTATCGCTATTATTTTAGACTTAACCAAGTTACAGAATTTTGTGTACTTCGATTCATATTCGACAATCGTTAGACATCATTGTATTTTTTTGAGTGATGAATTCTATACCAGCAAGTGTGTGTTTGCATGTGTAGGTATGTGAGTGATTCGACGACCCTAATACTGGTCTACTCATGTGCTACCCATAACTAGCTCATATGCTACATTAACCCACTCATACTATGTTATCTGTGTAATTACGTTGTCTATAAAATTACTTACAGATAAATCAAATTAATCAACAATTCAAGTCAAAGACTTTATTTTTAACAAAAATAAAAGTAGTTGCATACAACTTATGTAGGATTCATCACAGAATATTTTCCGTGGAGGTGTACAGTTAACCGGATTTGAAGAGAAGTATAGCAACATTATGTAAATAGAAGTAGATGAAGCATTTTGTGTTGTGTGTGACATAACTGAAAACAAAATTAAAACAGTCATTTTAGATATGATTACGTTATATCATGCTTCACATTTACATTTCAATCAACATTTATGTTTAACTATCAAAGACATTTGCAACGTCCCTGGAATGTGACGACATACGCAACGTCAGCAAATGCAAGATATATAATCACGAATACACATGTCTAATTTATTCAAACATTCGATGTTGTTTACCTGCAGCCTGTAGTCTGCAATTTTCATTTGTAATTTTCATCCGTCACACTGGTTCATTTCAAAGTATGAATAGGTTTTACATACAACTTATTGATTTGTACATTCACAACAGTGTATATGATATTAGTGATGGTGAACATCTACAGCTCACATAGATGCTTCTGTTGAGATTGTAGTTTTTGAGGTAGATGCTAATAAAGCTACCCAGAGTGATGAAGTAAGCTACAGATATGAACCGTCTAAGTCGAGGAACACAAATACTATCAAAACTACTAACTAAGTTAAGAGTGAGTTATTTGGCATTTAGTATAGCATTTCAGTTTTCAAAATATAAACATCAATGTATCAGAATAGATATGAAAGATAATAAAATAGAGATTGTTGACCTACCTCCCAAAATTCTTACCGACAATACAGTGCCATGTTGGACCATATTGTTTGTCGAATTCCTTCTTAATAAAACTTGCCACATCTTTCTCTATAGTATGAATCTCAAAAGCTTTGGCAGCTGTATCAACTGCATATTGTTGTTGGTCCTCCGACATATCTGCACTTTTTACTTTTGCTTTTGTTTCTTCCATATCGACAAAATGAAAAACGATCTACAAAGTTTCTTCTTTTCTCAAATACAGATTTCAATGTAACATATTTATACGGTATCTGGTCAAGAAGATGACCTTAAAATTTCTCATTACTTACACTTTAGTAACATAACTTCAAAAATGTATACATCACTGCATCAATAAGAAAATATTGTGTATAGAAAACTGTAAGGATTGGTTGAATAATGAACAAGAAAATTTAATTAACGTGAGCTAATTCACAATAAATTATAAGCATATGTTACATTACTCTGGCTTGAATTCGCTAACATTAACAGAGGACTGATGTGTGTCATCTGTTAGATAGAATGGCAAGTGATTAGTGAGCATCGTGGATCCAATATCTCGGAAAGACTGGTGTATTTAATGTGGCATTGTATAACTGGACAGGTGATGCGGATGATTTACGTTGGACAACTTGATGTACTGAGATTTGAGTCACACTGTGCATTAGTGCATATGGTGTTATTTACATAATCAGTACAAAGTGGATTATGTAGGGCTTTGAATTAGTGTCTCAGTGAATGAAATCAGAATGCTCTGATCACCAATATAGAGTTCAATTCAATCGACATGAATGATATGTGAGCAGATTAAGTTGTGCTCTATGCATGTAAAGTGATTTTTATTAGATAGGAAAAGACATTTTGATAGATTTATTACTTTAGAAATAATTACCTAATACACCTCATAAGAATATTCATTGTTGTCAAGATACTATGTAAATGTCAATAAAAACATTCATTCTACTTTTACTCTATATAAAAATCAAGCTGCCAATCTGCATTCTATAAGCAACTATGTTCTGGGTTATTTATTCAAACTTCTCCTACATCCTGTTCATCTTCTCATGTCACGGTGAAATGTGTTCATTAATCTTTCTCTTCTCGTTTGGCCTTGTGATGAAATTTGGTGATATCTGCAATGTGTGTAATATCCAGCTCTTTAAGATTCTCCCGAATTCCTCCTCAACCAGATTGTCGTTTGTTTGTGCTCCGCAACAGTAGGTTGCTGCTCATGGTGTATGATCGACGCATTCGAAATAAACAAATTGCAAAAACGACTATTTTTTTTAAATACCTCTATCTTCTTACTGATGCATTTCGTACTTCTGCATGCAACAGAACTGACTTGTCGATTGTATTGAGAATTATGACTTTGAGGCTGGCTGACAGATGGCTACAGATCTAGATATTTTTCACTGATAGTAATCTTGCCCTTATCTTGATTTGTCATTCTAGTCAATCTGTGTCCTCACATCTACATAATATCAGATGTTGCTGCCAATGTATGTATGCCACAAATTTTCAACTACAAACGACATACAGCCAACATAATGGTCTTCTCATCACTTCCATCTGTGTTAATACAGTTCAGTTAAAATTTTCTCCTGAATACCACTCTACATTTATTCATGTGACTCACGTTCATTAGAGTTCTTCAACTGAATTACATCATGCAGATAAATGATATAAACACTGTCTCCTATACATTCTCCAACTAGTCACATCAATCTTCGTCTACAATAATGTAATTGAATGTAGTAGCAATTCATTTGTACTTTCTCTCATTTTCTATGCAGTACAACACAAATCAATTTATTGGCACAGTAAATGTTTCTTATCTCTACATTATCAATTGATTTCACTTTACTATCATTCCAATGTACACGTGATTACATGAAAATTTGCTTCATTTTCTCAAAACACAGAAGGGTCATTTCAGGCCAGATTATTGCGATGGACATTCACCAACAAAGAAGACAATAACATTTTGAGAGACAATTTCTGCTTCAATATCCACCCACATGAATTCACTTTGTCATTGAATGAATTTAGTCTATGCTACTAAAATGATAAATTCATAATTCAAGTGAATAAATATCACGTGTATACACATCACTATTCTACTGTTTCTAGATGGTTTCATTAAGTAGTGAGAATATTTCTAAGCAAAATATTTGTCTACTATTTAGAATCCAAGTGAAACACTCGAACTCGTGTCAATGTGCGCAATAATAGTTTGATATTTGTTCGAATCACATTAATCACGCCCTCCCCACCCATGTTATCTAGAACGCGATGATATGGTTAGTAGTAGTAGTAGTAGTAGTAGTAGTAGTAGTAGTATTAGTAGTATGATTGTTCTATTTAATGATAAGTGATATTGTTAGTGGATTTAGACGTTATGATGATTCAATGAATGAATGATTTACTGATTAATGTATTGATTGGTGATTAGACAGTAATAGTCTGATTTTTTATAACGATTTGAAGTAGGTGTCAACTGCACTCGAAATCTGCACATAATATGTAACTTTGAAGTTTCTCATTATCAATCGATTTATGTTAGGAAACGTTACATTTACTTCAAAGTTCCTATTTGCAAATTTTAGTAGATTGACCACTTATGTGAATACACAAATACAAAATTGTTTTTAATTACCCTTTGACGATCATGATTATTCAAATGAAGTTAAATTATGAACTGATATTTCAAGGTATTGAATTAATCACTAATATCCACAATGATTATGAGAAATATGATGAAATAAGATAAAAATTCTGCAATCACGCAACTAATTTAACTTTACACAATTTCAATATTTCATTTTATTAAGATTTATGTTTATCTCTAAGATATGTGAAGACGCCCATCATTGAGAAGACTATCATATACATGATAGTACACTATTTATGTGAACAGATCTTCAGCATTCCACTCAACAATGCCACTTAGAATGCTTTCATATATGAAACAGATTAGAAGATTAACACTATTTGAGGGTATATTCAAAATGAATTAGTATCGAAATTAGGTTTGTACGACTGTAATGCATACTTACTGAATTTACATAAGTCATTTTCGCAGGTCATCATTTACACAATCAACTCTGCATTGCTTACGTCAACTACATATGACAAGATTATAATTTAATCTGTTTCAACTATACACTAGTTCACACTAACGACATAATATGGTTGGACATGATAATTAAGGACTAATATCAGCAGAACTCTGTGAAGAATTGTCACAACATTCATCATATGCAAATTATATTGCACAGAATTGTGTTATTTTGAACACGAGAAATGACTCATATTCACCGACTAGGAATCTCGTTTCTACTGTTGGCCTATTAGAGGGTATGACATCAAATAATCTGTAATGCGATTACCTATTACTGATTCACAACTCCTATTTCAATAGGCTTATATGAGATTGCCTTTCATTACAACATAAATGTGAAAAATTCTCATCTCACAATTAATTCTCTGTATTTAAAAGATATTACTATATGCAAATTCAATAAATACGTTTATGAGAATAACAACTAAAACCACATCAATCCAATTGAATTGCTACCAAACGAAGAACAGCATGTGTTCCATTCGAAATCCACTTGAATGTTGATTCAACCTGATTTGAACAGTAGTACAGCGACATTTTGTAAGTAGAAGTAAATAAAATGTTTCGCCTCATGTGTAACGTAACTACAGAAAGTAACGAAGAAACATTCACTTAGACAGTAGTATGCATATAACACATAAAATTACACAGAACATTATTCAATGGCAATTACGTTTAACTGATCTGACTAATTGATCACCACATCTCATTCATACAGTAATCATGTTGAATGGTCACAGTACAAGATACGATCGGTCGACAGTATCACATTCACACTATGTTCTCGTTATCGATTAATTATAGGTGAATAACCATTTGGAATGTGTTCAGTATAAGAAATGACCAGCTCCCTGTGCTGAAATGATCATGCAGTCACTTTCGCTATTACTTTTACATGTGAAACAACCTGTGGGTAATCGATCAACCTCTATTGCATATATATTGCATTCGGAGTTTAATAGTAAATATTACTGATGCATATATTAGTCACTACTTCATAGTTTGTGTTCAACACCACAGTGATCTAACTGTTTGAGATTACAACAGTAATGCCAATAATATCACTCGTGTTCATGTCTCATGAATTCGACAACACATTCTCGAATTATTTCATTATCAATATGTTATATACATTGTTTGTTATCATTGTTCTGGGTGACGTTGATCTACATCAACAAAATTACAGATACACCTCAATGCTGATATCGAACTAGCAATAAACCTACAACAAATAACCTACATTCATTCACATATCCATATCAAGTGAAATAGATAGTCTCATACCACCTTGTATCATGCACAATCAACAGCATATTACAATATCATGAGAACTAGGATAATCTAATATGTAAAATCGAATACAGTAATGCGATATTGATGAAAGCAATGCATAAAATATTAACACAAATGTCATCGATATGAAGATATCTACCTTCCAAAATTTCTACCCACAATACAATGCCATGTTGGACCATATATTTTATCGAATTCCTTCTTTACATAACATGCAATATCTTTCTCAATATTGTATTCGGTCATTGCATGAGCTGCTGTATCCACTGCAAACTGTTGCATTTCTTCTCCCATATCAGCATTCTTGACAACTGCCTTCTTACATTCCATTGTTAAATGCTGTCTGCAATAGCTGAAGTATTAATCAAAGTGAGTAGATTATTACTCGTAGTAGTGGTAGTAGTAGTGTTTAGTATTTGCATGAATGTATTTATATAATGATGTACGTATGTACGTGTATACAGGTAGTATGCTCATTTACATTGACCTGAAGTAGAACAAAGTCGAATTTAGTAGCATGACTTCACTTTTAATTCGACAGTGTATTTGAACGTCACTTACCATTGTCTACTTCTATGTAATCAAAAATCAATGTAACTGTTCATAGATCTGTTATTTAAAAGTAAGAATGGCAATGATAAGCTTCATCTGAAATTATGCAAACTAGACTGAACAATGTTAAACAAAAATATATTTTGTAAATGTTTGTTAATTTATTCAAAAATGAATCTATTCAAGGGGTGAACAGGTTTATTTGATTTATGTTACCATGCATCATTGGAAATGCATACTTCATAACATTGTGGAACTTTTTGAAAATATTTAATTTATTTCAGTAGTATTGCTTAGGTTATTCTAGTAATTGGTGAAAACTGATCAATTGTCATTGTTATTTTATAAAAAATAATTAAACTTATGTTAGTTACATAGAAATGAATAAATTTCAAATGAATAAACTGCAGTTAATAATCCATACTTCTTTTACTGAAATCTTTCATTGTCAGCTTTATAAACTCTGTTCAGTTGAATGAAATCATCTATATTTGAACATTCAGTTGTCAGGAGAATTAAAGAAATAAATATGATTATTCGTTACCATTTGAGATTCTTGTTGCTTCCCGACTGCTTACTGACTGTAATGACAAATCTGATTATTATTCATGTAAGATAATTCATTATTTTCTGAATGCCTATGAATGATGTAGTTGGAACAAATTAATCATTTTCTATAGACGTTTTGATTATCTCTCAAAAAATGCCAACACATCAAGTGCCAGAAAAATCTTCTGACATTCCTATAAATTTGTAATGGGTTATAGAAGACATTTCACCCATTAACTTGGTTGTACACTTTTATTTATCCGTGCGTTAGCAAAAGAGCAAGAACAAATCATTGCACTGAATTAAATGAATTCATTTCATTTCATTGTTTTAGCATCAGCTACATACAACCTAGAATGATACTTTACAGTATTAACATTTGAGACAAAGTTTAACATGCTTATGAGAATGGTTGCATTTAATTAAAATCAGAACTATGTTGACATGTTTGCTATGTAAAGATAACTAATATGTTGATGAAAATACTGTAAATGTATATCCGATACGCAAGAAAGTACCGGAAAATAGTGATGAGAGTTAAAGTGATTGCATAATAAAACAATTACGAGACGGTTTGGAATACTTGAGAATGATGTAAATTAAACTCAGTTATTAAACTCAAAATGTGATATTATGCCATAATTAATTTGGTTAGACTTAACAATCTTAAAAAATGGTGATGTAACGAAAAAGTTAAATTCGATTTGAAGAGAAAAGAAATTGACGTAATAAATCGAGTTTGGAGAAAGAATTATCTCAACATTATCTATCATGTCTACATAATTCTAATTTCAATCAAGTACAACCATTCTCATGAGTATGTTACACTTTGTTTCAAATAACAATTTTGTAAAATATTATTCTATGTTTTATGCAGCTGATGAGAAAACAATGAAGTGAAATGAATTTAGTTAATTCTGTACATAGTTACTTCAATATGCATTGTGTAATACATTATCTTCTGATTACAATGATTACGATTGTCGACATCAAGTTTCATTGACTCAGTTGTATGTATTAGATGAATCTGTTTCCTGTTGAGAAAATGTAAAGAAATGTAATAAATAACTCAGTATGTTTTAGTTTTATCTAACATGTGTTTGCGAAAGACAAAGTTACTTATTTGTTTTGTTAAACGTTTCTTGCATCACAGAAGCGTGGACTTTTCTACTCATCATTTAATTTGACTGACGATAAGCCTAACCTATGCGTCTTCACTAATTAGGTTAACTGATAACTATGTGGTGAGGTTACAAAATGAATCAACTTGTGGATATTTTGGTCCGCAATTATTCACTGAATGACAAAATTCGTATAAAATGTCTGTTTCATTGTACTAATTAACCAACAGATTGATTAACCTAATATCTCTCAAATATGTTTACGACTTCATATGAGAATAAAAAATAATCAAAATTTAACTGGAAGCAACATATTTTGTTTTCTTGAAAATCTTTTAATCCGAGTGGTGACATCTACAAGTACCTTGAAGTAATAATAAATAACATCAAAGTACAAAGTTACAGTTAATTAATGAAAAAGTGCTTAATACAAACAAACATCATAAATGACGTTTTCATGAGCGACAGAGATAAAGATCTAGCTTATTCTACGTATTACTGGCCTTTCAGAATATCAGTTGACCACATTTTAGTATAACAAACACATCTTGTTTTTAGTTTAGTCTAGTCACAACTATTATTACAGTGACTTGTTTTCAGTTTTTGCTTCTAATGTAATGTAATCATACATTTGTTATAAATCATTGTTAACTGGCTGAAATACATTACTTATCTCTAACAACTCTGCATAAGTTTAATCCTCTTAAACTGAACTAAAACCAAATAAACACATTGGATCATGGAGTAAAAAAGGTTTCCTTTGTACAGTGTTATTTACTTTATTTCTACAACAACCGAGATTTTTAACATGTGTGGGACTCATTAAGTTGCCAAACCTAATAGCGAAGTAGGGGGGGGGATGATAGTTAATGTTATTCGAAAAAAAGTAGAACCCAGTGGATGCCAGAAACAGTTTCACTCCAGTCACGTCTCATGACGTAGATATATGACTTTATTTTGTGTCTTCCATCTAAACGCAGTAAGAGTGAATACATTCAAACTTAGATGGTGAATTGTGCCTTTAAAAGTTGAAGCTAAATAAAACGCTAGTGGAGGACCCTGGAAAATCGATTGTGTAACAGAGATATACGACTGAACTCTCTGATGGATATTTCTCTCTGAATTATTCCTTAGGATAGTTAGCAACTTGAGAAGAAAACAGTTTTATCTAGTAAAATTAATGTCACTCCATAATACCTTAATATCCTTTCTTCACGATATTGAAAAAGATGACTATACAATTGTAATCTTACTTCATCCTAAATATTTTATTTTGATATTGATACATACATTTCACAAAATTAAAACTGAAATCCTAGTTTGATACCTTATAAACTAACTGATGTGGAAATCAATTATTAGATTAAATGCGTCACAGATTGATGTTAGTAGGCTACTACTGAAAACCAGGGAGCACTGAAAAGCCGTTTTGTTCGAGTCTAGAACTCCTCGACATATATATCACAAATTGATTAAAGTGGGAATTCTACCATCACATATCGGCTCAGTGGTATATAGGGTTAGGTGATTGCCAACCTAAAGCCACTAAGGTGGAATCTGGGGGATGGGCGCTGTTGAGGAGTTTCACACTAGAACAAAACAGATGTTCGACACTCTCTAGTTTTCAGTGGTACTCTGCCATAATCAATTTGTGACATATTCAATCAAATAAAATCAACTACCTTCACAACCATAACCATCCTAATCAATTATTCACAAATGTCTAACGAAAATGTTATTTATTGGTCACCGGTGATTTTAATGAACTTTTTTCCTGTTTATTCTGTTATATATTTTGTATCTAAGGTTATTACTATGTTATGAAAGACAACTCATATTTATGGAAAAGTTATTTTGCCTTCTGATATTTGTTCGGTGGAGGCGGGGCCCGTTGAATCGACCGATTAGATTTATAAGTAGTTATCACTCAGACACGACCACTCTAGTATCGGTATATTTCATACAATCGTTCCCTTCCTATATAACACTAACATTAATGACGATTATGCCACCTTGTGTTCTAAAAAACAAATAAGTTTATTTTAAGTTGTTCATGTAGATTGAAACTCAATCTTTTTTTGATTACTTGATAATTATCTGAGTGAAAAATATACTAAATACCGTTTTAGTAGTATAGTATCATGCTCAATCAATCGATTAATCAATCAATGCCTGTTACCCCATGTGGAGTACGGGCCACCGACCACCATTCTCCAACCAATTCTCTACTGAGATTTTCTTTCTAGCTCTTCCCAAGTGTTCTTCATTCTCTTCATGTCTGTCTCTAACTCCAGACGTAATGTGTTCTTCGGTCTCCCTCTCTTTCTTTGGCCTTCAGGACTACAAGTTAGTACTTGTGACACAGTTTGATGATTTCCTCAATGCATGTCCTATCAACCTCCAGCGTCTTTTCTTAATTTATTCTGCGGCTGGATTTTGGTCGGTTTGTTCTCTGCCGTACGAGGTTGTTGTTGATAGTATCTGGCCAACGGATACGAAGTATTCATCACAGACAATTATTTACAAATATTTGTATCTTTTTAATTATGCTTTTCTTAATTCTTCGTGCAAATTTCAGCTCTATACTACAGAACTGTCTTCACATTTGTATTGACAATTTTGACTTTAATATTGACTGACAGTTTGTTTGAGTTCTGGATTATCTTAGTTGTAGAAATGATTCTGTTGCCTTTCCACTCCGTGCCTTCACATCTGCATCAGACCATCCTTGTTTATCATTGATGCTGCCCAAGAATGTAGAGATTTCTACATCTTCCAGAATTTCTCCGTCAATTGAAATTGGGTTACTGTTCGTTGTTTTGTATCGAAGGATCTTCCTATTTCCTTTGTGCATGTTGAGATCTATAGCTAGCTTCCGAGGCTGCTGCTACACTATCCGTCTTCATTTGCATTTGTTGCTGTGTGTGGGATAGAAGATTTAGATCATCTGCAAAGTCTAAGTCATCTAGTTGCATCGATGTTGTTCACTATATTCCAAGATTGCCTCAATATGTCGCAGTCTTCATGATCCAGTCAACCACCAGCAGTAAGAGGAAGGGTGAGTGCAAACAACCTTGTTTCACACCGGTCTTCACTTTGAATAAATCTGTGAGCTGACCTCCATGCACGACTTTACAATGTAGTCCGTCGTAAGAGTTACGTATAATGTTGAATATCTTCTCGGGTACGCCATAATGTTGCAGAAGGCTCCATAATATTCTCCTATTTACGCTATCAAATGCTTTTTCTTAGTCAAATAATTTTATATAAAGTGATGAATACCATTCAATTGGTTGTTCAACAATGAACCGTAGACTAGCGATTTGGTCGATACACGATCGGCCTTTACGGAATCCGGCCTGTCGATCTCAAAGTTGGGTGTCGATTGTATCTTTTATTAGGTTCAATAACACTCTGTTGAGGACTTCTTGGTAGTGGAAGTAGAGTGATACGTCTGTAGTTCTCGCAATTGCTAAGATCTTCCTTCTTTGGTATTTTGATGAGGTACACTTCTCTCCAATCTGTTGGCATTTGTTTTTGATCCCAAATCTTCTTGAAGAGAATGTGAAGTATCTTTGAAGGTATTTTGTATCTGACTTCAGTGTCTCACTAGGCTGGTATGTTGTTTGGCCCTGCTGACTTGCCACTCTTGATTTGTCGGATGGCCATTTTGATTTCATAGACTTTAGGTGTGTCGGTGTTTATGGGGAGATCTGTGGCTGCTGCTTTGATGACTTGTCGGTTCAGTGGAGCTGGTCTATTCAAGAGTTCTTCAAAGTATTCCACCCATTTGTTTCATTGTTCTCGCATCTCAGTGACTGGTTTGCCATCCTTGTGCTTTATTGACTGTTCTGGCTTACTGAATTTCCCAGCTAGCTTCTTCGTTGTATCGTATAGGTGCTTCATGTTCCCTTCTCTTGCAGCTATTTCCGCCGTCATTCCTAAATTCTCAACACATTTCTGTTTATTCGACCTAATTCTCCTCTTCACTTGCTTGTTAGCTTCTTTGTATTCGGCCTATGCTTTGGTTTTCTCTGTTTTTGTCCGGCTGTTATTAACTGCTCTCTTCTTGCTCCTCTTTTCTTGGATCTTGTCCAGAGTACCAACAGAAATCCATTCTTTATGGTGTTGTTACTTGCTACCCAAAACCTCCTGACATGTTTAGGTTACTATTTCCTTAATCTCTATCCGGTTGTCCTTCATATCAGTTCTACCTTTTTTTAGTAGATCATGAAATGCCCGGAATTTATTATTAAGAATTATTTCGAATTCGTTGCGTTTGTTAGTATCCCGGAGAAGTGCTGTGTTAAACTTTTGAAATACTGCTGCACTAGTTATCCAGTACTTCTGCAGTTTCAGTTTCATTTTAGCCACCACCAGATGGAAATCTGAAGCTATGTCAGCTCCTCTCCTTGTTCTTAAGTCTTACATGGTCCTTTTGAACCTCTTACTGATGCAAATGTGGCCGATTTGCTTCTCGTTATTGTGGTCTGGTAAAACCAACGTAGCTTGTGTATGTGCTTGTTGGAGAATATGCTGCCACCTATAATAATTTTGTTGAAGGCACATAGGTTTGCAAACCTCTCATCATTTTCATTCCTTTTTCTCTTTCAACCTCGGAGTTCAGGTCTCCAATCAAAATGACCAAGTTTCTTGCTGATTATGGTTGATTGTATCCTCGCATAGAACTGATCTTTGTCGTCTTCGTGGCTATTGTTGGTGGGTGCATAGCACTGTATGACATTCATTGTAATCCCTTTCTTCTTTGTCTTGAATGGTGCTTTGATGATCCTGCATACATGAGTTTCTCATACTATAAGCGCGTTTTGCTTTTTGAGACAAAGTTAGTGCTTGTGTGTGTGAGGTATTTTCTTCATCATGGACAGAGTATAACTGCACTCTCCTGAAGATAATCTTTGCTATTTAGCTTGTAACCAATCGGTTTCGCTTATTCCAAGCATCTTCCTGTTGTATCTTTTCATTTCTTCAGCTATTTGCATGCTTCTTCCTGTCTCTTACATCGTGCGGACATTCCATGTACCTATATTACTTGTTGCTCTGGTTTTCAGAAGGGGGGCATTGATTTCCTGGCTCCTGAAGAAGCTTGGCTCTTACCGTGAGACGATATAACTCTTTGAAATAAAGACCTTCTAACTCTAAGGTCAGAATTAAGATGTTAAAAAGATTTTCTCTGGTTAGCGCTTTTTTCTAGCTAGGTTGTTGTTTTACTGGATGGAGTTGCTAAACCTGCGCCCAACCATCTTCCTTTATCCGGGCTTGGGGCGGGCGGCAACCCTAGGGGGATTCCAGGCGGAGTTGTAGGACCATGTTACATAACAGCAAATACACACTAAAATCTCATAGAGTGTTTTACTCGATTTCATAGTACATTAATATGTATCATTCAGTCTTATACATTTTTAAATTTAAGTGGTTTGTCGAGATCGGTACTAAGTTTTAGTTGAGTGTACTACTGAAACTCAGATACCACTGAATAGCCGTTTTGTCCTAGTATCAGACTCCTCTACAGTACACCCTGGATTCTGCCTCAGGTGCTTCAGGCTGGCGAGCACCTAAACCTCTATACTAGTGAATCAGCGTCCAGTAACGGAATTCCCATTTGCATCAATTTATAATATAGCGCGACAGTCATCCACTGTCACAATGTCTAACTGGAGCCTTAGAATGTTCCTAAAGCTCTAGTGAGTCTTTGTGACTCGTGAAGTGCAGATTTGTCAGAAGTGAGACGATTGTCATCGGTGACAAAGAGTGTTGATTGTACTATATCACAACTATATACAGGTTTGTTTAAAATTCAAAACTGTAAATAGATTGAGTTTGCTTCAAGTAATTTCAATACATGATTCCTTAAATCAGCAGATATTTGTCAGTAAAAATATCGGCAAACCATACATTTTAATTAGTTGTATTTACACATATTGATAATATAAACTAGATCTAACATATAATATGTGATATGTTCTTCCAAAAAAGACATCTTCAAGTGTGATATGTACAGAAAATGTCTCAGCTTGATGGAAACTCTAACTAATGATTCACTGTTCCATGTTACTTTTAACTTCATTTATTACTCAGCCATTACCAAACTATGCATATTTAATATTTTATGGAGATGTTCATGGAGATGTTGCCTTTTGATCCCTTAACTTCCCTTGGTTTTAATTGTATTCCAAAAGAGATCAATCTGTATTTAATATCATCTATGTATTATAAGTATTGATTAGAATTCTATTACTGTACCACAGAAGAATCATTACATAAACACTAAATTGTAAGCATATACTGCAATAGAATATTAGAAAATTCATAGTTGAAATCTTTATGTAAAACGATGCTTAATATTCTCTATTGTTGATTAGTTGTGTAAAAGATCATCTTCACCATGCATCTACAAGTTTACTTGGTTTTGTGACATTAGTTAAATTGGTTACAAATAAAATAGCAAAGCTTTCTAAAAACCACCCAGTCTATCTTTAAAAAATGAAAAGCTAAGCGAATAATCAATTCAATATTCAGTCATCTAATTAATTCTTGCCATGTTATCCCACCTGATTACCTTATTGAATATCATTCAATATTATCAGACAAATGCGTTTAAATGAAGTATTTGAAATTTGTACACTTTAGAAGCTTCAGTGATTCGGTAGTTAAAGTTTGAACAATGTAATCTCTGATTTTACTATGATCTTATCATTATTTTCTTTGTTTGATCTTTTGTTTCCTTCATACCCGCAAAGTAAACAAACGTTTTTTATTATTTCGGATCCATAAACTTCTGTTTTGAAATTGTTGTCTATGAACTACATTTAGAAGATTACGTAATCCAAGTGTGATTAATGAAGTTTTTGTAAAAACTGTTATGATGTAACTTCTCAGTCGAATAATATTTTTATCATAATTCATTCTAAATTCGATGATACAGTTTTAGTAAACTGTATTGTTGGCAAAGAAGATTGTCTTCGATAAGATGTTTTTATTTCTTTTTCAAGAACACACTTGATATCTTTATTTAATTTCAACTGTCTCAAAGCATGACTCAGTAATTCATGTAATTTTCTTCACATTGTACCCTTTTCACGCAATCCGAAAATCCTATTTATCGATTAATTGACTAAGATGCAAGAACTCTCTTCTTAAACATTTGACCAACCATAATTATGTGTAACCACATCAATACGATGCAACTTTATGATTAACTACCAACTTACTGCATCATCCAATATGCCTGGTACTTAAAGAAGATTAGTTATCTCTGGTAACTGTTTCTCTATATTCTATTTGATAATTTTCGATTGTATACAAAGCGAAGATTTTATCCTTAAAGTTATTTAGTTCCCTTTGCCTTATCCCCTTTCCCCCCCCTCCGTTTACCACATTAACTGTTAGTATATCATTTCTCATTTATGGACTATGGTTAATTGGTTGTGCATACGTTGCTCCAGTTCACAGTCACTGTTTCTCTTATTTTTTTTTTATGTTAGCTTATTAATTGACTGACTGAGTGGCCAGGTTTTATATTTATATAAAGGAATGCCTGAACTACAATATGATTCTACCTAGTTGGTTCATTAATCTTGTGTTCACTTATTCCTACTTTGGGACTAAGTAGGCATCGGGCAGACGTACAGTGACCGTGTGCTGGCTCTCAGTGGTGGTTGTTATTGTGACTTCGTGTGCACAAGATCATATTCATCAATCGGTCTCATACATTAACCACAGGAGTTTTTTACGTCATAACATCAACTTCATATTAATCCATGAATTTCATAGATCCTCTATATAACTAACCTTTTTTTCTAGTACTAACACTTTGACATAATGTTCTTTATCCTAAAAATGAATATGTGGATTTCAACTATATATGATGATACTTATCAGTTTCAAAATTGTCATTTGAATAGTATAAATTTCCCTCAAATTTAATAAATCTATTTATTTTTCCATGTACCATATTTGCATATTTTAATGCATAGCACACAAATTTGATATTGAATTAATTTTATGATACTTTAAAGTGGAATGTGAAAGATTAATAGTCTGTTATTATGTACATAGAGCACAATAGTATACCTTTCAAGATCATGTGACACTACCATGTACTAATAAAAACAAAAATTCTGGTTTGTTAAAACAACCACTTGGTATTCAACAGTTACTATAATTTGTTTGATCGATTACACTGACTGTGAAAATATATACATTTTTCATGTATACACTCAGATTGAAGGTTCTTAATCACAGTAGCTAAGATACTTGAACCTAAGTTTAGTACTATTCGGCACTTGCCAGTAAGGTGTACGTGAAATCTTTGAAGGAACTCAATCTTTTGCTTGTACATGGTGTCAGTGATATTGAGGCATTACCACATTACAACTAAGTCGATAGAATTTGATGAACATTATAAAAGAATCTGATAAATAAGAAACTAGCCGCTAAATAGTGATCATCAAATACGAACAACTTGATTACAATGTATAACATATCAACAACGGTGATCACTGACACTTTACCATGAAATGTTTCCAGATATATATGACATTTTAGTCCAATCGTTTATTGTTATCTATATTATTTAGAGTCGAACTGATTTTTACTTTGATATTTTATGCTACAATGTAATACGGTAAAATATTTTTCTTGAAATCGTTTCATTTTCATGTGTAATTTAGATGGTATTATTTCAACAGTATATGGCGTTTATGTAGTACGTGTCTGGTTTGTTATTGACACCATCGAATAACAATTGTTTGACAATTATTGAAGACTAGAAAGTAATGGGCAACTGTTTAATCACAGTATAATAATTCTTACTAATAAGCATTCACTACTTCACAATGGATTAAACACAGAACGCGGCAAGCACCTAATTTTCAGATAACGTAGTAAACATTACATAATTTGAGCATCTAACTTTTAGTAGTAAGAAATAAACTGAAGCTGATACAGATCATGGTTAAAAAGTGTCCTTACTTTGTAAACTTTAGGAAGATCATAAAATTCTGGTATGCTCGAACCAGCAGGTTTAAGTGAATGGTTGTTCACATCATAAAACTCTTTATAAATTCGCTCTGAATTTAATGAATTACTGTGAATCATTTTGGAAATTTTTGTAACGGAATCAAACATCAGTGTACGATCAGTGTTTTAATTCGTTAAAAATAGTTGTGATATGACTTAGAATGTAAAAAATTGGCTAAAACTGGATACGAATCGAAAGCCTCTGAATCGTAGATGCTTTATCATCCATCCGACCCTTGGCTAATCTGTTCAGGCAGAGGCATCACTTAAAATGTAGCATTTTACTATGGTCTTAACTTCTTATGTTGTGCTCTATGTGTATTATTCATTTGATAATAATTTTTTCTGCTTTAAAATTAAGCGACTGACATCATTAAATTAATAGTTACTTTACCAAATTTTTCAGTTCAGAAGCAATTTAGAAA
Organism: Schistosoma japonicum; assembly: GCA_025215515.1. NCBI lineage: Eukaryota > Metazoa > Platyhelminthes > Trematoda > Strigeidida > Schistosomatidae > Schistosoma > Schistosoma japonicum. Next base: position 68,176,487 of record CM046061.1, on the reverse strand, counting down.
CTCTCTAGGGATTCATTATTACCTCTAATGATTGCTACATAACTCATTTCTATAATTGAGGACTTATGTTTATTTTTAATTAGGTCGCCAACTAATACCACATCTATATCTTAGATTGTAGACTAATACGGGGCAAAGTTAACTATAAAAATGCCTGTACTGTCTTAAGTAACAATGGTCGGTATTATGCATGTTGTTCAACAAATCTATTCTCGAATACATTAGAACTCTTAGATACTTCACCATAAAAGAATGAATTTGTCAAATCATCCATGAATTCAAATAATTTTATTTAGAATGATAAAAAAATATAACTTTTGCACTGGAGAGACTTTATCTATACATCAATTTAGCATGGGCTGTGTGTACGGAAGAAATATGTTTAAATTCCATCTTTAGGTTTCCGTGATTGGTGGAGTTTAAACTTGTCGGGAGTAGGACAGCTGTCACTAGTGATAATAAGTGATCTCAAATTGATGGAAGTGAGAATTCTACGATTGGATGCCGGCTCAGTAGTGCAGGGGCCAGGCGTTCGATAACCTGAAGCCCTTGGAATGGAAACTAGGGTGTACTGTTGAAAAGTTCCATACTAGGATGCAACAGCTGTCCAATGCAGTCTGGTTTACACTAGTAACCTACTAAAAGTAATCCGTGACTAATTCAATCAACTAGACATACTGATCTACACAAACCATCTCAATTCATTTTTTATCATTATTATTTAGGTTTTTATCTTCATCAGATTGGACAATTATTTTCCTAAACATATTTATTCAACCAATTCTCAACGGTCATTTCGTTGATTGCTTAACCTATTTTTGGTGTTACTACTCATAAAGATATTACATAATTTGAACTTAAAACATTTTTGGTTCCTCATTTTATTTTGGCGACTGTTTGGAATATCAACACAGTATTTTTATTTTGAAAAAAACTGATGTGATGTGATACTATAGACAAGTTTTTAATGTCAAACAAGATATTACTTTACTAAATATTCTTCATTCTTTATTTTATCACCAAATAAGGTATTCAATATTTGTATTCGTCAAAGATTTACCTCAATTAGGTACCACTAAATACCAGGGAACATGGTACAGTTATTTTATCCTATTATAGAACTATCAGCAGTGAATACATTCGACCTCATTAAAATAAATCAAGCCAGATCTTCAAACATCAGTACCATCGAGTCAGTACTCGCATCGATCGTTCAGTAGAACTCTTTGTTTTCTTTTGTTTTTCAATGTTAGCTGACTGAAATAATCTATGACGAATACAAGTGACATCTAAAAACAATTAGTCTATACAAAGCCAATCCAATCTAACTAATCAGAATTCATAATGATAAAATAAATGAAATAACATGATTCAAATGAAAATTATTCATGAATAAAATGTCATTTATACAGTTTTGCATATTCGACAGTAGTTATGCAGCCAAATGAACAGATAGTTAAGCACATTCTGTTTTAAATAGAAGAACAGATTTTCTATCAACAAAGAAATAAATAAATCCTTCGTCAATATGACTGACATTGCTAAATTCAAAATGAATAACAAAAAAGAAAATATAAAAGTTAGTTTCGAACACATTAACTAATCACAATCAACGATAATGTAATGAAATTTCTAAGTTGTCAACCAATGTGTCAGGGATATTTAAACTTAATCTGTTGAATATATAGAATGAAGCTGGAATCGGAATGAAAGACAAATGTTTCTTTCTATGAAAAATTCGTTGAAGTAAGAGTGTTTGGATTACTAATAATAGAAACATTGTACTCTCTAGTAGACGTTGACGTTTAAAGTGAATAGTACTGGATTACAGGTTCAGTGGGAATATCATCATATTATTCCAGTTGGATCAAGATGCATGTTCTGGTTTCTGTTTTCAGTAACAAATCATCAATCTCAGACCGATCCAGTATACATAAATGCTAACAAAGACTGATCAAATTTTGTCATGAGTATCAACAACTGGTTGATTTTAAACGTCTACAAATAATTACATATTGAAACTTCTTGTAATAAATTTGCAGATGTTTGTTATTCTGGATTCCATGTATGTTTCGAACACGCTGTTTCTTATTTTATTGCATCCAGTCTTGATTGATTCAGTAAATCTTAACCGATCGTTTACCACACAATTTATTGACTTAATTTTGACCATTAAGTATAATGACTACTTTTAATGTAAGTTAGTGGCTTATTAAATCAGAAAAAACAAACAGATATCTTCATTTACCATATTCGTAGTGTATGTTTGATTGAATAAACGTACGTTGTCCAGTAGAATAACTAACCTACTGAACTTCTTAAACAACGAAGTCAATGACTGCTAAGGTTTACTGTAGACAAAACAAATGTGCTCATTAGTTCCCTATTTAGAGAGATATCATTTTATTTAAATATTTACTGTCAGTAGCTTGATGGATTATACTTTGAAGTTTGAGATTGTTGGTAAGAATGTCAAGTTTATTAGCATCAATATTAAGACAAAAGTATAATCAGTTATTTCCTACAGTTGAAAAATATATGGGAGTCCAAACAACTGTCTACCAATCTCAAAGTTAGACTCTTCAACTCGAACGTTCATTCAGTTCTTCTGTATGGAGCTGAAACGTGGAGAATTACTGCAAACATCCTCAGGAGGGTACAGGTATTTATCAACAACTGTCTACGTAGAATATTGAATGTCTTTTGGCCGGAAACCATCAGCAACAGCCTACTATGGGAGAAAACAAACCAACTTCCAGCTGAAGAGGAAATTAGGAAACGACGTTGGAAATGGATAGGACATACACTGCGGAAATCATCAGACTGTGTAACGAGACAAGCACTAACTTGGAATCCTGTTGGAAAACGGAAAAGAGGTAGGCCAAAGAATAACCTGTGTCGAGAACTGGAAGCAAACATAAAAAGGATGAACAGTAACTGGAGACAGCTGGAAAGGATTGCTCAGGACAGAGTTGAATGGAGAAGACTGGTGAGTGGCCTATGCTCCTCCGAGAGGGGTAACAGGCGTAAGTAAGTAAGTAAGTATAATCAGTTATTCCTACAGTATAACAAACTTGTAACTACAAACATTATTAGAACATTCTATTAAGAACCTTATATATTAGGACATCAAAAAAGATGACTGAACTTAATTTATGTATATTCGTAATGATATATGACAATATATATACACTAAACTATTATATAAAAGTCAGGTAGTATGGATTACATCAACTAAACAGAAACATATTTATAATCAACATTACAAAACAATAAAAAAAATTATTATTACCTTCCAAAATTACTTCCAACAACACAATGCCATGTACGTCCATATTTATCATTAAATTGTCGTTTCAATGTACTCGCTACATCTTTATCATGTCGAAGAATTTTCATTGCTTTTAAACATGTTTGAATAGCATAATCTTGCATATCTTCTGGCATTCCAGTACTTTTTACAATCACTTTTTGTGGTTCCATCATTCAATTGAATTAATCAGTAAATAATTATGAATCAATTGAAATTCTAAGCCAAAATATATACAATTTATACTACTTACTTTTTTAGTATTTTTTTTTCATTACAAATAATTTATTGTTTTGTATAGTCATAGATACAAGTTAATTGAACACGTGTTTTACATATTGATTACTTGAAATAATATTGAATAAAAAAAATTGATTGATTAAGTATAGAAAATTGTGAAAAACATTGTTTGTTTGTGTTTTGTGTTTTGTATTTTTTTCATTCTGGAATGTAAACGTAAGTTTCATATTTCAAGTCGACATTGAATGTTGAAAGTTTCCTCAATACTAATGAAATAATGATAAATTGTTTTATAGAATATAAATTGATGAAATATTCATTCGATACATTATACTTAGTGTAGCAGTGTAGTGTAGTATAGTATAGTATAGTATAGTATATAGTAGTACTACAGTAGTGTAGTATATAATGAAATCACTTGACAACATAATAAAAAAAACATATTGAAGTGATATTTATTTATTGGCATAGATTTCAATGTAAGGTTTAATTGTTACATTGAAATAATGCTGAAATTTAAGAATTGTTTCAATTGTTTCCTACAAATACTCTTTTCAGTATATGATCATGAATTGTCTTAATCAGCGGGATCTTTATTCAATTACGAAAATAGTACGTTCTTATACTATTTGAAAGGATACTTTAATTGACTAATCAATGTCTGTTACGCCGAGTGCTTAAGAAACCGATTCACTACTTGGTTCTTTGTTTTGACTTCTCTCAAGTCTTATTAATTGTTTTCATGTCTGCCTTTAAATCACATCGCATTGTGTTCTTTGGTTTTACTTTTATCACATGTGCATGAAGACAACAACTCAGGGCTTGCCTTGTGATGAAGTCTGGTGATTTCTGCAGTGTGTGTCCTATAGACATTTAATAATTTTTATTAGATTCTTCCTTAGCCGGAATGTAGTTGGTTTCTATTCTGTTGATGATGGTGTTTCGTCAACGAATTCGAAGTAGACAACTTACGCAAACAACTGTTTATAAATACCTGTATAATCTGAAACATGGTTTTCGTAGTTTGTCAGGTTTGAGCTCCATACAACAAAACTGTTTTCAATTTGGTATTAAAAATTCCGACTAAGTTGTTGGCTGGCGGCTGTATTGAATTCCAGATGCTTTACAGTGATACAAATGTTGACGTTACCTGGGAAATTCGTGTATCCACATCTGTATTAAAATAATAAATCCCTCGGTTTATCACTGATCCACTCGCCAAAGTTTGTGAAAATTTCCTTATACTTTGAAGCATCTTCGTCAAGTGTGACATAATTAATGTTCCATGTATTGTGACAGACATGTTCATTTATTCGCTATTTATTATTAGGATTACTACTGGTTACAAAGACTGCTGTAATACAGGCAGATTTTATTCATATTTGTTGCTATCTGTAGAATACAAGAGTAAGGTCGATCATCTGAGTAGTAGAAATATCATCTAACTACATCAAAACTATCCACTTTATCTCATGCTTACCTTCTTATTTTACACTTTCAAAATCCATTAAATCAACTAAACAAACAGAAACGGTGAGGGTAAACTATCTTGATTGACACCGATATTCACTACGAATGAACTTATAAACTACTATGCACACAGTGTAGTCCGTCACAAGAATTCACTCTGATATTCACTCTCGTATACAACATAGTGTTACAGATGGATCTCCTGTCACAACAGTTAAATGTCTTCTCATAGACATAGTCAGGTAAATTGAAGTGAAGTGATGAGTCTCATTCAATCGAGTGTTCATCAATGATCCGTATTGTTGTGATTTGTTAGGTACACGATCTACACCTTGTAATCAAAACTGTCAATATCGAAGTTGGTTGTAAACTGGATATTTTGTCCAGTTCACCAACACTATGCTGTAGACTTTTTGTAGTACCGGAAGTGTAGTGATGTCTCAGTAGTTCTCGCTCTTACTGAGATCTACTTTGCATGGTATCCTGATGAGGTGCTCTTAATTTCAGTCTACCGGTACTTGTTCATCGTCTCAAATCTTCCTGAAGTGTATGTGGAGCACATTAGCAGTTACTTCCATGCCTGATTTCATTACCCTAACCAGTATGTTATCTGCCCATGCTGCTAATTTGCCACTATTAACTTGACACTCAGATGACCAAACTGATTTATCTCATGGATTATTGAGTAACATATATAAGAAATTCTGCAGGTGTTCCTTTGATGAAAGATGATTTCAGATACTGTTCTTATAACTTGTCAAAAATGATTGACTCATTTATATGTATAATAGTATTTGTTGTAACTGAGTATTCTGGAAATTATTAAATGCTAATTTAATATCGTGAATCAGTTTCTAATAGATAATAACCACAATGCACTGAACAGCTGTTTCTTTTTAAGTTTGGGACTTTTCAGCTGTGCTCATTCAACAACCGAATGAGGGGTAGGGCACAGGACCCCAATGCTCAGTGGGGAACGTTCTAGCATTAAACCACTGAGTTGGCACCTAACGGATGATATTTTTAATTCAATTAAATGATAATATGTTTGCACGATCCTTGTATATACTACGATTGGGTCGTGGATACGTTTTATTGAAGTGTCTTATGCTAAGGCGAAATAGCTACTCAGTGCTTACTGACTATCAGTGATTGCCTAATTTAGACTTATTAATGCTATCAAATTGATAAACTACTTATATTTACTTATTTCACAATTTGCTAAACTAAAAAATACATGCTTATAGCTTTGTTGAAATTATGTAAATAACTGATTTATAACATTTTAAAATACAATGATGTACATGAGTCTTGTTACCATAGTTTTGCACAACTAAGTACACATTTATACACCAAAACATGATAAGGATTGATTTGTCTAGTTTGCATAATTTCAGATGAATTTTATGATTGTTTTTGTGAGCATGTAGTTGTATAATTTCAACTAACCAATCTTTGGACAGTTACATTAACTTTTGATTACATAGAAGTAGACAATGGTAAGTGACGTTCAAATACACTGTCGAATTAAAAGTGAAGTCATGCTACTAAATTTGACTTTGTTCTACTTCAGGTCAATGTAAATGAGCATACTACCTGTATAGACGTACATACGTACATCATTATATAAATACATTCATGCAAATATTAACCACTACTACTACCACTACTACCACTACTACGAGTAATAATCTACTCATTTTGATTGATACTTCGACTATTGCAGACGGCATTTAACAATGGAATGTAAGAAGGCAGTTGTCAAGAATGCTGATATGGGAGAAGAAATACAACAGTTTGCAGTGGATACAGCAGCTCATGCAATGACCGAATACAATATTGAGAAAGATATTGCATGTTATGTGAAGAAGGAATTCGATAAAATATATGGTCCAACATGGCATTGTATTGTGGGTCGAAATTTTGGAAGGTAGATATCTTCATATCGATGACATTTGTGTTAATATTTTATGCATTGCTTTCATCAATATCGCATTACTGTATTCGATTTTACATATTAGATTATCCTAGTTCTCATGATATTGTAATATGCTGTTGATTGTGCATAATACAACGTGATATGAGACTATCTATTTCACTTGATATGGATATGTGAATGAATGTAGGTTATTTGTTGTAGGTTTATTGCTAGTTCGATATCAGCATTGAGGTGCATCTGTAGTCTTGTAGATATAGATCATCGTCATCCAGATTAATGATAACAAACAACAGAATATTGTTTATTAGTCAGTGATTTGTCAATGTATATAACATATTGATAATGAAATATTTCGAGAATGTATTGTCGAATTCATGAGACATGAACACTAGTGATATTATTGGCATTACTAGTGCGACCCCGAACAGTTAGATCACTGTGGTGTTGAACACAAACTATGAAGTAGTGACTAATATATGCATCAGTAATATATACATTTAGACTCCGAATGCAACACATATGCAATGGAGGCTGGTCGATTAAGCACAGTTTGTTTCACATGTAATAGTAATAGCGAAAGTGACTGCATGATCATTTCAGCACAGGGAGCTGGTCATTTCTTATACTGAACACATTCCAAATGGTTATTCACCTATAATTAATCGATAACGAGAACATAGTGTGAATGTGATACTGTCGACCGATCGTATCTTGTACTGTGACCATTCAACATGATTACTGTATGAATGAGATGTGGTGATCAATTAGTCAGATCAGTTAAACATAATTACCATTAAATAATGTTCTGTGTAATTTTATGTGTTATATGCATACTACTGTCTGAGTGAATGTTTCTTCATTACTTTCTGTAGTTACGTTACACATGAGGCGAAACATTTTATTTATTTCTACTTACAAAATGTCGCTGTACTACTGTTCAAATCAGGTTGAATCAACATTCAAGTGGATTTCGAATGAAACACATGCTGTTCTTCGTTTGGTAGCAATTCAATTGGATTGATGTGGTTTTAGTTGTTATTCTCATAAACGTATTTATTGAATTTGCATATAGTAATATCTTTTAAATACAAAGAATTAATTGTGAGATGAGAATTTTTCACATTCATGTTGTAATGAAAGGCAATCTCATATAAGCCTATTGAAATAGGAGTTGTGAATCAGTAATAGATAATCGCATTACAGATTATTTGATGTCATACCCTCTAATAGGCCAACAGTAGAAACGAGATTCCTAGTCGGTGAATATGAGTCATTTCTCATGTTCAAAATAACACAATACCATGCAATATAATTTGCATAAAATGAATATAGTGACAATTCCACACAGAGTTCTGTTGATATTAGTCCTTAATTATCATGTCCAAACATATTATGTCGATAGTGTGAACTAGTGTATAGTTGAAACAGATTAAATCATAATGTTGTCATATGTAGTTGACGTAATCGATGCGGGGTTAATTGAGTTGATGATGACCTGCGAAAATGACTTATGTAAATTCAGTAAGTATGCATTACAGTCGTACAAACCTAATTTCGATACTAATTCATTTTGAATATATCTGCACATAGTGTTAATTTTCTAATCTGTTTCATATATGAAAGCATTCTACGTGGCATTGTTGAGTGGAATGCTGAAGATCTGTTCACATAAATAGTGTAATATCATGTATATGATAGTCTTCTCAATGATGGGCGTCTTCACATATCTTAGAGATAAACACAAGTCTTAATAAAATGAAGTATTGAAATTGTGTAAAGTTAAATTAGTTGCAGTGATTGTAGAATTTTTATCTCATTTCATCATATTTCTCATAATCATTGTGGATATTAGTGATTAATTCAATACCTTGAAATATCAGTTCATAATTTAACTTCATTTGAATAATCATGATCGTCAAAGGGTAATTAAAAACAATTTTGTATTTGTGTATTCACATAAGTGGTCAATCTACTAAAATTTGCAAATAGGAACTTTGAAGTAAATGTAACGTTTCCTAACATAAATCGATTGATAATGAGAAACTTCAAAGTTACATATTATGTGCAGATTTCGAGTGCAGTTGACACCTACTTCAAATGGTTAGATTAAAAGAGACTGTTACTGTCTAATCACCAACTGAAATAACACAATTTTATGTTTTAAGTTGCGAATTAGTGACACTTGGAGAGCACATTTTTCGTTATTGAATTACATTGATTATTCAAAGTGTTATATCTTCCATTTTATTCTTATTATTAGTATTATTACTATTATCATCATCATTAATTGAGGTTATTTATCATGATTTTCGAAAATTGAATGACTGCATGATATCAAGGTTAACTGGAATAATATGAATGCTCTTGACAGGTTTTTGGTTCATTTCATTTGTGAACTAAACTGAATGTTGTTACGTAATTATCACTGTTATCTCTATAAATTCGCTCAACTTGATAGAAAACGCGGTATTTAACAATGAATAAACTTAAGTGTTATATTGAAGAGAAAATATTGGGAATGAAAGCTTCAACTAGCTATATTACAATCGTGGCAATATATACATTTGTACATATATTTGAAAAAGCAAGTGTGATAACATTTTATTGTAAAGAGAATATGCGTATTACTGCGGAAATTTAATAGCTAACATTTTGTGTAAACTTTTGAATGGTACCGTTATTGAGACCAGTCAGTAAAGAATGCTGATATTGGACCACTTCTAGTTGTTTAATCTCACAGAGTAATGGATGCGAGGTCTTTGTATGTGACCAAATATTACACGACGTTTAACAACGAGTACATGCACTCGTCGTATTTATAGTCTACCCTATTATCTTGGATTCGAGACTGTAAATGATAACCACTCGGATGAACCAAACAGTTCATTTATAACGATTAATATTCTATACTACTGCCTACGTATATGCATTGTAGCTCAGATCTCACAGAAAATCGGTTAAGAAGATAAAATCAATATACATTTTTCTAAGAGGAATGTGAAAGCGAATACCCACAGTATCCAACAAAAGAGTAAACTTACTAGAATTAGTTAATGTGAATGTCGTAAACAGAAACTATTCCAAACGTCACTCGTCACTATGTAAAATAAATTGTTGTTAGATTCGCGAAACAATTGACTCTGATAGTACTTGGCATCTATGTGACTCCTTAAATGAAGTAGATCAGTATAATTGTGTAACTATCTTCGACCAAAGTAGTCTAGGAAAGTGTACGATGTCCCAGGCGTTTAATAGAATATGAAAAAATAGTTGATATGAGATGATTTATTTCATTTAGCTAAATCAAGCAAACGAGATTAAGGAAGTGCAGGTAAGTTAATCTCCACCGTTCAATCAAACTTCGACGTGCATATCAAAATAAGAATGTACAATAAATGAAATGTTATGTTATGGGGATATCAGTGATTGTAACAAATGGGGCGAGGAAGTTCGCAATACAAAATAGTAATTATACCAAGAGAGTAAATAATACGATGAATCAAAGTTTAATATGTGTACGCAGTAAGAATAGTGGTCACATATAATTGTGACAGAAGGTGAAAATTATCTGATGTATTATATAATTTGTGAAAGTAGAATTGCTGTACGAATAAGTTGTGACCAATTAATCTACATTCACAAAAATGCACGTTGTCAATGATTCTTATAATAAGTGAAGTGGGATTGATACCTTATTTACTTCTGAAACCGGGTTACGTTGACTATATTATGATGATGATGATGATGATGTGAATGAGGTTGCATTAATGGGTGTTAAATATTGTCAATTATGTCACAGTTAACAATTAACTTTACTTATCACCGTTGTTTTCACGAATATTAAAAATATCACCAACTGTGTGAAGCATTTAATTATAAACTGGTCTTATCTATAACTCAATCATTATTCAAAATACATTTACAGTATTATATCAAAAACCGAACTCGAACATTATTCAACAACATACGGATAATATTGGTAAGGTAATTAAGTAGTTTGTAACACAAAATTGAGAGTGACTTGAATGTGTGGATCGTATACTTCTGTCGAAATCAGTGTTTGTGGAAATAAGTGTTTGTAAATCCTGCATCTGTAATATCCCCACATGTTGTGTTTTGAAACCGATTAATTTCGAAGATGATTTATATGGCATATAAAACAGGAAAGTCAGTACTTTGTCTAGTAAGATAGTGGACCTACATCAACTAGAGTTTCACTACTGCATCTGGACGATAGTATTCGTATTGGTAAGATTGTAATTGGTGATAAATTGTGGGAAGTGTAACAAATGATGTAATATGCTTCCAGGCAAATATGAGATTGAGATATGTGTGTCTGTTAGCTGTGCTTCTTTAACATGTAAGTAGTAACTGAATTGAAGTCATCTGTGTATGGAAAAGAAATAATCATTCGTAGTTGAATTGAGATGGTTATTTTTAAGGAGATCGGTATTTATGCTTGATTGAATACGTCACTGATAGATATTGGCAGGGTATCATTGATGAGATACAAGTTTACCGGAGTATCACTCAAGAGTGATAATCATAGAGATGAAACAATAGACAGTCCATAGTCGCAATCGACTGATGTTATTAGTTCACAAGTGGTTGGAAGATATAAGCATTTATAGTCAAGTGGAAGAATAGAATCATATTCGGATATTCACTTACCATCCGATTTAAAATGAGGGTACATGTGAAATATGCCAAACATCATCAATCTGTGTGACAGTAACAAATGTCTAGACATCATGGCTGTAACCGTAATGTAGGTGCAACCTGAACATTTTCTTTGTCACCAACCATTTGGCTTGTCATTATCTACAATAGTAGTTGGATAGTAGAAAGTTATATGTCAAAATCACTGAATGACCATCCACGCATCACTCACTCACTCACTCGACCAATCAATCAATCAATCAATTATTTATTTATTTATTTATTCATTCATTCAATCAACGTACCATCTACATCCACTAACAATATCACTTATCATTAAATAGAACAATCATACTACTAATACTACTACTACTACTAATACTACTACTAATACTACCACAACTACTACTACTACTACTACTAACCATATCATCGCGTTCTAGATAACATGGGTATGGAGGGCGTGATTAATGGGATTCGGTCAAATATCAAACTATTATTGCGCACATTGACACGAGTTCGAGTGTTTCACTTGGATTCTAAAGAGTAGACAAATATTTTGCTTAGAAATATTCTCACTACTTAATGAAACCATCTAGAAACAGTAGAATAGTGATGTGTATACACGTGATATTTATTCACTTGAATTATGAATTTATCATTTTAGTAGCATAGACTAAATTCATTCAATGACAAAGTGAATTCATGTGGGTGGATATTGAAGCAGAAATTGTCTCTCAAAATGTTATTGTCTTCTTTGTTGGTGAATGTCCATCGCAATAATGTGGCCTGAAATGACCCTTCTGTGTTTTGAGAAAATGAAGCAAATTTTCATGTAATCACGTGTACATTGGAATGATAGTAAAGTGAAATCAACTGATAATGTAGAGATAAGAAACATTTACTGTGCCAATAAATTGATTTGTGTTGTACTGCATAGAAAATGAGAGAAAGTACAAATGAATTGCTACTACAATCAATTACATTATTGTAGACGAAGATTGATGTGACTAGTTGGAGAATGTATATGAGACAGTGTTTATGTCATTTATCTGCATGATGTAATTCAGTTGAAGAACTCTAATGAACGTGAGTCACATGAATAAATGCAGAGTTGTATTCAGGAGAAAATTTTAACTGAACTGTATTAACACAGAAGGAAGTGATGAGAAGACCATTATGTTGGCTGTATGTCGTTTGTAGTTGAAAATTTGTGGCATTACTTGACTATTGAGAACTGAATTGATCACGTCAAGGACTGAGTTATTCAGTAAATGTTTGATTCACTCACGTTGGACACTCGATTCTCAAGGGTTTGTTTATCAATCACTTTTGAATTTGAATTGATCAAGATTGAATAATTGATAATAGAATTTATAGATTAAGTACAATGAGGAAGTGAATTTTGTTGGATAGTTGATGCAAGCCAGGAGTACCTGGATAGTTTTGTTGACCTACACAGCCGAATCAATCATTAACAACCATGTTTAGAATCCAATCGATGGTATTCAGGCCTGGAAATAAATAACGAATGAAACGATATGATCAAATTCATCAACGAAATCACAGTTGATGGAGAAACTCCGAATGATTTTAAATCACTTACATACATTGGCAGCAACATCTGATATTATGTAGATGTGAGGACACAGATTGACTCGAACGACAAATCAAGATAAGGGCAAGATTACTATCAGTGAAAAATATCAAGATCTGTAGCCATTTGTCAGCCAACACCAAAGTCACAATTCTCAATACAATCGACAAGTCAGTTCTGTTGCATGCAGAAGTACGAAATGCATCAGTAAGAAGATAGAGGTATTTAAAAAAAATAGTCGTTTTTGCAATTTGTTTATTTTGAATGCGTTGATCATACACCATGAGAAGTAACCTACTGTTGCAGAGCACAAACAAACGACAATCTAGTTGAGGAGGAAATTGGGAGAAACCTCTGCAGCTGGATATTACACACATTGCAGATATCACCAAATTTCATCACACTTCCAATTAAGAAGAGAAAGATTAATGAACACATTTCACCATGACATGAGAAGAATGAACAGAATGTAGGAGAAGTTGGAATAAATAGCCCAGAACATAGTTGGTTAGAGAATGCAGATTGGCAGCTTGATTTTTATATAGAGTAAACGTAGAATGAATGTTTTTATTGACATTTACACAGTATCTTGACAACAATGAATATTCTTATGAGGTGTATTAGGTAATCATTTCTAAAGTAATAAATCTATCAAAATGTCTTTTCCTATCTAATAAAAATCACTTTACATGCATAGAGCACAACTTAATCTGCTCACATATCATTCATGTCGATTGAATTGAACTCTATATTGGTGATTAGCGCATTCTGATTTCATCCACTGAGACACTGATTCAAAGCCCTACATAATCCACTTTGTACTGATTAAGTAAATAACACCATATGCACTAATGCACAGTGTGACTCAAATCTCAGTACATCAAGTTGTCCAACGTAAATCAACCGCATCACCTGTCCAGTTATACAATGCCACATTAAATACACCAGTCTTTCCGAGATATTGGATCCACGATGCTTACTAATCACTTGCCATTCTATCTAACAGATGACACACATCAGTCCTCTGTTAATGTTAGCGAATTCAAGCCAGAGTAATGTTACATATGCTTATAATTTATTGTGAGTTAGCTCACGTTAATTAAATTTTCTTGTTCATTATTCAACCAATCCTTACAGTTTTCTATACACAATATTTTCTTATTGATGCAGTGATGTATACATTTTTGAAGTTATGTTACTAAAGTGTAAGTAATGAGAAATTTTAAGGTCATCTTCTTGACCAGATACCGTATAAATATGTTACATTGAAATCTGTATTTGAGAAAAGAAGAAACTTTGTAGATCGTTTTTCATTTTGTCGATATGGAAGAAACAAAAGCAAAAGTAAAAAGTGCAGATATGTCGGAGGACCAACAACAATATGCAGTTGATACAGCTGCCAAAGCTTTTGAGATTCATAATATAGAGAAAGATGTGGCAAGTTTTATTAAGAAGGAATTCGACAAACAATATGGTCCAACATGGCATTGTATTGTCGGTAAGAATTTTGGGAGGTAGGTCAACAATCTCTATTTTATTATCTTTCATATCTATTCTGATACATTGATGTTTATATTTTGAAAACTGAAATGCTATACTAAATGCCAAATAACTCACTCTTAACTTAGTTAGTAGTTTTGATAGTATTTGTGTTCCTCGATTTAGATGGTTTATATCTGTAGCTTACTTCATCACTCTGGGTAGCTTTATTAGCATCTACCTCAAAAACTACAATCTCAACAGAAGCATCTATGTGAGCTGTAGATGTTCACCATCACTAATATCATATACACTGTTGTGAATGTACAAATCAATAAGTTGTGTGTAAATCCTATTCATACTTTGAAATGAACCAGTGTGACGGACGAAAATTACAAATAAAAATTGCAGGCTACAGGCTGTAGGTTAACAACATCGAATGTTTGAATAAATTAGACATGTGTATTCGTGATTGTATATCTTGCATTTAGTGACGTCGCGTATGTCATCACATATTAGGGACGTTGCAAATGTCTTTGATAGCTGAAAATAAATGTTGATTGAAATGTAAATGTGAAGCATGATATAACGTAATCATATCTAAAATGACTGTTTTAATTTTGTTTTCAGTTACGTCACACACAACACAAAATGCTTCATCTACTTCTATTTACATAATGTTGCCATTCTTCTCTTCAAATCCGGTTAACTGTACACCTCCACGGAAAACATTCTATGATGAATCCTTCATAAGTTGTATGCAACTACTTTTATTTTTGTTAAAAATAAAGTCTTTGACTTGAATTGTTGATTAATTTGATTTATCTGTAAGTAATTTTATAGACAACGTAATTACACAGATAACATAGTATGAGTGGGTTAATGTAGCATATGAGCTAGTTATGGGTAGCTGTCTATAACCAGTGTTAAGGTACATAAAGACTGGAATCCATTCGAATCAGGTCATAGTTTCACAGACGATTTCTCATTCATCAAGACGTGATCACAATCAACAATCGAGAGTGTAGGAGAATAGGTCATAGAACCAGTAGTGCTAATGTGACCGCACTAACAATCAATGGAATCGTTCCTTTTAAGAAAAAACTAGTCACTTGGTTAACTGCATCAGTCGTGTCACTTATCATGATATAATCGAATCACGACAACAACAACAACCTGATATTGATAGGAAAAGTGCAACAATATTATCACGAATCAATTGCGGTGTAACCTGCATAATTGTGACCTATCAACGAATAAACAGATAGGTCCCCACAAATGGCACTAACATGTGTAGTATTAAACTGTTCATCAACACACCATTGAATATTATGCACGTTGGGAATTCGATTTCAGAATTCTGTTAATCAGAATGTGTATTATTGGTGAAGAGTAACATCATGAGTAACATCACTGTGTTCTTACGTTTTCTCCATGAACAGTGTAAATCAATGTATCAGCGTTTGTTGGCCAGTGGGTAGTGTAAGTAAATGGATTGAATTAGGTCACATTAATATATTCACAGTGAATATTCACTTTTTGTCTCAAACAATATCGTCTACTTATTACTTTCTCAGTAGTACTAATGTACTGTCGTCAATGGCTTCATTCAGAATAGATTAATTGTAACATCATTTCATGTTGTTTGTGAATAATTATCACCCCATACAAGACAATAACACAAATGAAATCCACGTCCAAGGAGGATACCACTATTAATTGAGGTGGAACTAACCAGTGCATTTTCGAAAAATAAACAATCGATATCCATGTTATCTGCGAAATTATTGTTTGCATTTTGACTGGCTCGACTTCTCCGATGTACCTAAAGACAGAATGTCACTCGTAAACTAATTATACAACTAATACAATTACACAACTCAGGCTAGTGTCTAGTGAATTCAAGAAGTTATGCATTACAATTTAAGTGGAACATTCAATCCCATCACTGATAACAACCAACTGCAGTCTGAATACTAATTTTGATTGTAGTGAGCTGTAACCTGTTTACTTCCTCTTTCATAAACCAGTGGACTAGATGAAATGTGCTAGGTAAATAACTACTCTCAACTTGTTTAAATCTAAATGAAAAAGATTTGTGTATAGTTATTTGGATAGGAAATGTTTCCTACTCCTTGGATGATGTGTCATACAGGTTTGTTAACATGTCGAATAAACTGCTGTTGAAGCCAATTAACAACTTAATTTTCTATATTAATCGTCTAATGAACTGTTAGTAAAACGAAACGCTCAACTAACCAACATGGAAATAAATGTTTGAACGTCATAGGGAATGTGGTACTAAAGTCGATATGTAGACATCAATTCGAATTCATTCGTTGAATTTGAGTTTTAATCGGAGTATACATAAAATCTTCTAACTGTTTCTCACTACAATGAGTGTGTGTGCATGTGGTGGATGAGTCTCTATTTTGCTTTGAGATTATGAAAATTGATTACTCTGTTAATATAATTGCGCTTAGTTTCACACACACAAGTGAACAATTATAAGTAGTTGACAAATCAAGCAAACTACACATTGCTCCAGGAATTGGAGGTAGACATGAAAATAATGAACGAAACTTGAGAAGAAGAAGTGGAAAGTGAATTCAATTCAATTCAGAGTTGGTTGATTAATAGTGGTCGGTGGCCTATTTGTTACATGGAGTAACAGGCATTGATTGGTTGTTAAATGAACACGGAATAAGTTGCCTAATTGTCGTCATTGAGTATGTTTGGTTATAATTGGAAGTTAATTTACAACCATTTCACTTTTGTTGTATGTATAGTAGTAGTAGTAGTAGTAGTAGTAGTAGTAGTAGTAGTAGTAGTCGTAGTAACAATCATA
The DNA here is from genome assembly GCA_025215515.1 of Schistosoma japonicum. Classification (NCBI taxonomy): domain Eukaryota; kingdom Metazoa; phylum Platyhelminthes; class Trematoda; order Strigeidida; family Schistosomatidae; genus Schistosoma; species Schistosoma japonicum. The sequence goes on along the minus strand of CM046061.1, from coordinate 68,158,945 downwards.
TAATTACTACAATATTATTTGTATTATTAATTGTATAATTAAGAGTATCAGTAATCAGTGAGTAGAATGTATTGTGAATGATGATTAGAGTAATTCGGAGAAATGGTCACAGATAATAGTGAATGAATTATTATGCGAATTATTGGTAACCTAATAAGTGGATGATAATTTTGATCGGGTCATGAGTAAATCACCTGACAAGGTAAACAATCATCATTGAATTAATGAGACTTTTACAAATTATACTTTAAACGTTCACGAAATGAATGTTTGTGTTTTTCGCTATAAAGAAAACTAGTCAGATGATGAAAACATTCATTGATAATTTCATTTGTACAAACATCAATGTTAACTCAAATTAACTAGTTTTATTGTGCTTATTTTGTAAAATGTTTTCAACTTAATTTACTTTCATTGGAAAGTAGAATTTTCATTCTGATAACTGCATTTTATTCATTGTGTAGGCTACATTCCAATATAAGGAAATACTAGACAGGAGATTCTGATGGTTGAGATCACGTCGAGATGTGATAGTAAATACTGCAGCATATCATTATCTTACGGCAACACTAGGTGAAGCGACACTATTCCACAACAAGAACCTATCCATTACTAGTTTTTCTTTTTATTATTATTCATTACTCTCCATGAATTACTTATGAGTTTAATGATCGACTATGAAGAAAGATCTCAGGCCTGAGTGACGCAACGTGTGTGTTCATATGTTTTGTAACTTAATCGGGTTTCTTAAGACTTCTGATTAGAATGTCAAATTATTAACATAACGAGAAATGAGAATGATTTTATATATAAAGAGAGGTATCACATTACTTGTGGTGGATATTGGCGTGTATTCATAGTTCACTGAATGTGTTAACAGTATGAATAAATGCATAGCAATCAATAAGTGAGATTCAGTTGATTTATTGTAACTATCAACATAGTGATGTCACAACATACACTTTGAATTCATCATCCAACAGTTTATATCAATTGAACAATATTTCTCATCAATATATAACTAACATCTGTCTGAGTATTAAAAAAATGTACTTACTGTATTTCTGAGAAATCTATGCTTGGTATTCGAGAATATCACTGCATTATGTACTGATGATACCTATGTAACTGTGAACGTCACCTACCCATTATACAAATTTAATGTAGACAGCTTTAACACTTTAACATGTGACCCAACTTGACGACATTCACAGTTGTCCATAAAGTGAAAGGAAACAAACAGTCATACAGATTGTATTTGTTTACATTAAAGGAAATTGTGCTAAACATTTCAATTGGAATATGCTAGTAACTGTGTATACCAGATGGATAAATTCATTTGGTGTTTTCTGATCTGAATAAGAGCACGGATTTTCTACCCAGTAAGAAGTAAATCAGTCCGGTTTCCACATGACTCACATTACTGAAATCAGAATATGTAAATAACCAATGAAACTATGATGTAAATGGTTAATTTTACTCAATATATTCAAGTTTATTAATATCAGAGCATCAGCATCAATGTAGGTCTGTAGCCTATGCAGATGTAAATGTTCGCATATTCGATTGTAAATTATTCCATGTGTGTTCAAGTAGCTAGTTAAATGTCTGTTTAAGTCGAAATGACCTTTATAAGGATACAGTGTGATGTCCAGTGTAAATTTACTTGCATTCACCAGTTGGTTGATTGATCACATAAAATGTGAAGTCTATTAGTGAGTTGATGTTTCACGGTTTATTACAATTGATACCAAAATGATAGACTCAGTGAACAATTATGCATTACAGATTAGTTTGAACGAACACATTCCATGATACAGTGGAAAGAAGAGATCATATTCATTGAACATGTAAAATAAATAAAATTGAACAAAGTAGACGAATTGATGGCCTGGTCACTTTGGATGAAGTCGGGGTGGTGACATGAGGTGTTGTTTTCAATCGAATTATCGTCTATTGTAAACAAATACATTTGTTGATTAATCCAGTACTTACAAATTCAATCTCATACAGAATACTTGATACCCACATAGAGAATTGAATGTAACAGAATCGACCTATAAAGCTGATGAACACATGCCGAATAATAGACTGGTGTCCGTCACACTATCATTCAAACGATTTCAGTTGTAAAATAAATTCACTATTTCTTCGACTTTTAGGGGTGAAACTACTATCACGTTTTCTGTTTGCATCTGGATGCCTAATCACTCTGTTTGCTAAATACTGTAATTGAAGTTATCAAAAATATGCTGTACAAAACTAATGGTACATAAATGGTGTCTGATCCAAGATGTTCTCAAATTTCGCAAGGCATCTACCCGACCTCATTTTCGATTGTTTAAAGCATGTATGTAGGACTTATGTAGTCAGACTGTTCAGTTACATCATTGTTTCATGTACTGGTAGATTCCAGTGGGCATGCGATTTTTACAAATTTATCGCAAACAGAAATCAATTCAACAATTCATTCGATATTGGGAAACAAAAGAAATCTCACAAATTTGTTTTAATCTCCAATCCGCTTGTAAGGTGAATCACAAGTTAATCATCTGTGCAAAGCTTAATACCATAACATGCAATCGCATGAAGATAGAGCCCCCTCAGTTTATTTAATCAAATCAAATAAATAAAATTCAATCAAATCTCATATACATACAATAAGATCACAATGATTTGAGAAGGAAATATTACCTGCCAAAACTACATCCAACAATACAATGCCATGTACGTCCATATTTTCGATTGAATTCATTTCGAATTTGTGCTGCGATATCTTTATCATGTCGACATGTTTGCATTGCTTTTAAGCATTGTCTCACTGCTTCATCTTGCATACTCGCTGGTAGAGTACTAGATTTTACAATAGCTCTATTTGATGGTTGCATATTGAGAACGGTAATTAACTGATTGTTTAGATTGTATGCCTATTGTTCTGGTGAGTATACCATTTACTTCTGTGAACACAACTGATATCTATCTACTTAACTGTGCTTCTTTCTGCCTATGTATTTATGTTATCGGTATGTGTATATATATAGTGCTTGATTTAACAAGCTTATGATTGACCTGAACATAAATAATATTGAATAATGATGATTATTAGATAAGTGAACACATGAGGAGAAGAAGAAATAGAAGAATACATTTTTGTTAAAATGAAGAGAGAGGGAGAGAGAAAAACCATGGAAGAAAGTAGGCAATCACATGGTAACTAGTGCATAATTCATAGAATATCAACGTTTTTTATTGACTAGTGAATACGAAAAAGTTCACAAGAGAAACATTTATCTAAAATGATCAATGCATTTCGGAGTATGCTTCATATGAACATCATCTGTTGTAAAGTAACTAATACTTCTTGGTTTACTAATGGAAATGACCTAATCTGTTAATGATGAATATTTGGTAGTTAAATGATGTTTGTAATTGTTAAAATGAATAAATATAATGTAAATCTTTAAAGGAATACAATGATGCAGTATGATCGTGGGAAGTAACAGCACTACATACTGTACTATTGACTCGAACTGATTGACGAACTAATGTCGAAGGCAAGTACAGTGATCAGATAGATATTAAGGTTGATTATCCAATGAAGTAACATTCACATCTATAAATTATTAGGACAATGATGAGATGGTTGGTTTGTGCTGAAACATTTGTAAGACAGCATGTTTGTAGATTTTGCAATCACCAGTGAAATAGGATCAGTTTGCTAATTTATTTATTACTGATCATATCTTGTTTATAGATGCAGGTCACCATTGGATACCCTATCATAAACATAGTTATATTCATACCTACATATGTATATGCTTCTATAACAGGTATGAGTTAATCATAAAACCTCTGAGAAAGCACCTTAAACTGAAAGTGGAAAATGTCTATTCTCTGTCTGACTGTATCTTGCACAATACTGTTGAATGAATCTTTAGTAATGTCTCCTTGTTCTAGCTTGTTGGTGAAGAATTCTATTTCTGTCTCAGCAATAATAGCGGTGAAACACATTTTGTAGGTCACACGGCAACCATGATGATTATTTATATGACTGGGTTGAAATGATGCAATAAGATGGAAATTCCCATTCAGATATTTAATAAAACGCAAGGTAACGAGAAGAAATATTTCTGTTCAATCAGTTTTCCATTAGGTCGTTACACTAATATGTGTATCGTCAATAAAAACAGAGTAGTATCCAACATGTCATAATGTTGTACATTAACGTTGATTCTAATTGTTAAATCCTGAATCGTTTGAGCACGTGGAGACATTGAGTAATAATAAAAGTGGGTAGTTAAATTATAGTTCAGCAGATTACATAATAGTTGATAAGAGAAATAGTGAGATGTCTTACGAACAAGTCAATTAACACGAATACTGATGTAAGAACAAATATATGAAAATTGACACTGACGAATTATGTTAGAATAGAAATCACAAGGACTGTAATTTTATGAACAAAACACACGATGATGTGTGAAACTTATGTAGGTGGCCACTGTGATGTTAGTTGCTTCATAAACATATTTTGTACACAGAGATTTGGTTAGTGGATATGAATGTCGATGGCTTTGGCTTTATCCAAAAGGTGAATTCATAAGCCATATGTCATAATGCAGGGTGAGGGGGGTGGGTAAATACGATGAAGAATTGTGAAGGTTTAATGTAGATCCGCATAGTGCTCAGTATCTATTAAATTCTCAAACATCGAGCGATACACAAATATCAATTATTCTTCTGTTAATCATGTCAGGTGATGCTCGACAACATGGTGACTAACTTCACGAATTGTGCGTCTAGTGTAAACAGTTCCAAAAGAGCTATTGAATTTGTTAATACACAGAGATGCGGGAAAATCAAGCAATCTGTTCTTGTTTGTGGTCTACACCATCAGATAAGCATAGAAAATCATTTTCAAATCACCTGCATTATGTGGTTTAAACTGTGTCTTTTACAGTCGCAGTGTTAGCATTTCACTAGCACTGTCATTAATTAAACCTCAATCAGAAGAATACAGATTTCTTCTGAATATTTGTTAGGATGTGGTGTATTTTGTTACACTCATATGTTTCTGAACTGAATTGGAATTCACGTGGATACATTTTCAAGCTCGAACTTTTCATCATCACACATTACTTCCATGCAGTAATATCAATAACTGACCGCTTCATGATCGAAGCAAAAATGTTCACAGGTTAAAGGTTCCCATTGAAAGTTGGAGGAAATTCACACTGAGTTCAGTCTTTAATGACCATCATACAATGATTTCGAGTTTTCAACTTTATGAACAACTAAATTTATAGATTGTATCAGTAATCTGTCATTAAATTGGGATATTAGAGATAGTCGTTTGTTAATATGTAGTTCACCTCATTTTTCAATGACATCGTGTATCACCGACATATGATACACTATTAAAGGTTTACTAAATGAGTGAATCCCAAAATCTCAATTTACTGTCCAATCAGATGAATTAGGTCTTTCTCTATTTGCTACTAATTTATTCATTCGCATTCATCTTGAACACAATACTGGGTTGAAATGAAATTTCACAGAGTTGTCAGTTAATTAAAACAAAGTAATTGTAGTATGCAATATTTCCAGCTATAAAAATTTCCATCGCTGAAATCATGCTCTACATCATGAGTTAAACCCTGTACTTGAGTAGGCAACACATGATACCTATGTGATTTTCACTTCCGGTGAACTATGAATGTGAACATTTTCTTCATGTGAATTAATGTACTACTACCACTAATAATAATAGTGGTAGTTGTTGTAGTTATTGTGATAGTGTGCATCAATATCATTTCGATTAGAGTTTAGGATTATAGTAAGTGAATAGTAGGTGAGATTACAATTTGCTGTTCATCATTTAAGCATAGTAACCTGATCACTATATTTTAATCAGAATTTTCACTACAAATATTGTATTAGAATATCATGACTGACTAATAAGTTCGGATGACAGTTAATTACGTGACATGAAGTGAGTGTGAGTTCGTGATAAGCAGGTGTATCGTCCATTTTGTGGAACATTTAAGGAGTACACGTCAAGATGAAAATTCTTTAGTTCAGTGATTACAACACAAAATGTGATGCAAATATTTGTGTGCACCATATTATACCACAATTAATTCACTGAATAAAGGCAAGTCAATTTTCACTCATCTCTTCGAAAGAAGATTGTTCAGATGAAATTCCAATCAATTCATGTCTATTGACTACACATTTGGAGATAAGTTGGATACCATAGTTCACTAAAACAACATCAACATCGGTGGGTAATTGTGTGTGTTATGTCGGATCAGTAAAGAAGGGTAACAAACTCTCAGATCTTTGTTTTAGGACACTATCCCAATTATTCTATCTATAGGTAATGTAGACATTTCATTTCTATGATTGTTTCGTTCCTCTTACCCTATTCTCCCGATTAGTATATTTGCTCTTAGTATGAATTACTGGTACTTGGTTGTGTACAAGTTGTCCCTCTTCACTGCCACCATTCCCTAAGTTCTGTATTGCTGTTAAATTTCTAATTGGTTCGCTGGTTTGCTTGATTCTGTCTGATTGGTCTATCGGCTTGTGTTCTTTTTATTCGGACTTGGGACTCAGTGGGCATTGGGCAGACGCGCAATTATCGACCAGATACATTTAATTGACGTTTGGTACAATCAATTAAAAAATGTTCTCGTGTCATAGAAGTGTGAACATTATTTTCGACACATCTAAATCATTTTCGTTGAACCAACTGGTCTTTTGGTTTTCACATGTAATTTATCTGAAGTTCGTTATGCCTCCAGGAAGAATGATTCGTCTTATAAGCTTCTTCGATACGATGATGAGATCATATGCGAGAGATATTACTGATCATTTGTTCTGACTAAATAGACCTTTCCCAGTTGACCTATGAGTCTTTCGTAATGTACACCATAATGTGATTATTAATCGTGTCACCAAACTGACAAATGTGATAGCACTATATTTGTTAACTCAAATGTCATGGAATTATTCGATAACTGAATCCACCAACTTGTAAAATATTGAAGTTACCTAAGAGTCTACATACTTTACCTAACATACCACAAGTACTCATCTATTTGTTAACAACTTACATCTAAAGGCTATTGATTTACACTGTATCACATTTAGTAATTTGGTTTACCATTCCCAGTGTATTATGAGAAACTTGCTAGATACATATCTGACACACTCAGATGTTGTCAATGTTCATATTTCTTGTGATTGCATAATGTGTCTTAATCAGTCACATCATTTATTTTACATTTCATAATTATTTCTGACAACAAACTAACCTGGAAGCATGTATATCGTAGTGACAGTTTCAATGTAAGATAGCTGAGATCCGTTAAAGCCTTTCTCGATACCGCGGTGTACCTGATGAAATGGTCAATTTCAAAAGGAATTCTTCAATCTATTACATTGCAAAATCGTGCATGATGAGCAGCTCACAGATTCACTTGAAGTGAAGGCCGCTATAAGATAACTTTGCTTAATCCCATCCTTTCTCTCTTGTTTCGTAATTGACTGGAACTTGTAAACCTCAATATCTCAGGCGAGGTACAGCATACTAGAACGGCCTGGATGCAGCTAGATTATTTTCACTTCGTATACGACCTAGCTGTTCTACCCCACACTCAATAACAAATACAGGTGAAGACGGCCAACGTAGCAGCAGTTTCTGTGGAAGTAGGCCTTAACATACACAAGGAAAAGGAAGATCCATAGATTAAACACAGCGACCACCGCCAAATCACACTTGGTAAAGAAGCTTTGGAAGATGTGGAAACCTTTACATACATTGGCAACAGTATCATTTTTAAATAAGTGAAAGTGATCTGATCTCATTTAGATGTGAAAATACGAAGTGACAAGGCAAGAATATTCGAGAGTAGCAATTCATCGATTAAAGAACATTTGAAACCCGAAATGATTATCAACCAACAGTGAAGTCAGAATTTGCAACACAAATAACGAGTGTTTTGTTTTGTTGGGCTATAAGTTAGCAAACAATAAATAGTGTCATTTAAAGATACAGGTATTTATAAACAGTTGTTTGAACAAGTGGTCTACTTCAAACCCATTGGCTAGAAACTATCAGCAACAATCTACTGTGACAGGGAGCACTAACATGGAATTCTCAAGATCAAGTAAGAAGTGGAAGACCAAAGAACATATTGATCTAAGAATTGGAGTCAGACATGAAAGAAATAAATCAAACTTTGAAATAACTGGTAAGGTGTAACCAGGACAGAGTTAGTTGGAGAATGTTAGCCTTTGTTACAGTTGGGAGGATGGAATTAACGGACAAATGAATCAGTGAATGTATGGCCTGAGATTCGTCAAGTTAATTGTTCATCAATCACAATAAATGAGGTCACTCATGTTAGATACCTGACCATAACATTTTTCAATTAACAATGCCCGTGACTCATTCTTATTCATAATGGTAAATTTAACTACTACATCTCTTCTTCTCATTAAATGAATATTAAGAAATCATTTTCATAATGATATTTACACTGTTTGGAACATAGAGTGAGAACGATTACTATGTTTTTCATGGCTTTTATTATGCTAATCTATTTCTATTAACCAAGCTACGAAATAGCCACTAATCTAGGCGATTCAACATCGTTGACACAATTTTCTCGATCAGAGTTGTATGTTGGTGACGGTCACATACTGTACAACTGGTCGATTCTGATAGTTATCTACCGAGCAGCATTGTTTCCCTCAGTATTACCAGTTCATATTGCAGACAAATTCCAAATAGCACGAAATTCGTGTCATTATACAATCGAGTAAGTTTGTAAGACCTATTCAAAGCACAATACCACACGAACTTTGACGGTCTAAAATATTAAATATCTATTCTAAATATTAAGTGTTGCAGTTATCAAAATCCGAGTGTATGTTTCTTGTCCAGGTGACAACAATCTGATAGCGATTATAATGAATCTATGATATATAGATAGTGTGCCATGAATATTTGATGTATATATAGTAGCAGAATAGTCTTTTATAAATGATCACAAGTTTGAACCCATTGCTAAGCAAATATTATTCAGTGTATGCATGATACATGAGTTGTCATAGGGTATTTTAAGCTACTTGTGCATAGTTAAAATAATGATGTTGATAATGTAGTGAATAAATTCCAATTTGGATTTGGAGCAATAATTACACATTGCTGAGAGAATTTTGTGTGATTTTGAATACGGTGGCAAAGTTGGGTGTGGGGACAAACTTGACAATTATGTAATGCGATGCCTTCAATGATCGATTGAGCAAGTTGATTGTGACTTAATATTTTAGGCTTAGATTAGGATTATATTTGAGGTTATTGCTAGAATTGATTGTAGGTTAGAATGGTGGATTAGGTTGGTATGATATAGTTAGTCATAGTATGTAATAAGCGTAAATCGATAATAAGACGTTAGTTGTACTGGCAAAGTGTCATGAGATGCAAAAGAGCACGAATAAGTATTTCAGTTTCGGAAGTTTGCGAATTATAGGAGGAATGGAAATCCAGATCAATAATCATTAAAATGGTTGCTTGAATATATGTATGTGAACCATCAGTTAGAAGGTATGATTGGTCAGAGTAATATACGGAGGAGGTGAAGGAAGAAAGCAAATAGTATGAATGATTAAGATGAATTATTTATTTGGTAGTATTCGGCCACAGAGAAGACAGTAAAGTTACGAATTACTTTGAATTCGCAGACTGGGATTGTTTACTCGAGACACAAAATCTCCTACTATGTTTAGGTGTCAAGACCAGGTCCTAGGAAGTAAATCAGACAATAATAAAAACATAATATCGAGAGTGTTAGATTTGCTTACTACATGGTCAGCAACAACTAGGTGGGATAGTATAAAGTTGTGTATTGCTTCATGAAGACCATTTTCAAACCACATTGTGAGGTGCTTGTTAAATTGTGTGTTGATCTGTCTAGTTAGACAAACTGTAGTGATAGATGAGTTAGTTAGTAGTAACATGTTAACGTGACTAAATCAGGTACCTTTGCTGTATGCTGAGGAACCACCACTGGTAGACTAGAAAATGGTCACCATTGGTTGACTGTATAGAAGGTTCTCCTCACTGCTCTGGTCAATCCATCACGTAGGATATCGTTAAACCTTAACTTTATAAACTGTGGTTGTAAACACCTTCCTGTTACTTATATTGAAATGGTTTTCCAGAAATTTCTGGTCAGTCGCGAGTAAACAACTCTTTCTGGTTGTGAGTTTGACCGCGTCTAATTGGGTTTGTCATGTAACCAATAGTTAGTAAACTAAGGAAATGTGTGTATTGACAATCGTTTATGCACACTTGTCCTAATAGAACTACCTTTGTCTTAATCTAGTAGAAAATCTAAGATACCTAACTTATAATTAAACTTCTCCTGATTAGTGAAACTGATAGTTGAGAGTGCGTTATTAAATTGAATTAAAAAGTCTCTTTTGTTAATATTTTGATGGACGACAATGTAAGTGTCATCGATATGAGGGTAGTAAATTCAACTCTCATAAACAGTCTTCTGTAAAGTCTTTTTTCCTAAGTATGTAATGAAATCTTAGAGTAAGACAGAGCCTTAAATTAACTAACAGTTATTGCATCAGTTTGTTTTATTAAAAACAAATTAACATTAATTGTTCACCTCAAAAGCGATTCAGTAATACTGAATTTGTTAATGTCAATAAAGTTCAATTTTCTGATAGTTGTTGATATTATCTCAATAGGAATTACATTAATAAATAGGTAAGCGAAATCTTGTGTGATTACTTGTTTACCGTTTAGATTGGTATGTTTCAGATCGGCAATGGAATCAGTGACATTTTCGATGTTCTAACTGAAAAGTAATTTTTGTATGTGTCTCGCAGTCGAAAGTAAACACTTAGCTGTTGTGTGTAAACGAGCATTATAGATATTGAAAACTGGGAAAAGTATAAGTTCTGATTTGTAAACATTGGGTAGTTCATATAGTTTACGTGTGTTTGATACCGTAGGCCTGAGAAAACTATGAATATATAATGTGATTATTCGCTTAAGTGTCAATTATTTAATAGAGCCAATCACTGACACCTTTCCGTTCATTTTAATATACGTACTATTAACATTTTTAATAAACAATGACGTCATTTCTTAGTAAATGATATGAGTCACTGAATAAGTTGTAAGATTTAAGCTACTTAATATGAAGCTGTTATTCCAAGATTTAATGCGATATGTCTGAATGCATGTAATGTAATCTTCATTTTGATTTATCTTATCATAATTATTTACTCAGAAGCTAGACTGTAGATGATATTACCTCATTCGTCAGACATAATTCACATCAACATAGGAGTTCAGATCGAGGTTTTGGATACGAATAAATAGTAAATTATTGAATTAGAAAATATCCATATTCTATAACGAAACCATAATTATAAGTTAGAAATGATGACGTATCTTACTTACAGGTTAAATCACTTAGTACTCTACTTAGCAACTGATTATGTAATTTTTTATGAAGCTAACGTTATTCCAAATGTTTTAAAATATACTGAAGCAATTGCCATCAAACGATTGAGGTCAAACTTGAGTTCAAAAAGAAACAATTGTTAATATCTTTTTGCCATGGTAACCTAACTTTTATGTCACTAAAATATCGTTACTATTATTTCTTTAAATTTGAATTATTACATCAATACCTTTTCAGATCACATTTAAGTTTAATTTACATCATTCTCAAGTATTCCCAAAAATCCCTTATTTTTCTTATTATGTAATCGCTTCAACTCTCATCACTATTTTGTCTTCTGGTACTTTCTTCCGTATTGCATATATATTTACAGCATTTCCTTTAACATATTAGTTATCATTGCATATATAATAAGTCTACATAATTCTTATTTCAATTAAATAAAACCATTCTCATGAGTATGTTAAACTTTGTTTCAAATGTTGATAATGTAAAGTATCATTCTAGGTTGTATGCAGCTGATGCGAAATCAATGAAATGAAATGAATTCATTTAATTCAGCCCAATGATTTGTTCTTGCTCTTTTGAAAATAATAAAGGGAACCATTCACAAGAATAAACAACGAAATAATAATTTGTCAAAATTTACCTGTCCCAATCAAGACACGTTGACTAAAGATAAGCATTCTTAGTTTGTTGAACGATTTATAGGAAATCATAAAGAACTTGGATATTATATTTCAGATTATGTCAATATTTACAGAGAACATAAACAAACAGAATTAGATAAGTGAAGTAGACTGTTTTGATTTGTATAGAAAAACTGCTAAGTTTCCAATATAATAATGGAAAAAGTATTCTGAATCATATGAATCGAAACTGAAAAATAAAGAAAAATGACAATAATGACATAACATAATAATAGAAAACAAGTTTAATATGAAATATTATGATTTACTAACTTACTTACTTACTTACGCCTGTTACCCCTCTCAGAGGAGCATAGGCCGCATATCAGTATTCTCCATTCAACTCTGTCCTGAGCAATCCTTTCCAGCTGTCTCCAATTACTGTTCATCCTTTAAGTGTCTGCTTCGAGCTCTCGACGCAGTGTGTTTTTTGGCCTTCCTCTTTTCCGTTTTCCAACAGGGTTCCAAGTTAGTGCTTGTTTCGTGATGCAGTCTGGTGATTTTCGCTGGAAGTTGGTTTGTTCTCTTCCAGAGTAGGCTGTTGCTGATGGTTTCCGGCCAACAGACATTCAATATTATGCGTAGACAATTGCTAATAAATACCTGTACCCTCCTAAAAATGTTTGCAGTAGTTCTCCACGTTTCAACTCCATAGAGAAGAACTGTCTTGAGGTTCGAGTTGAAGAGTCTAACTTTGAGGTTGCTAGACAGTTGTTTGGAGTCCTATATATTTTTCAGCGGTAGGAATGCTGCCCTTGCTTTGCCAATCCTTGCCGTTACATCTGCATCGAATCCTCCTTGTTCATCGAAGATGCTCCCCAGGTATGTGAAGGTATCTACTTATTCCAGAGTTTCACCACCAAGTTTAAAGGGGTCGTCGCTCTCTGTTTTAAATTTGAGGATCTTGCTCTTTCCCTTATGTATGTTCAGGCATATTGATGCTGAGGTTGCTGAACGTTGGTTGACTTCACTTGCATTTGCTGGTGTGCATGGGATAGAAGACGTGCTAGATTATCCGCGAAGTCCAGATCATCGAGTTGCATTCTACTTGTCCATTGAATACCGTGCTTCCCCTCAGATATAAAGGTTTTCATGATCCAATCGACCACTGGAAGGAAGAGGAAAGGCGAGAGCAAACAGCCTTGTCTGACACAGATTCACACTGTAAATGCATCTGTCAGCTGTCCTCCATGCAAGATTACTACAATCAGTTGATAATTACATGCAATTTGCATACATCGACTCCAAATTAATTCAGAAAAAATTTGTCATTGTGAAATATATTGCCAAAATGATTCATCTTCTAGATGAACACAAATTTTTCGAATTGAATAAAAACCATAAAACAGGAAAAGCAAGCATTCTTATAATATCATATTCCACTTCATTAGTAGACATCAATCAATAATTCATGAAAATTATTGTCGATTCTGGTCGAATGACACTCTGAATAACTAATTACTGACTACATAGCTAACAAGCTGGTTACTTGATCAATTGTCTACCACATACTTCATTCAGAATACTGTTCATCACTAATGTTATTCATCTTATTCAACATCCAATCACTCCTCGTCAATTTCACATTCACTAAACATACTTCAATTCAACTACACGTACTAACGATCCAACAATATACAACACAACACAAAGTAGAAACACATACCACACACAAATTCACAACTACTTCACACAAACTCATTCCATTACACATTCATTCACATCACACATACTACTAACAAGTAGTTAAATGCTCATTACCAAATTAATGTTCAATTCACATTATCTAGTTTGCATATTGTTTCATCGAAGTTTCATTCAACAAATTATCAACATTCAACACAATTCATTCGAAATGTAGTCTCAACATTTAGATTTGATGCTTCGAATTTCACACTTGCTAGCTCGATAACACAATCTTCATTCGATAAAGTGTATTACAACACGTTCTGTACAAACATAAATTACACCACAATTTACATCACCCACATTCATCATGTGTACACTCATGTAAGTGTGATGATGTGTATGCATGACATTCTCGATTTGGTACTATGAGATGTAGACGAAATCGATCAATATCATATTTGATGTGACGACCACATCATCACAATTCTATGTCTGTCACACGGCGGTAACATAACATTCAAATATTACGTATTGTGTATATATTGTGGATAATCATTCATGTTGAGATCACTTCTGAATTATTTCACAAATCAATACAATCTCAATACTCGAAGTCGATTGAATCGTGATTGAGAGTGAGACATATGGATGATGTAAACTGAGTGTGTGTTAAATGGGTGTTTCATATATGAAGTGATGTATGTAATGATTATTGGGAGTGTTTATATATATGATGAATAGATTTGACCAAACCTATTGACATTTGCCAAAGGGAAATGCTGTATCATGGTAGACAACAATTTATCACTTATTCTGTAATATTTCATCCTGTAAATTGTTAACGCGGAAACGTAGAATACACTGTATTTGAGTATCGGGTCTTTTGCCGTGATATTAAATTAGAATTAATATTGTATATAAGAATATTATTTGTGCCAAATTCCATATCGTTTTTAACTAACATTGAAGAGTTTTGTGCTATGTCACAAAATTGTTGTCTACTATGATCTATTGAATCTATATTCACAGCGGCCAATTCATTACTATGTGCATTCCTATATACCTGTTTATATTTCTCTAGGTTTACTAACATGCCATTCGTTTCACTAAGGTATTGATGAAACAAAATTATACATTATACATCAACTTGTTATCATTTATTACCAAATGGGTTGGTGATTACAGGCACAGTACTGACTGTACAAAATTCATCATCAAAATAATTAGGGATGAATGCAAATCAGTCTTGAAATAACATGAATTTCGAAACATTGTTGATTTTGGTCGAATGTCATATTCATAGAAGCCAGTGTCAACTAACTTAGTATTCACTGGATAAACTAACAATGTATCTGCAATGAGTACAAATGTATAAAAAATGAATTAACAATATAAACCGCTGACTTTTGAATTGATAGTATCGAAGCTACATCTAATGTCCTAATGTAAACAGAAGTAACCGTTGTATTCACTCTAATTTTCAATGATTTCGGTGTCAAGAATTTTCAATCATCCTACACTTTTAATAACAGCCTTTTTCCTTCATATCTTTGTCAACGCAGCTGTTGTGTAAATCTTTGCACTGAACATGAAATTCAACAACAGTAAAGTGATTATTCTAATGTTACGTTATTACTTTGTTATTATAATTCTAACCATTTAATATAAATACAACATAATGAATCATAAAAATAAATAAATAAATAAATAATTTTCCTGAACATACCTTCCAAATGATTTTCCTACTTTACAATGCCAACTACCTGAATAAGTTGTATTGAATATTTTCTCAATGTAATCAGCTATACTATCATGTGATGTACATTGATCCATAGCTTCCAATGTTACTTCAACTGCATAATGTTCCATTTTTTCCATTTTCTCTTTTGAATTTTCCATTATTCAATATAAATAAAATAAGTTTTATATAGTTACTATGTAAAATAATAATTCATATTGTTTCAGTATTTATATTAAATATTATAAGTAAACATTCCTATCTGATTAATAAGATGCTAAACGTCATCAATTTTCTTTTTTCTACTATACATTTATGTTTAATCAATTTACTCTTATCAGATAAAGAATGTCATTATTCTTTCTTTCTAATTTAAAATCATATTTAACTATTATTTTATAGTTTATATATCACACCACATATTACGTAATTTGTACATTCTATTCATTATATCAGATATATTTTAGTCTAATTAAATTTTATATATTCACCTCATGTTATTGTTGTACTCATTGACTTAAACAAATATTCTTGTAACCTTTAATTATTAATTTAGCCTTGGATACAATAGTTAATTCAGTAATATTTTATTGATTAAATGTAAATTGATCTGTTGTTGGTGATTATTTATAGATGGATACACAAGTAGAAAAGGTTTTTCAGTAAAACCAATGACATTGATTTCATCTATGCATATTATATTATGAAATGAAACTATTCACATCTTATCTACTATTTAATAGGAAATTGAAGGTGACGTTTTTTATATGAAACAATAATCTTCAATGAATAGTAATGCCAAGAAATCAATAAACTCAATTACTAATTGCATAGAATAGAAAAAGAACTGGTTTCGTAAGACATAAGTTGATTTATTCAAAGGTATTATTACAGTGATTACAACAATAAGAACAGTAAAAATCTAAACGATAATTAATTTTGATTTATCCATCTATTACACAATTGTTTATAAGACTTCTAATCTCAGCTAAATATGCGTTGAAAATTCGATATACTAGTCAAGATGGTAACTTACTCTTAATTATTATCACCATCACTCTGCACAACGTTTTCAACGCTTATGTCAAATTGAAATATGCACTTTCTAATATTTCACAAGTAGTTTGTCTGCTCTAATGAACATATCACTGACGGACTACCTTCACGTTTCTTGCATTTTTCATTACCATTTTTGTTCTTAGTTACTATATGAACATGAAATTCACTGAATACATCCATATGCGTTTATAGAACCATATACATCGATGTGTTTATCAAATACCAGTTTATCTTGCGGCGAGTCTTTATATTTATAAAAGTATTTATAATAATTCCATTACAACTGATTAGGCTGAGAGTTCAGAAATGATCATGAAAATTTATCCTAAGCAAAAATCATGGCAACATGCCCTAAATTCAAATACAGTGTATTCTACGTTTCCGCGTTAACAATTTACAGGATGAAATATTACAGAATAAGTGATAAATTGTTGTCTACCATGATACAGCATTTCCCTTTGGCAAATTTCAATAGGTTTGGTCAAATCTATTCATCATATATATAAACACTCCCAATAATCATTACATACATCACTTCATATATGAAACACCCATTTAACACACACTCAGTTTACATCATCCATATGTCTCACTCTCAATCACGATTCAATCGACTTCGAGTATTGAGATTGTATTGATTTGTGAAATAACTCAGAAGTGATCTCAACATGAATGATTATCCACAATATATACACAATACGTAATATTTGAATGTTATGTTACCGCCGTGTGACAGACATAGAATTGTGATGATGTGGTCGTCACATCAAATATGATATTGATTGATTTCATCCACATCACATAGTATCAAATCGAGAATGTCATGCACACACTTCATCACACTTACATGAGTGTACACATGATGAATGTGGGTGATGTAAATTGTGGTGTAATTTATGTTTGTACAGAACGTGTTGTAATACACTTTATCGAATGAAGATTGTGTTATCGAGCTAGCAAGTGTGAAATTCGAAGCATCAAATCTAAATGTTGAGACTACATTTCGAATGAATTGTGTTGAATGTTGATAATTTGTTGAATGAAACTTCGATGAAACAATATGCAAACTAGATAATGTGAATTGAACATTAATTTGGTAATGAGCATTTAACTACTTGTTAGTAGTATGTGTGATGTGAATGAATGTGTAATGGAATGAGTTTGTGTGAAGTAGTTGTGAATTTGTGTGTGGTATGTGTTTCTACCTAGTGATAAACAATCAATGTAACTCCTTCGATTTGTTGACTCGAAATACTGGACACACTGATAGTTGTAATTGGATGAAATCCGCATAAACATATATGAGTATTATAAGTTAAGTGTGTTTATTATTATTGCGTGGATATAATCAATGTTAGTCGTTTATTGAGGGAATTGAGTAGGAGATATAGGGATGAGTGATGTGGAACATGTCAAAGTGAATGACAATGAGTACAGTAGGTGATGTTATTGGGGATTTATTATTTGTATAATTGGTTAGTAAAGTGTTTTTTTGTGGTGATCAAAGTGATCTCATGTGTTTGATGATGAATGTAATGCTAATTGTTGAATAAATTGTGTATATAATGAACTGTGTGTGAATTGATGTTGGTGATATTTGACAATTGTGATGTAAATGTGATACATGTGTTATGACTGGGATCAGTTTAGATTGGTGTTATTGAGTGTGGTTATTTAATGTTGATGGAATTCTCTTGATGTTATTCCGTTGTGTTCAGTTGAATGATTAAGCTGATATTCATCGATTTTTCTTTCATGGAATAAATGACTGAATTGATGTGAATAGTCTTGTGGTGTTTATTGAGTTAATGTTAGTAAATATTATTCACTTTATTTCCGTTACTTTACTCATATGATTAATCTTCAAGAATTAGGTATTGATAAGGTGATTAGAATATAATTGAGATTGAGTGATTCATTTTGCGTTTTGTTGTAGTATTCCACCCCTCATCGATATAAATTTACTGTTGATTGTGGGATGAAATATTTAGAATGTTGTGTGTGTATGTGAACACATGATGGATTTAGGAATTGATGGAGTAATATTTCGTGATACTGTTTCAATTAATTTCTACAATTTTAGTAGTTCATCTTCCCGATAATTGAACTGATGGGATTTGTTTCAAACTCGTCAAATATACACTGTGTTAGTCGTGATTTTTTTCACTTGACTGGTTCATGAGTATGCTGGACAAAGTGTGTGGTTTTGTTGAGTGATATTTGTAGAGATGTATTTGATGGTGAATATATTGTTTGACAATGTCAGTGAATGTGTTGCCTATTGTTGTATTGTTAGTAAGATTAGTTGAATTGAAGTATGTTTATTGAATGTGAAATTGACGAGGAGTGATTAGATGTTGAATGAGATGATTAGCACTAGTGATGATCAGTATTTCAAATGAAGTATGTGGTAGACAATTGAGCAACCAACCAGCTTGTTGGCTATGTAGTCAGTAATCAGTTATTCAGAGTGTTATTCGACTAGAATCGACAATAATTTTCATGAATTATTGATTGATGTCTACTAATGAAGTGGAATATGATATTATAAGGATGCTTGCTTTTCCTGTTGTATGGTTTTCATTCAATTTGGTAAAATGTGTGCAATCATAAGAAGAATCATTTCGGCAATATAAATCATGAAGATACATGTTTTGTGTTGTAATTTGGAGTCGATATATGCAGATTGCATTTAATTATCAACAGATTGTAGTATTGTGTATTTTCAAGTGAGGTAACAGTGATTGAAATGATATGAGTGTTTTGCTTATGTTGTATGGACATGTTGTTTTTATTTTGTAGACGATAATGTTAGTGACTGTGTAAAATAATTTAGTTTTTCTATAGACATGTCATCGACCATGTTTAACAGTTTCATTCCTCGGTGTCTATCATTTTTCTTACTGTTTCCTTCTGTGTTGTTTTATTGGTTTTTTTAAGGCCTTCTTTGTTGAATTCATTAAATTTACTTTCTGTATACTGTTGTAATTGGTGGTGTTTGTTTTTGTTGTTGAGTAATCACTTGTCTTTGTTTTCTGTGATATTTTAATTGTCTTACCGCTTCTTCACAATCTTTTTTCGTGAATTTTATTTTTTATTTCACTGTATCATCACATCTGTCTAAATGTATCTATTAATTTACCTCAATGTTTTTTTTTGATATTTTAGTTGAAATGGTTTTTTGGAGATCGAGATTATATCCTATTTGACTGAATATTTCATAGATTGATGTTGGTACTCACTGCTGGAGATTGCCATTTTAAATCTAATCATTTCTCTTTTACTTATTGATTTTCAGCGGTTCTTTACCAACATTAATCTATTCTATTGATATCTTTAAAATTTCTTTTGTACTTTTCAGTTTTTAACTCTAAATTACATCATATTTACATTAAGTATATGGACAAATGTAGGAAGTATTTACTAGATTACATAATTTATTCAAACTGATTTTTCTCATTTCTTCACTTTCATCATATCTCTACACACAATAATTCTGTTTACATTAGAAAAAATTAGAAAGACATTTGGTCACTTTTTCATTTGTTTGCCCACTTTATGTCAGTTTCATTAGACACACTCACCTACACGTAGTACACCGTTCGCTTCATACACACAAAGCATTCACATACACACTTTAATATATGCGCATAGCATTTCAATAAATTTATTCAAATTACAATCAGTGAATTACTTGATTATTATGTAACCTATTGTAAATTATTAATTCTTTCATATGTGATACAGTACAATAACTGGTAGTTGAAAGTTCTATCAACAAATTGACGTTTGTCTTATTTAGAAATGACTGGATTGAAAGCAATCATCAAAAGTGTTGATATGCCTGATGATATGCAACAAGATGCTGTGGATATATGTGCTATCGCAATTAAAAAGTATACCATGGAGAAAGATATTGCTGCATTTATGAAAAAAGAATTCGATCGGAAGTATTCACCAAGTTGGCATTGTATAGTTGGATCACATTTTGGCACGTAAGATGCAGATTTCATTATTATTTTCATTGTTTTGCATACTATTAGTTCTATTAATGTTCAATAAAATAAGTGGACATAAAACGTCACTTGTTTTTTTAAATAATGTAAGTGTCATTTGATGCTGAAAGGAGATGTTCGTTTTTTAATTAAAAGTCATGTTTTCTGTACATCATGTTATTCTATACATCATTACCAAGGTTAATTTTGATAATGTTATTCTGTCTCGTTTCATGGATGCGAGAGACAGTACGAAACTATTTACATACGTCATAGAAGCATTTTCTGAATATCGTAAAATGACCATGTTGGGGGGGGTAGGATATCGAAGACAAGAGTAAGATGGTGGCAAATTGGTTGATAAAGCAGAACTACTTAGTTGATTTAGGTAATTTAAACATGTATTATTTATGCCCGATCACCTTCTAACTGATTTCGAAGTAATTCAGAAGAATATCCACAACATTAAAATGTTGTATCAGTTCGTAAAATAATTTACTATTAGTGTGAACTGTTTTGGTAGGTGCATACTATCTACATAGAGTCAAATTGATAATAGCTTAGATAACATAGTCCAGAATTACTCAAATTGTTGGATATACATCAACTCTTTGATTTATTCTAGATACCGATTTTCTGCATTTTCCTATGCGTACCTTTTCATTTCGTATTTACAAACAATATTCTTAATATTAAGTCATTCTAATTACTACTTTACTATTTTTATTGTTAATTTTTTCTCTGTTGTACTAATATGATATGGTAACATGAGTTAACACGTATCTGTACTAAGTTCTATGTTGATTATGATTGAATGAAAAGAACTTATATGATTGTTTATGATGATTTCTAGGAGTGTAATCTTTTGGAATAGGATATAAAGACCATCCCTTAGTTTGAGAATTAGAAATGTTAGTGATAAATCTAATACATATTTATAGAAAAAAATACATCAACACATCTGATTAATCGTTAATAGTCTCCAATAACAACATGCATTTATCTTATTTGATATACTACTAATTACACTTTGAACAATAGTAGATAATAAAAGAACTAAGTGCTTAATAGTACTTCAATATTTTTCCTAAGAGTTGAAGAATACGCCACAATCTAGACAGAAAACAACTAAAGGATATTACTTCGAAATATGTAAAATAACTAGAGAATATGAATATACCATTACTAAGGTTAACTTTGATAATTTCAAATAAACTGAGCATTGAAAGGGTTGTTTATATAAATGAGTGATATGTATATTTGTAAAATTTCAATTGGTAGAAATTGAAATTTCTGACATTTCGCGGCTTAGTACAAGTCACTTCTTCAGTGAAAAATGATTAACCGAAATGAATTAATACAAGATTAATTAATGCACAATGGAACAAATCAGAATCACAATGAGTTCGTACAATCAAAAAGCGAGTTTTGATCGTGTCATTTCAAGTCATTTGGACCAAAGTGGTTTGATGTGAGACATGTACGCATCAATATGTTAGTGTGATGTGAAAGGAACTTATGTGAATATGTGAGAATGAAACTGTATGTATGTTCACGTGATTGGATCTCTTATTTTCAATAATGTCATCAAACTACGAAACTGGCTCAAATATGTATATGACACTTATGTTATTATTAAAGACTTTTCTGAGAATTTTCTCAAGATGAATTAACACCGTGTCTCAGCATATCAAATTCTTTTTCGAAGGTGAAGATGAACACAATAAGTTACCATTTTTAGACTGCCTAGCCAAAGGAAATTTAAATGCAACTCTAAATCAAAGGATTCACTGTAAACGCTCACATTCAAATAGATACATCGATTTCAATTCAGCACATCCATTCAGTGCAAAAATATTCCTGGCTCTAAACTTATTCAGAAGAGCCAAAAAACTCATTACGTCAGAAGATGACAAGAAATCCCAAAACAAAAATATAATCAGCATCTTACGACTTAATAATTTTCAAATGAATACTATTAAAAATTCGCAAAACCGAAACGATTTACTACTAACTAGTAGTCAACCAATTAAAATTTCAGGGATTAGTATAGCCATTCTACCTTATCGCTATGACACAACAGATGAATTGCAAAGAATTCTAAAACAACATGGAATCCAAACATTCTACAAGACTATTAACACTATTCGTGGTGCATTATTTAAAATAAAGGACAAGATCCCCTTCAACTCTACACAGAATTGTGTTGATTGTGATGCTTTCTATATTGGAGAGTTTTCTCGAAAAGTCAAAATTCGTGTCACAGAACATGAAAGCTACACTAAACGACTTCTTAATAATCCTGCTAAACTTGAAAAATTGCTAATTCAATCAGCAATAGCAGCACATGCTATTTACCACAGCTATAAAATCGATAATAAAAATATCCAAATTATTTAGAGGTTTTTCCAATCATAAGGAAAGATGAATAGCTGAAGCACTTCATATTTTGTTAAATCCACACCCAACATGGACTTTCTATTCAATCGACCACAAATAATGTACATCTAATTTCAATCACGTGAACATACATACAGTTTCATTCTCACATATTCACATAAGTTCCTTTCACATCACACTAACATATTGATGCGTACATGTCTCACATCAAACCACTTTGGTCCAAATGACTTGAAATGACACGATCAAAACTCGCTTTTTGATTGTACGAACTCATTGTGATTCTGATTTGTTCCATTGTGCATTAATTAATCTTGTATTAATTCATTTCGGTTAATCATTTTTCACTGAAGAAGTGACTTGTACTAAGCCGCGAAATGTCAGAAATTTCAATTTCTACCAATTGAAATTTTACAAATATACATATTACTCATTTTATAGTGAATATGAAGGAATATATAGGATAAAATAAAGTGTAACTTTTCAATTAGACATTGTACTTTCAATTGGGTGAATCTGTTAGAATTTAAATGACAGATCGTCATAAATATGTCATGCGCTTGATGACATTTGTCCGTATTTACATTTTTAAGCCTAAGTTGATTTGCCAAATCATTTCCACACTATTTAGACAGTAAGCTATTCAGAATAAATTAAGCTTTCGTTAAAAATTTCAAATTTACATTAATCACTCACTGAGTAAATACGACTGTTACTATATCAGTTGATAGGAGATTGCCCAATTTTTTTTGAATAAATTTTATATATGACTTCTGGACGAAGTAGTGATTGCATTATTCAATACTCTAAGTGTTGTTACCTCAATAATTGTACAATATTGAAATTAATTTGTCGATATCGAAATCATAATTTACAAATACATTCATTAATCAGTATCTATAACTTACTAGCAATCACTAAATTTCTCTGTCAGCTTACCTGTGATAAATATCTTTTTAGTACCTTGTTTACGTTAACTCTGGTGTAACTGTTTCTTATTTCTTCAAAGGTTAGACAACGAAGGAAATATGATAATTAGTGTTTAGGCTGTATATCTTTCACTGCGTAAAGTTTTAATCTTTTAAGAAAAAAGGCTTGAGTACATATTGTAAGAATTCACAGTTACTCCAGACAAATCTAACGCATAGGTTGGCAAAACGCTTGAGTATAGGTTCATGCGTATGTATTTTAATATGTAACCCTAATGTAGCTTAAATGTTGCCACTTCAGCCAATTCTAAATGATAAACATCATGGAATTATTTACTATTTATCATAAATCTTAACAGTTTGTTCTGAAAATATTTTAGTATGGAGTAGAACTATCGACAAAGAAACTACTTCAGATATCTTACAGGTTGTTAATCCGTTAAAATGTAATGATTTAAGAAAGTCTGGATTTCTATTTATGTCAGATAATCAATGCCACGATAACGAGTGTACTTTCGAATGAACATTTCATCAGTTGATTATTAATTCAACTAATTTACTGATTAGTGAATATTAAGTTAGGCCTGAACATATAACGAAACTTATCTAAATATTCTGTGAAACAGCGAATTGATGTGTATACACTAAAAAACTGTTTGTTTCATTATACTTTATTATTTTAAACTAAAATAACACCTGAAATGATGAGCAGCTCACATAATTCTAGTTCAAAGATTTTGTTGTCATACTGAACAAAATCAACAGGGCATACCATACAAAGTGAGCAGTTACGTTGTTCTATAAGTCGTGAATCAGCCTATTCAGGTGAAGTTATCTGGGATGGATTGACTTCAGAGGCACTGTAAATTTGAATAGCACTTTTAAGAAACTGGAAAGGAGAGCCCAGGACAGAACTGAATGGAGAATGTTAGTCGGTGAATTATGCTCCTCGTGGGGGGTAACAGGCATTGACTGATTCATTGCACTGTAAGCTCCACGTGCCTATATATTTCTGCAAACCGTCTAATTTGTTTGAGCTGTGGTAAGATAACTAGATGGAATTTTTCTTGCATAGTGGTTAGTAGAAATAATGTTGATGTATATACTGATTACATTTTGATGTGACTTCCATACTTAAGAAATTCTGGAGAAATTTCCTCTGATTCATAGCTTTTTTAAGCTTTTCTAATAAAATTCATATCATTGGTTGTCTTCTGAGTAACATAATTACTATCACAATTGGTTCACTATATTTAGTAAATGACACTGCAAGAATTGTAAAGCCCTTCGTTCACAAGCTAACAGAATCATTCAGTGCCGTAAGGCATAACATGAAACAAAGACAAATCACATACACAAAATTAATTTTCTTGATTGTTAAAATTACTGTACAATAAAGTTATTAGAATAGGCTGATTATGAACTTGTTGGATAATTGCACAGTTCACTTCTATGTTAAGGAGGCACTAATTATGTTACTGGTAACAATAATGAAATTGTCACAATTGAATAACCAAGCTCAACGTACACAACATAAACAAAACACATGAAATGTGAGATGCACATATAAATAGTAAGATTTTTTTTTCAATTTAGTGGAAATGATTATTCTAACAAAGAATATATCATTCATCTGAAGTAAATAGGGTGTATTATTTTTGATTTTATTCTAATATACTACTACTTAATAGATCAGTATAGATGTTGTTTTACAGTTATTTTAATAATAAGTGAAAATCTGCTATAAGGTTTTCGTGAAAACTAGTCATTTCTAGTGTGGAGATAAAGTTTGAGATAATATGATTTAGACATTTACTTTAGCTGCAAAGTAATTCTAAGCAAATCAATGATGGAAATTTTCTCTAGGAAAAGAGCGTTAAATATCAACTGTATACTTGGTGATAGATTGGTAATAGGATTACTGATTATTTGGGTAAATTAAAAGTAACAACAGACTACCTAAACTAATATTGCAGGCTTGAGATTTCAAAGACCTGGAAATGTACTATCAAAAGAGCAGATAATTAAAAATCTTGAAAGATTTTTACAAGTTTAGCTTATATCTTACTTCAGTTAACCGCTTAGCTATAATTGGAAGGAACCGGCTATTGCTTTCATTATTTATAATCATTCACTCTAAATTCTAAATCAGTATAAACCGTCTTTTGTGTGTGTTTACACATACATATGAATAAATTAGCGCGATGAAATGTTACACTGTCACACAGGAAATTTTGAAGCCTATGTGAAGTAATAGTTCACACTTATTAAGTAACGAAAGGCTTTTACACCAGTCATCTTCGTTCAATACACTGCTTGTCACTTTCAGAATTGTTATTAATCCATCATACCTTCATATATTTTTGTATAAAATATCTCCAATAGTTTATATGGCATTGGATCATTTCAAATATCATGCATAGTTACGTCATACTGTAACATGAATTTTGTCGTAACCTTCGTCTATTGGAACAAATCCTATCATTCAATTTAAGTAGACTCAACTACAAATTAATCATTAGTTTAATATGTAACTCTAATAATACTAAGATACAGATTTTCTACGAAGTTTTAATCTTACTCCATCGTGTAGTTGTGTTACTTATTTCAACACACACAGAGCATATAACTGTCTAGGAGTATAGTTTCACTTTTTCTATAGAGCTTGCGCTTGAACTAATCACTATTACATTTAGAGAGACCAACAAATAAGATATCAAGTTAATACGAAAAATATGCTCAAACATAGTCACTAATCAATACATTCTTCATCCAAACTGAACTTCATCACTAGCAGTGTGTCAATCTAGAGGTATCGTCAGCGGTCAAGTAAACTTGACCACGGCCAACTTGTTTATAAAGTATATATATATACATATATTATATGATTCTCCCCTCCGTTCCCCACCATTGAATACAGTCTAATCATATTTCTTTTCTAATAAACTATTTTAGTTATATTTCACATGAAGCAAAACATTTCATCTATTTCTTCTTGGATAATCATGCTGTTGTGTTGTTCAGGACTGGAATAGTAAATTAAAAAGAAAGTAAATAAGATCATATGCACAGAATATAATTTTGTACATCAATTATACTCGATTGAATTCATAACATCTGTATTAACAACAGTAACATGAATCTATTCCATTCAATAGATGACAATATTCATGTACTGATCATTGATTATTATATTCAGAGTAAATAATTTGCAAATAATTTTTTCTTTGTTCTTATAAACAAAACTCTAATGAATGATTTACATTTGTACTTTATCTTTCATATCTTGTTACATTGATTGTTATACTTCAGTTGTTACTTCACAGTCTTTTAGATTCTTTAATCTACTATATTTCATACACGAAATACTTTATATGAAAGTAGTTTTAAGTGTAATTTTAAGAAAGTGAAGATCAAGAAAAAAAAGTTGTAATTAAATCTGATATACTCCATGTAAGGAACATGAGGATTACATGTTTTACAGTCATTGGTATACTTAACATGTATGACAATTGTACCATCTTTATACACAAATCATTTTTGATGAAATAATTTCTAAATATACCATAAATATTCAAGTAAATTTTTAAGTTTATAGACGTTTGATTGGAAATACAGATGTTCACTTCGCATGCTTTATTGATTTCTTATGACTTAGTACCTGTAAATGTAGAAACTGTTGGAACGAATCAATTGAAGATGGTGTCATTTGAAGAATGTGTAAATAAGAAAAAGTGGTGATATAATGAATCTAATGAAACCCATGAAGACAAATATTATAAGTGATAAGAAAGTTGAAATAATGATACATACAACTCTCAAATACGCTCATATATGCATAACATTATAATCGAACATACCTAATGTCAAATAGTATTCAAAACCTTAACAGATATTTGACAAAGTGCATAACATCCTAACTTTACTAAAGTTAGAAATGTGAATGACTAGCTTCAAATTACTGATGTAACGGGTAAGTGCTCGATAAAAGGCTTTATTGACTTACATTTGACCTCCGGTTGGGTTGCAGATGCTCACTGTTAGGTGGTTTCACTATTGGTTCATATACACTAATAATTTTCTGATTCTCCATACATGAAGACCTAATAATTCCATTTACAATCTACTGGATTTAAACCTGCTTTTATGAATACAATAATTAATCAGTTTACGTTTCCAAACCAAATGAAAGGCTATTAGTAATAAATGAATTTATTTTGAAATGAGTTACTGTCATTTGGTCATTCATTAGTGTAAGACTGTGTATCAGGTTTGATTAGAGCTATTTTGTGGCTGGAAGAGGAATCCAGAAGTTACATTTCTTTTTATTCAAGACTCATCTATTGGTTGTAGATGCATCCCAAAGTTGGAAATGAAACTCAGTATGTTTGCAACAAACTCCACTGCGAACATCAACAATCAACTGTAGATACGCTTACATTATAAAATAAAATAAAACAAAATGAGCATTTTTAATCCTACCTAGTATCCAGAATACAACTTTGATGATACCTATGAATTATTGCTATATCAAGGCAAGCCACTTATGATGCATAAACGACAACTGGAATTGACTGCTTGTAGTCCAAAACAAAATCAAAGAGTAAATACAAAAGATTTCAAATAATTATGTCAAAATGATGGATAATTGTGTTGTCGGTAACTAAAAATCATTCATTAAAAAGTACTAATGTTTTTGCTAAGTAACCATTTCATCAAATGATCATGTGAAATCAAACATTTAAATAATGACTTGACAGAATCAATTCATCAGATTATAATGAAATAGTTTTGAATACCAATGGTTAGATGACAAATACCGTATTGGAATATTTTGTAATCTATAATATAATGCAACAACACATCTATCATGATGTTACATTTGAGTTTTTAATCTTAACGTATGTAGCAAGAAATGGTTTAAATTTAAGTAAATTTCTAGATCCGTAAATTCTTGCAATCTGATTAGGTTGAAACGAAAATGAAGTAAATTAAATGAATAATCTAGAAGATATTGGCATATTTTAGATTCCGAAGAGTTCAGAATAGACAGTTGTCACCAATTTAGAGTCTGGTATAATTGTATAGGGACTCAAAATGTCACACCATACCAACATAGAAAGGTGAAATGAGTAAGAAAAATTTCAAAGTAGTTAACAAAGTGTCACAGTTATGTAAATGACAACTAATGAACATTAAGAAAATCGTTTGAGAGAATGAAATGAAAGTAACATTTACGAAGAAATAATTCGGCTCAAAATTAAAAAGAAGATAAGAAGTGAATGTATTTACACCAGTTTAATGAACTTTCATCCATCTCATCCGTAACTTATACATGCTCTATAAAATGATATTCAGCTGCAACATTGAAAATACACAACATATGCAGTGTATATAAACACTAAACCAAGAACCGTATTCAAACAAAGTCAACCGAAATTCATTTATTACCAAACAGCTAAAATTGTTACTTGAAACAGTTAACAAATACACGCTATAGAAGGAAATTGTTTATGAATAACTGAGTAACATATATAATTTTAGTTGAATTGTGACTGACAAGTGGAATCCAGGACACATTTTTCGTCCTATTCGGGACTCGTCGGCTGGATGCACTTGCATCCCAAGGTTAACTGTCTGGATAGCATATAGTTCACTGTACTTGATAATCGAGTTCTTTACGCATTCGTTAGCTTATTTGATTTGTTTTTATACAAAAAAAGAGCAATCAAATATGTAGAATGAAGTGAGTTCATTTCATGTACTGTATGTACTCCATATTTTGAAGTATCATTTGAAACGAAGGTGGAAATCATTCGTAGAATTTTAATTATAAACTTCAATAAGCTTTTCAAACGAATAAATATCCCCACAACAAATTATATCCTCTAGAAACAAATATGGTTTTTCAAACATCTATTTTAGGAGAATGACACTAGCCTGTAGAACATTTACCATTTATTGGATTTTATATTAATGAATTTCTCTGCTACAATTCTAATTATAATTTATATTCTACAAAAACTTATAATTAACTTCGATAACAGAATTTATCCAGTTACCCTCATTGGTGTATTTACCATTATACGTATACCTCTGTTAGCACATACATGCATGTTAACTAAATAAATCTTCGAGCCTATACTAAACAATCTAATATTAAATGAGTATAAAAATAAGAGAATGAGATTAATATACTTAGAGAAAAACTATAAAACATGAAAAAAATTTTTATTTCAATAACAGATCAATTCAATATAATCCATTGGAGACAATTAATCAGTGCATCGATATAATAGAAGACTAACTTCTCCACAGTGTATGTAAATGAAACAATTTTCATCATGTGTAATTGACCTGTAAAATAAAGTGAAATATTCATCATAGAATTCCAATTAATGATTATAATATTTCAGTACAAAAAATTATTAGAAAAGTCAAAATACAACTTCCTATGTTTATGTATATTAATGACTGATGAACACTTAGGAATATCTTACGAGGAGAATTATCAGCTTCGTTGTTTAAGACATGCATACAAATTTACAAATAGATCCCATAAACTACCCTTTTATTCATCCATAACTTGGTTCTCCATCGATCATAGTAAAGAAGAATAAAAAGGAAATCGAAGAAAGTTCATACGAAGTAGTCTCGGATAGACAACCATTGTAAACAAGGCACAGGCACCAGACAGCTATTTCTTTCTAGTATGAGACTTTTCAGCAGTACACGTTTACAAAACTACAAGGGAAGTGGGCCTTGGACCTTTAAGCTTTACGATGAACCCATATATATATATATATATATATATATATATATATATATAAGAGCACTGAACTAAATAATAACGGTTGATATTTTTAACTCAGTCACTTTGAGATTTATGTACATGATCTTATCCTCTGCCATCAGTAAGCAACTGCTTCACAAGCAACATAATTGAACGTAGCTGGTCATGTCTTCTCAGTAAAACCCCAGCAATTATCTTCAGAAGTTAATCATCAGTGGACTGATTGATCCCCGTAGGCTAGTGTACGCGAATTCTCCATTTTGTCGATCAAGGAAAATCGGTTGTTTAAATAATTAGTTTATAAGATGCGAGCACCAATGAACTGTCATGAGGTGATATACATAAAAAGGCAACATAGACTTCGAACCCGCAAAGTCTACAGATGGTTGATACACCAAAATTAACATGGGAATATAATAATAGTCTTAGGATTTCACACATTCCCGTGATTATCTTTAGCCAATGAACTTTAAACACAAAAATGTGTTGTTATAGAGTAACTTGAGGGAGCGTCATGAGTTAACAATGTAGCTGTATCTTATTACTGAGGTACTACAGAAGCAGGGGGAATAGTGTTACATATCACGTGGTGCTGATGTGCTCATGTGCATATGGTAGAACACTTCATGTGGTTCCTTATTTTATTTATTAGCAACGTACTGAGCATGAAATACTGATGTTGTTAATTGTTACTAGCCTGCTCTTTGACCCTTTTACATAACCACAATGTGGAATTAATTTCCCAAAAAGATTGCTAAATAGATTAGAAAGTCAGTAACTGATGTCTGCAATGTCTAAAAAAATGAATAACTTGTTTACCGTGACATTTAAGTTTTCTGCCATTTGCCTTACCTCTCTCCATTGGTTTGTATTTATATTTTTACGCTATCAGTACTGTAACATACCCGAAGTTTTTAAAGTGACGGAATACTAATTAATAGAAATTTAGCTGTTTAGTCTAATGATGTAACATACCTTAGCTAACTAATTCAATCAGACTGTTTGCTCTACTTTTTGTCTTTTGTTCTCTTTCATTCTCAACGTCCAAAGAAATATTCATCAACATCGTACTAGAATATGTAGTTGGTAACAGACTTAAATGAAGACTAGAAATCCACTGGAAACTATGCAGAACACCGACTTCTAAGTTTTGACGTCACGACAGTTTTTTTTACATTTTAATCTTTGTACTAACACTTGATACATTTATTTAGTTTATGGGTATTTGAAAAACATATGGATAACAATTTTTAAATTATGATTAGCTGTCATTTATTTCTATTCACATATGTTTATGATATTTCCGGCTGTTATGACATCTTCTTCATCTTTGTAATCAGTAATTATACAATTATCATCTATTGTTTCTTTCAATGGATGAAGTCAAAGACGAAAGTATAGAAGCCAATATATTGGTACTTCATGAATTTCAGAATGATAATATTCAACATTGACTTTAAATCTTTTATAAAAGTATGTAAATACATGAAGTTGACAGATTTATTCAGTAAATTAAAATACGAATCGAAAAAGAACATTTTTAACAGTATACAAACAAATCGATAGTACTTATTCTTGAGGTTTCAACCAACTATTGTACGTCTAAACGTGTGTCAGCCAACGAAAAGTTACCATAAAAACAAAATGACCTCTCATTAATTCAGAAGAGCTTAACAATCTACAAACCAAATCAGTAAAGGCAGTACACTCAACTGACTATTATATAAATAGTAAAATTATCCCAGTAACTTAAGGCAAAATTATGTCAAATTTAATTAAATGTTTCATGCATTACTAAACTCTACTCAGTTTAATATAAAGAATTGGAATCCAGGACGCTCGTTTCGTCTTATTTGGGACTCAACGGCTGGATGTACCTGCATCCCAATGTTGATGTTAACACTGGTATTCGAACTCAATCCGCTTCGTGTCAAACGCCACAGCGTCCACCACTAGGCTACTGTGTCCAGACAGTCACACTTGTGCAACGGGTATATATGTAATTCAGAATAGGCTTGTATCTTCCCGTTGATATGAAATTGATTGAAACAATCCAACTTAAATATAATTTGTGTAATACCGCTATATAGAGGCAATCCGCTCAGAATGCACATATGGCAACAGAGGCTGACAAGTTTCAGTCCATAACAAATCAACGGAAAGATATAAGCCTATTCTGAATTAATATAAAGAGGGTTGAACTATTCAACAAATATGGTCAGTCTCTAAAAATAGTAACATTTATTTTTTTTTAAAAATTGTATCATAAGGTTAATAGAGGTTACATAACTTGCTCATATTTTACATTTTTACATACTCAGGGATGTAAAATCTTTCTTTATGCCAATTTTTACACCAGATCCGATTGATGCAATGAAACTTGTTTGTGTGTACTTAGCAACCAGTCTAATTTATTGATTGTATTAATTAGATGTGTTTCAATTTAAGAACATTTGTTGTCTAAATAATCTACTTAAAAAGTTTGTTATTTGAAGTATTTATCATGAATTGATGTGGATTGGACAACGATTAAAAATCAGTGAACGATACTCGACATCTGTTTCTCTTGGTATTTAACTACACAGTTTTATACAATTATGGCTCCACTAGGGAACGGAGTCCACAGCTGTCAGGCTTCATGTTGAACACTTGATTGTTAGACTACTGAGCTGACCGATATCCAGCATATGACATATCTAACTTCAAACAATTAGCGATATGTTTCGGATCTTTGAACATTTCCATCAGTGTTCAAATTACTTATACTGTATCTAAATGAGCTATATGGATTGCATCTTGCTATGCACATCATTTTGAGAAGGGATAAGTAATGTCACAGTCAATAGCATTAATTAATGAAATTGTCTAGAGAAATATTAATGAGCATATAGAATTGGTTATATTCTCCATCATAGTGATTACGGTCAGTGTCCGATTACATTAAACAACATTAACTCTAAGATATGCAGTAAGCTAATAGTTACTAAGCATTGTCGACTTAATTCCCTAAACCACGTTATTAACATTACAGTATTACACGTCTATCAATTTCGTATATCGGGTAGTTGTTAAGCTGTGAATAAAACAGTGATTCATTGGTATTATCAAATATCTGTTGAGTTGCAAGATTCGTACAGATGACTTTCAACCAAGTGCTTTAAATACTTAAAGCCTTCATTCTATCTTCTATCATAAGCTGTTTCATTAAAATTAGGTTGAATATTCATTGAGTAGAAAGCAATATCAGCAACTCCCAGTGAGTTACTAGTCTAAGTGATTTGACATCGTCTACATTATACCTTAATTTGAGGTTGTCTGGAGGCATTAGGCACAAATGCTATTTGACCTAGCTTGCATGCTAGTTATTAATTACCAACAGGGCATACTATCAATTATAGAGAAATTATACAACATTCAAGATACACCGTAGTCTTTACAGCTCAATGATCACATCTTAAGATATGAAGTCGACTGAAGCTGATTTTAACTCTATAGGAAATTTTATTTTCCATTCAAGCTTACAATTACGTCATACTACCAAGTGTCAACTTACACCTCACTAGCGAACTATAAACGAAACTATTTCTCAATCCATTTTAGTTTTTTTCTTGTTTCCTATCATATGCTAAAGACTGAGTAAAAAATAAACTACTTTAACATTCATTCATTCTTTAACAATTACAAATTCATATATCTAATTTTTATTAAACCATCTTAGTAGTATAGTTTTCTTACGTAATATCAAATACCTCTGTCACTTTTTCTATGTAATCATATCATTACAATTGAAATATTAACCGTAAATAGTTTTCTTGATATGGATATTTCAATAGAAATAATAAACAAGACCTAACTAATTAACTAACTAACAAGTGAATACTTCATAAATGTCTAAAAATTCGTATCTTATCAACAACAACAACAATCATAACAAAATGACGTTAGATACAAGTTATTTAGAAACATTCAATTCAATATCAATTACATTTATAGTTTAATCAATATTTTATGAAAATCACTTAAATCTACTTTATTCAATGTATTCAATGTAATCAGTACAAAATGAATAATTAAAATTTGATTTCATTATTATTCGATTACATAATTCATATATGTACATGCTTAATTATAATGAAGATAATTAATCAATAGTTTTTGTTCTATTTTACATAGTAACAAATTTACATAAGAATGAAAACATATTGATTATTGCATAAAAATTATTAAAATATGTATACATTATACTAATCGATGTGAAGATAACGTTAACATGTAACATTGAACATTGAGTTGTTTTAATTGATTAAATATATGACACAGATTGATGTTGGTGGCGTACTATTCAAAAAAAGGAAGCAATGGACAGCTGTTTCATTCCAGTGTGCAATTTATTAGCAGTATGTGCCCCAGATTCCTCACCAGGAGCTTCAGGTTGACGGTGAACGTTTGTCCCTCTGCTCTACTGGGTCGGATTCCAATGGTAGAATTCTCACTTCCATTAATTTGTGATATAACCATCCAAATCAAATTAAATTATATTATTAAACATGGTGAATTTTTGGCGGGAATAAATTATTTGAGTAGTAAATTAAATAGGAATAATGAAAGTTGAGTGATAGGGGTTGTAATTTGATGATAATTTACATCGGACAATGATAAAGGTTAACTAATACGATTGGTAGGTCGTACGTGACAGCTCAGGACAGCTCTCTGCAATTACTGAACGTAAACGCAAGGGAATTGATGTTAACTCGGACCATTAGTTACATTGAGACTTGATTTGGTGAGTAATTGGGTGTAGATAAACATGATGATTACAACCACTCTGTGACAATATTTGAAAGTAGACTGAAGAATGTTTTAATAATCCGAGTACATTCTTCGAAAAAATCTTACTTTAACTTGAATTTATTTTACTTCATAGTAACAACAAATATTTCTTAGAAACACTAATTTCTCAGATAATAAGGGATCTTGACTTATTCATTCCTTTATGTATGACAAAACGAGCATCTGTGGATTAGTGAGGTTAACTGCAACGTTACTAATGCGTCAATGAATGTGGACT
The DNA here is from genome assembly GCA_025215515.1 of Schistosoma japonicum. NCBI lineage: Eukaryota > Metazoa > Platyhelminthes > Trematoda > Strigeidida > Schistosomatidae > Schistosoma > Schistosoma japonicum. The sequence goes on along the minus strand of CM046061.1, from coordinate 68,123,147 downwards.
TAGTCAGACAATTTGTTATGTTCAACGTAGAACCTGACTCATACGTACATCTGTCCACACTTCACTAACACGTAATAGGTAGAATTAATATTAACCTCAGTCGCAGCAAGCAAAATTTTAATATGAAGAATACAATCTGAGGAGAAAGAATCAATTTCTTAAAAGGTATAGGAAAATTATAAGCTTCTGACTTAAGAGTAGATAAATAATACATTCATCACTGTGACAGATTCTTAAACAAGTCATCAACAGTTACAATTCGATATCACTCATCGAACTATATTAGACACCTACTAAAAACCAGGAAGTGAACTTGGAAAGCTGCGTTTCTTAGAATGAAACTACTCAGCTTTGCCCATTCATCAGTCTACCAAGAATGTCAAGTTTTTGTGGCTGGTCTCTGAGACAGCCTATATTCAGTATTTGATGTCTAATTTCAGTGATATATATTCTTGAGACCTTATTTATTTCCATAGGTATGCAACTACTGAACACCTGACACGCTTATACTCTACTAATTACATCTTCACAGAACAGTTCCATAAATCACCTCTTAAAAATCAGTCAACAATGAAGTTATTCCAGTTCGAATTAGATGTTATAATCATTATTACTGAATACATTTAAAATCAAATCAAATTCATAGGAACTAAACATTTCACTAGAAAAAAAAAAGATGACAAGAGAAAATAATGTAAAACTTACATTCCAAATTCATGACCTACAATACATTGCCATATAGGACCATATAATTTATCAAAATTTTTCTTCATAAACATTGCTACATCTTTTTCAGTTTGATAATAATCCAATGCATGAATACATAATGTTAATGCAGTTGTTTTACGTTCAGTTGGCAATTCATTTGCTTCAACAACAATATCATAATGCTTCATTATTAGTATAGTGAATAATAAGATAAATTGTAAGTAGTAAATACCATTCACTTTATAAACAAAATAATAAGTTAATAATAAACCAATTAAGTGTGAATTATATTATATTATCATTTAAAAAAAAATAGTAATATTTACTTATTATTTATAATACTTTTTAGTAAATTCTATCATACTACTAATATGCATGAATTCATCTATATGTATCAATTACAATGTTTAATACTAATGAATAAACTGTATACAATTCAAGTGTGTTGACTATGATCATATGATTTGTAATGTATGTTGATTGTATAAAACAATTAAAAAACTTCTATTCAATGTAATTGGTTAAGATAAAATCATATTGTAGATATTATTACATTGACAATGAATAATATGAATTAAATGTACTTGAGATTCAAAGAAGATGAGATTATTTTATTCGAATGAATATAATACACTGCCAAGTATTAGATAATCCAAGGTGATGAATGTGAATAACGAGAAACTTTGAAATAAAGTTATGTATTATTTGGTATTTATCACGTTAATGTATAAGTCAGTGAATGTTAGTTAATATTGATATTGAGAGTTTAATCAATTGACTGAGTTCAGATACTTTATTAGTACATGTCCGTTATTTAAATAATCAAAGTAATCCACTTAAGATATCAGTAAAGACTTATCGAAATCTAGACCCTTTTATGCATGCTTATATTATTATATTCGTTGAAGAAGCTGATGGCTAATATAAACTCAGCTGCTTAATTGATAAAACAATCCTGTTTAAAGCAAAACGTATTATGTTCGTAGTATTCACATCAACGTTAAAATGGTGACAAGTCAGATAGAGTTACATAATTATGGAAGTGATTTGTTATAACACTTCAATTTAACCTTCAGAAACAGAACAATGTCAACCGTACAAATGAATACAAATATTTCATGAAATGTTAGATACAAGTATTAGGCAAATTTAGATACTGTTGGTAACTTACTGACTTTTTGATATCACTGAAATTTACAACCAGATATAAGTTTTACACTAAACATAACTGTTTCCCATTTAAAATTAGTTCAGTGTTTAGAAAATAGCAACTTTTAATTTGGAATGACAATTAATTGCATTAAAATAACTTTCAGGTTGTCGCTCGAAACAGCCTTTTCATATTGATGGGTCCGGAAATATATAAAAATCAATAAACTAACCAATTTCACATAAAAAATTTGAGTTATTCTAAAAATACATACCCATTTTAAATGATGGATCTCCTCACATAACAGACTACACAAACCGAGCATCCTACTAAGACCGTTTATGACAATTTTAGTAACCCAATTTATAATTTATCAAGAGAAGTTACAAGAATATTGAAACATTAATTGGATTCATGAAATCATTCTATCAAATCTCCCGCATACTACTTGAACAAGATTAAGAACATTGAAATTGGCAACGACGGATTGAAGGTATTCATGAACCTTACGGTTCTTTTTAATTCAACCAAACAAAAGCTGTCAAAGGACACTACATCTCTCATCAATATCAATTCTAATTTTCCAAAGCATACGAAATTCCCTTATCAAAGCCCATTAAAGATCATTGACGTGTGACAAACAACATGTTCCCGATTCATTGATAAAATGAACACATAAATGAAACAATGATTACTAGGATCACCAATATCCGGACCTGTTACAGAAATAATGATGCAAAACTGGAAAATGGAGTATTACCAACGTTCATACTAAAAGTGTAAGTCACCTATGTAGACGGAACTTTCGTCCTTATAATTAATAATACCAAAGACAACGAATCTACATTGAAAAATAAATCATATAATAAACTATGATTCTTAGGTGTGCTGATCAATAGAACTAGCAGGGGAAAATGATGAATCAAATGTGTCAGAAACTAACCCACACAGACGTGATTCTCAATTACAACAACAACTATCCAGCAATTCACAAATTCAACCGCTTACAAACTCTATTTCAAAGAACAAAATCACATCACAGCACCCTTATTACATGAAATGAAGAAAGATGCTTATTGACTATCTTCCAAATGAACAGTGATCCATACAGCTTTATCAGAATCACCAAAAACACAAAATCAAATGTTGAAATCAACAAACTGGTCACCCTATCATGAAATTCATATCAGAAATCTGACCACTCAGGCCATTACGAGTAATCAATACTTATATGCCAATGCTTTCACGTAAATCGGTTATACCTAAACCAAAAGTCAGAATAACAGAATAAAACAAAGCTGCTGTTGTCTACAAAATAAATTGCTCTAACTTTGACAAACAAACATCAGACAAAGTGGCTGTTCTCTTCATCGCCTACACGAAGATTAATTAATTGTCAAACTCCACGATGTCTCTTATTTTCAATTTCTACTGACTGTTGTGAACACACGTTTGACTGGGGAAAAACTATGACTTTAGATAACGAAAACACAAAGAAAACCAGAGAATTGTTAGCACCATTGCACTCAAGTCAATCACTAAACATATTGAAGTAGATCCAGCTTATTAAGTAATTAGAAAATTGCCAACCAACTACAATGCTGCAAATTAGATCACAAAAATGAGGATCAAAATAAATCTGCAAAAAATTTCAGGACAATTACTAACAACAATCAGTTGAATTCAGAGTCGACAGGACGGGCTGGTAACAGCCCGTAGGGAAAATCCCACAAACACACATATCCAAATTTCGCCCCAATAAAGTCGTTCAGAGTGACATTCAAAGGTTAGCTCAGAAAATTCAAAATAACCAAGATAGACTAAACAGAAAACATTCTTTGATAAAGGACGACCAAACAAAACCGAAAGAATAATTATGATGTTCAATATCATAAATAACATCAATAGCACCAACCACATTACAGTGGTCAAAATTCCTATTATATTTAATGATGTGGCAATTTGACTTTCATGGTGATTCAGTGAGTGCCTTGATCAGTTTCATGAAAACAAGCTTATGCTGTGTTAACAACCATATATTTTGTAACTTAGCTGTCAAACTTGTCTGGAGTAAGAAAGTTTTTATCAATAACAGTACAAGGTCATAGCGTGAAATTAAAAACTGATCAAAGTGATAATTCTAATAGTCGATTCCGGCCCAGTGGTGTAGATGGTTAAGCGATGGTCGCGAGACTGGAAAGTCTTTAGATCAATTCCATGAGAAATCGAAGGTTTACAACACTGAGGAGTCCTAAAGTAGGACAAAATGGCTGCTTAGTACGCGCTGCTTTCCAGTAGTAGTCAACCGACATCAATCTGTGACGATTACTAACAAGAAAGCTAAATTATATGCCAATCTTCACAAAATCACTTCAAATTCCATTTGTCATGACTTCGTCATTACGCAATCATGTGTTTTTTAACATATTCTGAATATGTTATTCCTCTGGTAATCTTATTTTCTGTAAATCTTATTTTCTGTAAATCTTAGTCATATTACGTAACTAAGATATCTATGTTTTAGATATTTATTAATCCTGCTAGATCCATTTATTTAAGTTGAGAAATACCTTTATTTCGGGTTATATAATCAGGTCTTCTCAAATATTTTCCGGGACTACTGCCCCACTCAACTCGTTTACAGTCTTCTTAATCTCTTGATAAGCATCGCAGATCTGAATTTATCGTGACATTAACATGAAACCCCAACAAAAACTACTTACCTGTATGTTACCGAAGAGGACAAAAAAAGTCAGTCATTTACAACGTAGAACTTTGTACATGCGTACATCAGTTCAAGTTGCCATGCCCCAATTAGCAGACACAGATTAAATTGTCGGACGGAATCCCACAGTAGGGGAGGTAGTAACAGAGTAAGTACTAATGGAAAGGCATAAAGATCAGAAATGAGATTTGAGATAAAACGTGATTCAGTAAAGAGAAAATTATAATATGCTCAAAAATTAGAATTTGGAGGAAGACAAGGAGTGGATGCACCTGCGCCATTACCAACGATTTTGAGCTATGTCACCTAAAGTCTCTAACCGTTTGTTACGATCATCGCGTGGGCCCCAACTAGGTAATCTGCATCTATCAACATGGCTCAGCCCAATTGTCAATGACTTCATGAATTGGTGCCATGTTTTCGTTTGGCCACCACTAGCTTTCTCCCAGCCTACTCCCACAACAGACAACATTGCTCGTCGAGGTAGACGGTGGTCAGGCATACGTAACACATGTCCTAACCACCTCAGCCGGTAAAGATTCACTACTTGATCAATAGACTTACCGTATTTACCTAGTACTCTATTCTTAACCCACGCCTCGCTTACTCGGTTGTCCCAGCAAACACGAGCAATTTTTCGGAGACATCTATGATCAAATACTAAGAGCCTACTAATATCCTCTATCCTTAATAGCTATGTTTCGCATCCATAAAGCAAAACGGATCGAACTGCTGCACAGTAAACGCGTCCTTTCGTCAGTAAACGAATGTCTCGCCTACGCCACAAGTGACGCAAGTTGACAAAAGCCAATCGGGCATTATGTATACCAGCCGAGGACAAAAAATACCCAATGCGTTCATCGTATTCTGCGAAAATAGTCATTTCGGCTTAATTTTACAAAATTGATTAACTGTTCACAATCAAACGTTGATAGGTACTCCATTCACGTTACTACAATTTTCATCTATAAATTAATATATACCTGTCAAAGTAGTTACATTGGTAAAACTGAAAGAAGGGCCTGAATTCAATTCCAGGAATGTATTCTGAAAACTCCTGAACTTAGGGGCTAGAAAACCTTCATTAGTGTCATTTTAAGACATCTCACTGGTCACAGAGCACAGGAATGATAATTTTAAACCTTTCAAAACAATCAATAAGTATTTAATTCTAACACTTCAAATCTGCCAATCATAATAAAAATGAGTCTAAAACCTAATCTCTGTATTCAAAAGCAACTAATGGTTAACCTCTCCCTTCAATAACCACATTTACTTTATTCCATTGTTTAGTTTTTCTACGATTTCACTTATATTGATTCTATCGTCCTGGAAACCTTTCAATTTTACGGTTTTACGTGTGAAACTGATTACTATCAATTAACCATTAACTCGTATCTGTTAAGTAGTCAATTAAAATCGTTGAATATAGTTTCCAACCTTTTTTCTGTTATTGTAAAATTTTGACTTACTATTTGTATGCAACTTCAACAGTTAATATTCACTTCTGTTAACATCACTTTTATCTTCTATTCATCACAATGATGTGACTCACTTACCTACTTTACAGTAACTTCGTTCCATAAATACACTAAATCTACGTTCCATAACTTAATTTAAAAATATTACAATTTATGAGTCGTTGATAACAACTGAACTAAATAAAACTGAATTCAAGTTATTCTGTTCAAATGCTTATGCTCTCTCTCTTCAAATTTAATAAAGAAAGCAAGTGTACATTGCCAAATCGATTTGGAAAAGTGTGATTTCGATGTAAGTGAAAAGCGACAACTATATACGCTGATATATATATATATATATATATATATATATATATATATATATATTCAAACAAATTGCTGTTTGAGTGACTCGAAATCGTGTGCAATAGATCCAGAGTTGTCTGACATCTCCTTCCGACAGAACTAGTTTCAACAACAACAATTCTCAAGGAGCCAGAACAAATATTTGTGCAGAATAAGATGAATTCATTTCATTGGTTTCTTATCAGCTGCATACAACCTGGAATAATATTTTACAAGATTAATATTTGAAACAAGGTTTTAACATACTGATGAGAATGCATGGATTTGGTTGAAATCAAAATTATATAAACATATAAGCATGACTAAAATGTCGGAGAAAATGCTGTAAATATATATATCCAATACAAGAGAAGGTACCAAAAGGCAAAATAGAGATCAGAGGTCAAATGATTGCATAATAAGAGTTGGTTGGAAATATTTGGGAATAATTTGAATACAGCTCAGTTGTTAAACTTAAAATAACCTAATTAAATACAAAAGTTGAACTTCACCATCTAAGAAACAGTGATGTAACCAAAAAATTTTAAATCTGATGCAAAGAGAAAACGTTATAAATGAATTTTGGCGAGACAATAAAAACGATGAAAATAATGACAGAAAATTTAGGTTACCAGGGTAAGGAAAAGCAGTTTCACATGTCTATATAATTTTAATTTCAACATACTCCATGAGTATGTTGAAACCATGTTTCAAATATTAATTTTGTAAAATATTATTCTAGGTTGTATGCAGCTAATGAGAAAGTAACGAAATAAAATGAATTCATTTAATTCTGCACAAATATTTGTTCATGCTCACTTGAAAATAATAAAGGAAACAAAGTGTATGAAACAACAATTCTCGTGATATCCGGTCACTTAGACTAGTGATCACATTGCAGTATGTTCGATGGAAATCCATCAGTACTAAACATGAATAGAAAAACATTGCAATAGACACGACTTAGTGATTAGTCAGTAAAAAGACTGATTACAATAAGCTATGTGTCTCGGTCAATAAAAATGAGTTCGAAACGGAATAGTAGACATAATGGTAGATTTATAAATGTTTTTATGTTAAAAATGTAGTCATGTATATAAATGGCGTGTGGGAGGGGGGGGGGCCGGGGATTTAATCGTAAATGCTAAATACTATAAGACGATTTTAAGCAATTAGCAAATGACTGATAACATGATCAACTTCACAGTTGTCTTGTTAAATTTATGAGTAGAAATTCACTGAAATGTAATAGTATGTTTCATTACTATAGTGATATGAGATCTATCTCATTTTGTGTGTGTGTAGACTTTGACCGTGACCCATATGAAGAAAAGTAAATGCTATGCTTTCAACTAATAACTCATTTTAAGCAAATTTGTGATATTCACTCTACTTTCATTTAACTGTCTAGCAATTGTACTTGTTAACACTTTGCATCCCTGTTTGTATGGAATCCTAGCTGGGGTTATAAATGTAAATTTGTCATTGGTATTGAAATTAGATAGAAACTGTCAAGTTTGTACTTGTTGTTTGTCAATTATCAATCAGAATAACTTACATAAACTTCATTTCCTACGCAAAAGGTATGACCAAGCCAAACTACAATAAATTATGGCCTTTAATAACTTCTTTATTATTTTGTTTGATAATACAACTTCAGAGGAATTACGTCATACATGCCAACGTAATACCTTGATAATAGTATTAATTATACTTCATAAGAATATTTATCCAGATTTGAATGGATTATATCACAGTAGTTCCTAACCTAAAAATACTTAGACTAGACGGCTAAACAAAACGTTACAAAACGACTGTATTAAATCTTCCCATAAGGTTGTCCCATGCCTGTTACCCAGTGAACGATTAACTACGCTATTTCTTATACTTAATACCAGTTTTTGTGTTTACCGAATAAATCATAGTCGATAAACCTTTGTTTTACTAATATTTGTGCTATATTGCTAAAAAACTTAGTGTTTGAATTAATCAGAGTACCATGAAGGTACTCGATAGTTGTTTCCTTCTAGTTTGAGACATAAAAGCGATAAGCGTTCATGATTCCATCTGATATCACTCCCATAATCATTACTACTAACTTCAGTCATCTCATAGTGACCAACAAAATTCAGCCATATCAGGGATGTGCAGTTACCCACTAATGATAATGGTTGCTTACTAATCAAAGTTCAAGATGCAAATCATTGTTGTGAAGGTCCTGGTTTTTATCCTTTGCGGAGTCGTGGATAAACACTACTTGTTAATCTCATTTTAACTTCGACTGAAACATTAACGACGTGTGTTAACATTAGTCAGATTGTAAAATAACTAGTTTTAACTTTTTATTCGTTACAGATAGGTCTCACTAAATGAGCAATTCACTGCAGTAGGAGATTTTTTCTGGAATATGCCTCCTTGACCTCACAATGGAATCTAGCCCAGGAACTTGGGGTCTCGCAGTAAGCGCCAAACTAATAGCACTATTGGACCAGTCGGTTTTCACTGATTGGATTCCAACTTTAATCATCATATACCATGATAATTATGGCAGTGGTGATAACTATCACACTTCTAACTTTTGTGAACTCCTATCAGTCATCGCTTTAAACCAGAAGTTCAAGAAATTATTGAAATAGATCATATGTAAGATGATTATGATTGTTAAGTTGAGGTAATCATTTGATACTTACTGTTTTGACATACGTTTAAATTATTGGTGATGAGTTTAGTTTTGAAGACGGTTACATAATTTTACATTTAGTAATATTGTTTACAAATTCGCATTTTTATGAAAATAAACAAGTTTGAAAGAAGAATATTCTTTTCAATAAATTCTCATCAAGTTCTACAATTATGAGTTCAAAATTAATAATCACAAAAGTAATATATTCAGTAGGTTACATATCATATTTAAGTAGTTTGATATGCATAATGTTATTTCACTTCATACATAACATTAACTATACCTTACAGTTTACAATAATTTAGCATATTGCACTTTAATAATTATCTTATTACTAATAAATCAATGCATTCAGTTATCCATAGACAATGTAGAAATTGTTATTCATTAGCATAGATCTCAGTTGTACTACCATATTATCATTAAGTATATATCATTGTGCATACAATGAATCCATCACTTACACTAATCATACTAACAATCGAATTATAAGTAATACAATATGAATTCAGTATAACATAGTTATAGCATAATACTAGTCTATAATAGCATAATTTTAATGACAGATTTTTTTTTGTTTTACATTTTCTTCTTTATACACATGTGCAAAACAAAAACAAACATGAAATGGTTCTTTCAAAAAAAAATGTAAAAAGAGATCATTGATTAGCACATATTCCAAAAGAAAAATTCCATAATGTATGCACAGATTACAATAAATTCTTCTCAATACACTAGCAACAAAACTGATTATTATTCTTTTATTTATTCACTTAGTGTTTATATACATTCATATAAAGAAAATTAATAAATTAAATTAGTTGCCTAAAGAATTTGACTATGTTTTGAAAGGTTTATTAATCTAAAAGTTTCTGGTAGACATTCCTCAATCACTAATACATTGAATCGATAATATGTGAGATTTAGCTTGTCAATATGATGTAATTATTATAACAAAATAAACAGATTAAGATTTAGTAGGATGAATTTGTATATTCCCATTGATTTGTTATAGAATGAAGCTGGTCAGTCACTGTTGCTATATGTGCATCCTGAGCGGATTGCCTCGATATAGCGATTATTCACAAGTATTATTTAATTTGTATTGTGACTGGCAAGTGGAATCCAGGACGCGCGTTTCGTCCTATTTGGGACTCATCGGCTGGATGTACCTGAATCCCACTGTGAACATCAACATTGGGATGCAGGTACATCCAGCCGATGAGTCCCAGATAGGACGGAACGCGCGTCCTGGATTCCACTTGCCGGTCACAATACAAATTAAAAGATTAAGATTTATATTTATAATGATGATTTATTAGTTAATACATGTGATTTCCTGTAATTAAGATGTATGTTCGAATCCTTCATCACTTATTCCTTTCCTAGTTAAACAAATGGTATCACTAACCTTCAAATGTATAGTGTGAATCAGAATAAAATACATCAACTATTGACTGGTATCTTTAACAAATTCTTCACTTCAAATGTTATGCCAAAAGTTTAGAAGAAAATAAAAATAACACCAATACCGAAAGGTGTATTCAGCGGTGTGACCCATAGCTATAACCTCTCCCATTCTCAAAACTATGGAAAAATGTTTACTACGTAAACTACATCCTGCATTAAAAGAGCATATCGACCCATATCATTTTCCATAAAGAAGAAATAGAAGTACATTGGATTCAGTAGTTGCTCTGTATCATAATGTAGTGTTTGGTTTAGAAAGGGGTAAAAAGTATCTCTGAAATACGTTTCTCGATTATTCTTCAGGCTTTAATTCTGTTCCTAGACCTGCATTACTGAAAAAGAAACATAGAAAGCTGAATAACCAACTAGCTGTATCCTATTTCTCCGGAAGAGAACAATATACTATGTATAAAGAAAATTAGTTGATTCATTTATTAACAGAAATTAGTGTATTATTCTTTCCTCTTTCTTTCCCGTTTTCCTCGTATGACCTGCTTTCTCCTACGTTAAGTATGCAGATAATCTTACTATTTGTATGACTACTCCTTCCTCTTTAAATTGCTCTGAAAATAATTGTTTTTTTTGGCAAACATCGAACGATGGTCTAGTTTGAATAGTCTTCCAAATATCAAACAGTCATTTTCAGTTTAAGATATGAAAAAGACCTAAATACTGTTGTGAATTCGCACGATGTTTGTAAAAGTAGAGATTCTGTAATTAAGATTACGTTAAATGTCACATATCGTGGTGTAACTTTTACTCTTGATCTCTCTTGATCCTTGCATATCTTTTCGAAATTAAAGATTTTTCATTAAATATATTATGTAAAGCTAATACGTAGTTTTGTTATTACCAAACACTCATTATTACAGTTTGTTAGTTCTTGCGTAATACCTATCATTTTATACTGTTCCCCCACTATATATTCCCGGACTTTTGACAGAAGATTACTCTGTGTTGCGTAGAGTAATGAAAGCTGTTGTTAGAGTGTGTGGCTAGGACTTCGACGTCATTACAAACACCGCTGTAGACAGTCATTTGAAATCGTACAAACAACTATGTAGCACCATTCTGTCAGATATGAATTTCCCTCTTCATTCACATCTTACACTTTATATATCTTTTGGTAGAATGAGAATTCATGTACGCAAAGTAAGTATAAATGCGCCTCTATTCTGTATCCACGACACGTTCTATGCGATGTGAAAGTTCTAACAGTTGATTTAGTTAGAAATTCATAATCTTTCCTATCTCCAACAGACAATTAAGCGTTAGCATATATTTTGCTGTCCTAAAAGTCTAGGTGTCAAATAATGTTACAATGAAATCATATAGCAAAATTCACTTTGAGAATGTACTTTGAAAGTACTTATCTATTACCGTTAGTGATGTTATTAGCTGAAAGTGGTCAGTCTCTGTAATTCACGAGAAGGATTGTAGCCGGCTAGTGGAACTGAAAACGCACGTTTTGTTCTATTTGAAAATTACTATCTCAATGTGAACAACAGCGTTGGAATACATGTACTTCTAACTGATGAATTCAAACAACACAAAATATTCATCCTTGGTCCCACTTTCCAGCCACAACCGGACTACTAATATTTTGAAAATAATATTTATTATGCAGGGAAATCAAACACAAAATGTACTTTACCGCAAATGAGTATAGGACCCTGCCTCAATACCGAGATAAATAAACAAACACTTAGTAGATTTTAGAGTTATATGAGTAAGACTAGAGTTTTAGCATGGTAGACTGTTCTTTATAATGCAAACATGAAATAATCTACATCAATAGAGGTGGACTAACATGTTAAAACTAACATACTCTAATGAAAACAAACAGACTAAATAGACTGTAAGGGATACAGTTAGTGACACTGGTAACTTTGTCTAGCAAGTAGATTCCCACCTAATCTATTAGTGCTAAGTACTTTTCTATCGCGTGTATTTTGGACAGTAACAACATATCTTCAATAGTTATTGTTTTTGATAATCAGTTTAACAATACACATACAAATACAATAGTTTATACGTCCACACCCATTTTCCAGCAGTGCTACATCTACATTTTATTAAGCGATTAATCGCTTTAATTACCTAATGATAACCAATTCGTATCAATTGAACTGGCTGACTGAGATCTGTATACACGTATATCTCTTTTCATAAAACATCATATAACAGATATTTACGCTTTAAATTTCTCTTTACAACATGATCGTGCGATCGTTTAATGCACAGTTGATTTGTGCTTTTACTTGTATTCGACAATTTTGATTTCATTAATACTTCGTTGAAGAAGCTCAAATGAATGCTGTTTTAACATGTAAACCAATCACTAAACTAATGATTAAAATACGACACAGCTGATTTAGAAGACAGCCTATATCACACAATGATGTCAGATGGAAAATCCGCATGAGAATTAAATTGTACTTGGCGTATGTTTCATCGTGAATGCATACTCAGCAAACTATCTTTGTATTCTTCCAGTCAATTTAAATTACAAGGAAATAGTAAGATATATAAAATCATACTAAGAGCAAAACTAATTTATTCACAATTTCATTATTTTAATGATAATAATAATAATAACACATGTTATAGCACATAGAGTTGAATACAAATTCAGTAGTAGACATAGTTCATTACAGGACGCACTTCATCTATGCACCAAAGTTATGTAATGATTAGTGCGTTAAAATAAATTTCTATCCTGATTTATAAAGTAGTACAGCATATTTCTCCACATAAAAGTAAATGAAACTGTCTGGTTCATGTGTTACAGAGCTGAAATATTAAGAAAACAATTTGAAAAGGAAGTAAAGTGTCAGTTAAGACTCAATAAAAAGAGAAAAATATCTTACTACTGTTTTATCTCCTTGACGTATGATTTGAGAATGTGATGAAGATAAACTTCGGCTTTAAGCCACTATTGGGAACATATACTAATTTGATTGCTCCAATAACGTTTATTATATTGGCCGCACAATTGAACACTTTCTAAACTCATCGCAGAACATTATCGTGATTAGTTCTTAAAAGGTGAATGTAAATCAGTATTCCACTTAATACTGGAACACCTGATCAACTCTGGTTACGTTGCCTCCTCTCCTTCCCCCCCCTCCTCCCCGAAAAAACATTATCACTCAACAGCTACAGTAAATGATATCATCAAAAATATTTCCCTTCGCTTAATTGTCGATATTTCGTTCTCTAAAAATATACAAATACTTTCAAATTATTTCTACATGCCCACTGCACAATAAGTAGGACTTTATGGATACAGTAACTTAGTGGTGAACTAAGTTCGAGTCTTGATGTAATAACCAAAACTGATAGCCAGGTACATTCAGCCGACATGTCATAAGCGGGACAAAACAACCATTCTAGGTTTCACTTATCAGTCACAAGTTGACTTTAAAAATATTTGTAGCAGTCAGACTTTCTACCCAATAAATTAGAACACATATACACTCTTATAGAGTGGGAAAATGACTTACTATGGAGTTGATGTCTATTGGTTAACATTTAATTGACTAGTCCTGACTTCTATACTAATGGATAATTTACCTGGTTTCATCAAAACAATGTTACAAATTATAAACAAAGCTATATTGGTATTATTTGTTTTATCAACATTACACTTGATTTGTAATAGATGTCGTAACTGTCAGGTAGTCGATCGGCTGTATTCAACAAGAGTCCAATGAGTTATGTGATAGAACATTTATGTAATGAAAATATACGAAGATTTTTGACTTACAATATGACAAACTATCAAGAATAACCATGTGATATTGAAAAAGCATTTCCAATCTTCTGGATAATTCAACGAAAGGTGGTAGATTTTATAATAGTCGAATCATATGTACCATGCTATCCTTAAGAATACATCATTAGTTATTCAAACTTATGATTGCAGAGAACTCAATTTATAAATGTCACTTAATGGGAATTGGAACTAGTTTTCAAGAACCATAAACACGAATCTTATAAATTAGTGATTCTAGACTGTTGAATAGGGAAGAAACTGATTTATGTTATAGTTAATTATAAAACATCAAGAGGATATTTTCAGTCAATTAAAATTCGAGTTCAAAATTGGAATACTCAATCTAGCCTTTGATGATACCTTCACGTAAATCCACAAAGAGGAATCAACGTTGGCTAGTCATCAGATTTAAAACAGTATTGCACTGATGTTAGATTAATATGCTCAACAAGCAAGAGGAAACATAGCGAGTTAAATTAATTTCAATTTGCCTATATTTATACAAACATGTCAATCAGGTGAACAAAGAAAATACTTATTAAGAAATATCTATGAATGTCAAAAACCTAAATGCCTGAATAGCAATATTAATAGCTCCAAGTAAACATTTTTTTCCAAGACCTTAACAACACGATGAGCCATTAAAATGGTAAGATCTCTTTCCACTAGCTCACTACTTAAACAACAGTAATGTATCCAACTGAATTAAGAGCTTACAGTTTAAGTGGAGTTAGAACATTTCTATCATATTCATTAAGTATTCACACATGGTACTTCATCTTACAGCATATTATCATGGGTGTTAAATAGTAGTGAAGCATTTATGTATTCAATAGAAAGAAAAAAATTACAGTCAAGTTACCTTCCAAAATTTCTTCCCACTATACAATGCCATGTTGGTCCATATCTGGTATCAAATTCTTTTTTTAATTGATCAGCTATATCTTTCTCTAATTCATATTTTCGAACTGAATCAATTCCAACAGCAAGTGCATGTTTTTGCATTTGATGTGACATATCTGCATTCTTTATCACTGAATTATTCATTATGTTTCTGTTTTTGTTAGTAGTATATCAACAGAACTATCAACAATGTGTTAATGTCTTTTGTTTAGATAATATAACAATGATGAATTCAATAGGAATCTTTTTATAAGTTCAGTATAATGACTTGGTACTGTACTTAATTGTTTCTAATGTAGTACTAGATGATGTATACATTTTATTAACTTATATGATGTTTTCACATTACAGTTTTGCTGGCTTATGATTGGTTGGAATATTGCATGTTGTTTAGTCCTTTCAACCAAAATCATGCATACTTGATAATCTTAGCACATAATAAGTAAACGATTGTGATCACATACAATCAATCAATATTATTATTTTAGTTTACATGACGACTACAAATTCTAAAATTTATGTAAAGATTTAAAAAAAAGACATCTATTACGTCTGTTAGGTTGATCCAATGTAATTGTTAGAATTGTTAATGATATGTAGATAAACAGAATGATTCTCTAGAAACTTTGTAGTTTTTCAATTGAATAGTCTACTCCAAAAACTTTCATTGACTAAGAAAACAGGAATAATAAGCTATGAGAATTGATTAAATGTTTATTCAGTTGATCAGTAAATTGTATGGTTATTGTTCATATTCATTACTTCACATGGTCAGAAGTGAGAAGGATTCAAACATGAAAACATCCTGAACACCATTATGAATAATAAATAATCCCATTCGAATTCTAATGGATCATTTCGATTTGAAGTTACTGTCTGTAAAGAAACGGAAACCTTAAAATCATTTGAGTAAAAGAGTTTATTGCTAATAAGATACCCAGTACTCGCTATTTTGGGTAATAACCATTATTATGTGATATTCGCTTGTTTTATTCAAAATCAAGGAATATTTGTGCGAACAAATATTTCCAGTAACTTCATCATTTACAGCTTCGAATCCATTATTATTCTAATACAACTATTAAAATGGATAACATTATACATCAGACGAAACAACTTTCACATTGATCATTGGTTAAATATGCCTAAGTCAATCCATTAAATCCAGTAAAGTTATCCGTATTCTACAAAGCTAAAGTCATGTGAATCAACCCTAGAAATGATATATTCAAACTCATCCTAGAGTTGGATCACCTTAAGAATGATTTATTAAATGTTACTCTGTAATATCTTTTCTTTGATCTCTGATCTGTGCTTTATATGTACAAATATATGCACTGTCAACTTAAGTGAGACTTTGAATGTCCGTTAGATCGCTAAGGTATTTCAAAGTTGAAATTGTAGTTTGACTGAATTCTAACAATATCTAAACTACTTGCCATGTTGTCAAGTGTGTTGATATTCTATATTGAGAATTAAAACACAATTATCTCAACTTCACATCCGACAATGCTACTTACTTACGCCCGTCATCCCTCCCAGAGGAGCATAGACCGCTCACCAGTATTCTCCATTCAACTCTGTCCTAAGCAATCCTTTCCATCTGTTTCCAGTTGTTGTTCATCCTTTTAATGACTGCTTCCAATTCTCGACGCAGCGTGTTATTTGGCCTTCATCTTTTCCGATTTCCAACAGGATTCCAAGTTACTGCTCTTCTTACACTATCTTTAAGTAGCCCTAATTAGCGAAGACGACATTTACTGAAGTTGTAAAATTGTGTTGATTTCGAATTTTAAGAAACATTTTGATTCATTCCAAAAGTAGGATGAGATTACATCATAAGTGTTTTCAGAAACTTCAAGTATTACGGAATTTAAAAGTAGATTACTTAATGGTTTAAATAGAGAAAATCATTTGAAAAATCAGAAAAACGGAAGATGACTGTTCCCATGACAGATATAAATAGAAAAAAAAACATGTACCAGAGAAAATGTCACTTATTATTGCTAAAAAATGTAAAAGATTTTTAACATCATTACAAAGTATAAGTATCTGAAAGTTGAAACAGTAAACAAAGAACCTGAAAAAGTTGTTTAGACCAAGATTTTATTAGAGACTGAACATTCTACTTTTGCACTCAAAGCCCAGTCTTGAACCTTTGAGTTGTCAAAACTTCTACAGTGTAGAAGTTTGAAATGTATGCCCTCTTCGAAGTCACTCTTTTGATGGCGTCGATTAAATCGGAAAAATTCTAAAAGTCTAATATGACTAGAAGTGACAATATGATCTTGTGTTAATGTGATATTAGGCTTAGATTATTCTTTCAAAGTTAAACCGAGTAATAGTTGATGTTACTATTGTCTGTGGTAATTATTATCCATTTTGTTTTCTTTTTATACTTTCATAACGACATTTTATACATACTGATTGTACTTGATCTAGCCTATTGCATTTGCCTATAAATCGAATCATTACGAGCGCATTACTATAGAGTTAGTTGATTTTATGCATGTTACACACAACCGTTTCAGTCTACTACGGGATTCCTTAAAAGTGAGTATCCAAGAACCAATCCTGACTTGAGCCTAGAAAGCCTAAAGGTTTCTGTGAGTTAGTATTCAGTGGTTTATTTTTATTTCGATAAACTTTTTAGAAATTACATTTTAGTTCAGTGGGTTAATAGTGAATTCGGAAAATGTATTAGTCCTTACTATATGTGCTCTTAAGAGAGGTCAGTTAGCACAGAATCTACAGGCCAATGACAAATGTTTGGTAAAAACACGATTACCATGAAGTTTTAATTAAGCTCAACATGCTGTGTGTCGTATGTGCTTTCGCTAACTTCTAATCAGTGATATACATTAGCTTAAAAATGTAGGTAAGCTAATGAAAGTTAGACAACTGATCAGTAGCATAGTAGGTAGCATAATTTCCTACGGTCACTTAGTATTGCTGTTCTATCACTTAAGCAATCTCGTAGCATCAGTAAACTAGGAATCTCGTAATAATCCTTTCGATACTTGAGAAGTCGTGACTGGCGAAGATCAGACTTGTCGGATGTAAGACAGTTATCACCACTGACAATGGATGCAAGTAGCTCTCACTCTCTCTCTCTCTCTCTCTCTCTCTCTCTCTATATATATATATATATATATATATATATATATAACAAATTGATGGAAGTGAGAATTATACCGTTGGATACAGACCCAGTGGTGCTGAGGAGATCCACCCTAGAACGAAACAGCTATTCAGTGCTTCCCGGTTTTCAGTGGTACCCTACCAACATCAATCTGTGACATATTCAATCAACTAGAAATTAAAATAGTTTACCACTTCTTAGAGTAGCTGAACATTTTTCACATCATATCTAGACATGTTACTATGCTTATACATGCATATCACACTTTTCGCACTTCAATCAACTATGCAAATCAAATAATAATAAAATAGCTTAGTAATTACCATCATATCTTTGTTTTGAATTAGCTACATTCCTTACAATAGATCATTGTTTCTATGCTCAACTTTAAAACTCATGTATCTTGTTACCAGTTAATCGATACACAAACACCTTTCAATACATAAAAATACATTTCATTTCAGCGATTGATTGATTGATTTCAACAACAACAAAATAGACTATGCCAGAAGAATTTTATTTGCATAGTTTTAATCAATTTTTCTATCAATTTACAATATATGAGCACGATCTCATTCATTTTCATTAATTCTAGTGAAAAGGTGTTTGAAAAGATGAATTGACTAAAGTTAAAAATATCAATCGTTGGGAGCTGAGAAGCTAGATGACTCTGTACCCGATCCCTGATTGGGTCGCAAATACCGACTGCAGAAGAGTAACACTCTAGGATGAAATAACTATCTAGGACTTCATGGGTGCCTATGGTTGTCTAACTCGAACCGACTCGTGACATCAAATTGACATTCAATAGTCTCTACAACGCCCAATTACATATCTGACTCAAATTGGATTATGACTAGCACGTGTCATCTTAATTCAGATTAGCTAACTAAATGTGTGTACATTACACTGTTGATGTTCAAATAAAAATAGGATCAAAATATTTTCTAGGTATAAGCCCAAACATCCAGCTAATAAGTCTCAAATAGAACAAAATACCCATCGTTTATTTTATTATACTTTAACACAGACGAGGATTGGACTACTAATCGGTCAATTTACTAACGTTTAGTTGATCGTGGTCATGTTCTTTACCTCCTGAAAGTAATTTTTATGTTGTTCATAAGGTTAGATAATCTGGCTGAAATGGAATTGAACAACTTCAGTTATGCTTCATTTTAAACCTAATCACTGAGATCACGAAATTATTTGCATAAGTTTCGATCTTGATAAATAAATACCTCTTCTACTTTTAGAAGTTATTTTGTGGTATTCTCCCTGTATATCATTATTCTTCAAGTGGACGACTATTCTTCATCACTATTTAGTTAACTGTGAAATATTATAAAGTACAATTAGTTAGCTTTCATGAATGACATCATGAAGAAGAAAGTTTTCTTCATTAAATTATCACCGTTTCTTTAACATGGTTTATGTAAACTTTTAAAGTTCAGTTTAAAGAGTTCTGAAATAAAAGTTCTAATAATCCATTATGATGCTATAACAATATTCACATGGTCATGAGTTCAGTGTAATTCTCAGCAAACAGAATAGATCTAAGTGTAGATCTGTGAAAAATTTCAATACAAGTGTAAGCACTTAGTACCATCCATTAATAATGAGAAATGAAATTAATGTTAGGAGTACTTACTTCATCTAATATATAAATTAAGTGATACATTGTTATTCATATTAGAAATTTTGTTAATGATAACCAATGTCAGACGAACAATTAAAAGTGATTATGGCATATATGCCAAAAGATATGGAAAATAATGCTGTCAATTGGTTCAATGAAGCATTTTCAACTTATACAACGCATAAAGATATGGCTGATTATTTAAAACAAAAATTCGATCATATCTATGGACGTAATTGGCAGTGTATAATTGGAAAGAATTTTGAAAGGTAAGCAAATCTGTTGTAATTAACCGATAAGATAAACTTAATTTGTAGTCATATTCAAATTCATGTTATGAAATGATAATAGGAGTGTAGGTATTTCTTTTTAACTAGTTTTTATCATGGTTTTAGGCTAATATTAATTTATGAAACGGGTATTTATGTAATTAGAATTTAGCTTGTATCTTTCCGTTGATTCGTAACGAACTGCAACTGATCACATTCTGTTGCCGAGTCAATCCACTTAGGATGCATATACGGTAACAGAGACTGACCTGTTCCAGTTCATTATAAATCAATGGGAAAATACACACTTATTCTAATTACATATATACCCGTCGTACCATCACGACTGTCTGAACACAGTAACCTAGTGGTGAACGATGTGGCACTTTGCACAAAGCGGATTGAGTTCGAATCCTTGTGTGAACATCAACATTCGGATCCAGATACATCCATCCGATGAGTCCTGAGTAGGACGAAACGAGCGTCTTGGATTCCGCTTGCCGGTCACAATCCAACTTAATTAGTAATTATTGGGGGTTGTGGAGATAGTTAGTTGTCATTCGTGATATCGGGGTTAATTAGTAATAATTTGATTTTTAATAATAATAAAATCTATGCCAATCAACTGCTGAAATCCTGGCTATACACCTACTGATGTTAGAACTTAGTATCAAAAAGAAATTTATTAAACCCCTTACTTTTAACTTGGTTTTAAAACTATTATACTGATCATGGGAATAATAATGACTGATGACTAGAACTAAGTGATTTCTTTTCATAGATTATAAGTTATAAATGAATGAATAGTAATCACTTTGTTTATCTCATCATCGTTACTAAGTCGTAATTGTTCTCATGATCACTACTGTGTGTTAATGCAATCTGACACGTCATCACTTGATTAATCTTCATATTATTATTATTATTATTATTATTATTATTATTATTATTATTATTGTAAAGTATTAATATGCTTAAACTTCACAAATGACGACTCCTCATTAGAATTTCGGAAATAATCTTCATTATCATGGTTGAAATGGGTGGGGGTAGTTATGAGGAGAGTGGTTTCTATTCTCTTGTTTATATTTGTCTGGAGTGAGATAGTTACCAATTGTGATATATGATAATAGCCCCATGTCATGGATTCATTGAAGTAGGAATCTCACCACTGGAGGACTATTCGGTAGTACTAATAGTTGACAATCCTTTGTTAGGATATGTACTGCTGAGGAATCCCCTACTAAAACTTAATACTCACAGAGGGACCCGATATGAGTTAATCCGGGAGTAACCCAAGCAATTAAAATTATTCCTCACTAATGCACTTCGAGTTGCATGTAAATATATAACGTATTTGTTGGCAGATTTCTCTTTTCGCTTTGTAGTTACCGGTAATGTAGTAATGCTTTCAACTGGTATGCATGAATGCCATTCCTTTAGCCAATGAACATAATAACAATGGCCATGCTACTTCACAGCACCAACTGTATTATTTACTCTCATGTACTAATTACTTGACAACTTGGTCGTTCAAATAAGTAAGAAATCAAGGATGAGTACAAGGTATTAAAACGGGTTAGTGGAAATGACTATTATCTGAATGGTTCCATAACTGATTATATTAATTAGCGTGAACTGTTTATGCACTTGGAAGCTGCAAATAACGACAGCTAGTCTGCATAGCAGTATGTGTGTGTTCTCCACCTAGTTTGTAAAAGATCTAATATTATGTATTTATGGAAGTAATTAATAGTAGCGATAGGAAATCGAAAGTTGACCAAAATTAGAAATACGAATCACTGAATGTTAACTCAGTGATTAAAATATTAGTGAATTCATAGCGGTAGCTATTGGAATAATCATAAATGTAAACTCATTAAAATAATGATTGAGAACCGTTAAGTAATCCAGCATATGAATATGCATTAATGACTATGTAGCCGATGTTAGCCCACGATGTAGATTCTGAATAAAATAATTTGCACATTTCTGGTGTACCAGTAATAAATTAACGTTAGCATTGATGTAATAAAGTATATGCTAGTGATACCATATTGTAAACTGTTTTCATTTGGTCCATAACTTTAAAAACACATTTTACCATATTAAAAATTCTCATTATATGAATTAGAAGCAACACTTATATGCGAACAATATTGTTTCGTCAACTAGATCATCATCAGGCTTCACTCTAATATACAGCAGTATTTATATACCAATATGAAAATTATTAAACCAACGAAGGTAATTTATGTGAATCAACGATTAAAATGAAACAGGTGGATTACATAACTGGTCGTAATTGGTGAAAGGTGTGAATTGGTAATAGTAATGATATGCAGATTAATAACAATAATAACATGAATACATATTTTAACATAAGATAAATATAAGCAATTATTATTTGTATGTAGATACAAACAGTGATATACCGCATGCCATTAAAATTTCCGGATAGGATTCTTGCTCGTCGCCTACACTTCGCTTGTAGCCATAGGGATTCTAGTTAATAACTCGAGTCTATGCGTTCAAAAGAAATGTGTAACACTCCTATCACCTCCATGGGCTCACAAGACTTAATAAACGTCTTACACAATTTTTTAGTCTTTGCTGTTTGATTGTTCTTACTACCACTCTTTCATACCTTTTCTCCACTCTCCATCTAATTAGCTATATTATTTTCACACGTACTTTTGAACGACTATTATCATTGTTATTGTCTTAACAAGTTTAATTGTACACCATTCTCCCCTACATCCAAATAATAATTGCTTATATTTATCTTATGTTGAAATATGTATTCATGTTATTATTGTTATTAATCTGCATATCATTACTATTACCAATTCAAACCTTTCACCAATTACGACCAGTTATGTAATCCACCTGTTTCATTTTAATCGTTGATTCACATAAATTACCTTCATTGGTTATAATAATTTTCATATTGGTATATAAATACTGCTGTATATTAGAGTGAAGCCTGATGATGATCTAGTTGACGAAACAATATTGTTCACTGATATGTGTTGCTTTAAAAAAAAACATTTGCCAATGCAAACAAAAGTGGTACAAAGTGTTTCCGTTGTGAATCCTCTTTACAGAACTGTTAAAATCGATTGACACTAGATCGATTGTGTCAAATAATCATTTCCTTAAACGATTTATTTAATAATTAAAAAAAGAAACTAATGAAACCAAACTCGTGTTTTCCTTTGTGTTACATATAACTAAGTTAAATGAGCTTTTAGAATTTTATGACAACTGAGTAACCACTTGGTAAGTTGTTCTTCACGACTGTTCAGTCTATATTTGTGTGAACGCACTCCGATTTTATTCTCTTGGAGTCAGATCAACATGTAGAAAAGTAAAATAAATGTGCACCTTACGACAACATAATCAGAGACAACAGTCAGTCAGACACTAGGTCAGCTGATTTATTTGTTAATAATTTCCATAAGCTAACCTCCTTCTAAAGCACACACTACTGAGGTGAGTTAATTAATTGTTGAGAGTTCTGCAAACGAACTACCCAGTATATTAAACACAACATTAAAAATATTCTTTATTTTAAACTGAATATCTATGTCATCATTTTGAAAATTAGTAGGTACTGTAAATAAATGGATAGTATCAGTTTTGTAGGTCTATGACTTTCAAAAGAATTAGGACCTGGTTATCAAGACTGATTATTACTCATCCTCCAAACACAAAACACATGTAAAAATATATGCTTCTGTTTTTATTATATGCTTTAATTTAGCATTCCTGGTGGGTTCGCAGATAAGTTGTCTTTTTGCACTAGAACAAAACTTAATTGTCTTCTGAACTGCAGTTGTTTTTTACAGTATAATAACAATTGTCATATTTTGTTTTATTACAATACATGTGGGAAGCATAACGAATATGTCGGTAAGGCATTTTGTCAGTTCCAGAAATCCTTACATGTTCCTAGTAACCGTTTGTGCTGCATTCTAGAGAAACTGAACAATCTTGAGAAAACTGATATACATATATATACATATGACTGAATATATTGATGTATTTTGCAACGTTATATCCTCTGAGCTGCGAGAATTGACTGTGAATCATTTGTTATTGTGGTAATGAACTAAACTTCATAAACCATATATCATGACTTTGCTTATACACATTTTCTACTCGTCATAATTTCTTGTATGCTCTGCAATGAATTAGTTCGGTGGAATTGTAACTAGGTGATTGGAATGATGTCAAAATTTTTACATACCATTGTTATCCATACTATGACTGTATTATCTATACATTTTTCTATATTTTCTTTTATAATTCTCTTAAAACAGTTCCATTACTCATTTGGATAATAATCTAATCTACTTCTATGGAAAAGGCTTAGAAGTTCTACTATTTAAAACAACTTATTAATAGATTAAAATCCAGGAAGTTCAGTTACAATGAAAATCACAATCTTCGTTCCGTTATGATGGCTCTTTTTTTCTTTTATCTTCTTTGAACTGAAATATATACATATATACATATAAGAATACATTATATTCTACATTGATTTTGGATTCTATCAAATGTGTATGTGTGTTCAGTTAACAATTATATAATTACGTTTAACTACGGTTTGTCTAGGAACATTTTATGTAGATATCACATGACAAACTGATTCCATAGGTGAATTGAGGGTGGGTACTGCTGAGAACTCCCATACTATGGTAAACAACCTCTCAATATTCCCGTCCTATTCTGAAATCCTTAGCTTGTTGTATTTACATTCTAGTAGTGATTTTCATGTAGGGACTTATTATTTGAATCTATCCGCTTTTCAATAGTTTACGAGATCGTTCAGTTTCCAAAAGTGTAATCACGTACGATGTCATTTTAATGTAATTTTAGTATTAATGTAGTTTAAGAATTGAATAGAAGTGCATTTATTCAACTCTTAGTCATACTCAATGTATGTGAGTGCGGGGTAGGGACGGCTAATCCTATTATTCGGCTGCTTAGACTGAAATTAACAAAACCTAAAGTAAACTGACAACCCAATAAATAAGTTTTCAACAATCAGACATCAACACATATTATTCATTAACTTGTTTTTCTTATGTGAATTACGTTTACGTAATTCGGAAGTGGATCAAAACAGTGATTTATAAGAGAATATTAATAAATGGACATAGAATTGTTGAGGTGAACATACTTTACATACTGATCAATCACTGTGTTGTCTGTTAAACATGTTATATTAATGAAATAATATAAGAGTAACTGATAAATTTCATTGTTTGTTTTAAGCATTTAATAAATAAAACAACTGGTTTATTCCGGAGTAACATGTAGCATGTAAAACTAGTTGGTGTCTTTTTTTTGTTATTTTAGCTAAGACATAAGGAATCAATATGTTACTATGACCAATAGTATTCGATGTACATTAATTTTATTAATATTTCAGCATTACTTACAATACAATTGTTATGTAATTGTACAGTCTAATGATTCCATACTAAGAAGAACTATTTCATTAGTGCCAACCACCGCTTACCTTATCAGGAAGTCGAACTAATAACTTTCAGAACAAGCAACTAGTATTAACTGTTATATTAGTAATATATCTACTAAGGTAAATTTCTGAACATAAAAGTACATTTCATTTAGTGTTAGGTAGTTGAAGGTATTTAACGAAGTACACTTTAGTAACAACTTTATACTACTTCACATTATTCAGGATTTTTATGTTTGGAGTTATGTTAACACTGTAGAGTTCTATGGAATCAAATCAATGTCATGTATTTAACTACGATAATAACAACTGTAGGCTATTTTTAACATACTATTTTCCAAATCAAGTAAAGAAAACATTCAAATGAACAAATAAACTGAAATGAAAGTACATTATGACAATTCTTGTTAAAAATAGAGAATACTTCAACAAACATTAATCAATTCTACAACATATAGTCGACTATATTATATACACCTACATGTACACTAGCTAAGAAGTATTAAGATTAGTAAGAATATGCCATTCAAGATTTAACTGAATTACACTAGTGGTATCATTATGGTGATTTGTTCAGTCAAAGGAAATCAGTAATAGATAAGAAGCTTTAGTTTAAAAGGTATGAACCGACCAGTGAAACCATTTCAAATTTACAATATACAACATCATGTAGAAGAGTATTCATTTATAAATAAATAACCAATTTATTTTACATATTTGCATTGATTGATCTCTGGGTAGGGATTATTGTTATGATTGTTTAATTATATAAAGAACTAACCATCGTAATGTGACCACTAGCCCAAGTGAATAGACATTCTGACATTATTTTGATCCTGGATCAAATTTATCAGGAAAGATTAATTGCCGAAAGGATTATAGGTGCAGCATGATGATGAGTGCCAAACAGTACATGACCTAAGTCTATGGTTGCTCATTCACTACATATAAACCACCCTGCTTCTTACATAAACGCATTTCAAGGATATTCAACGAATGACAACTGTTTATTTTTTGGACGCATCAATTAAGTTAATATTATGAGATAACAATTGTTTAGGTGTATATTGGAAAACTTTATTTCCTGTTTATTAAACGTTCTAAGAAAATTCAGGGTATTCACCTTAAGTTTAATGCTGTTTAGTCATCATAAGATAGGACTGTTGAACGTTCCAATTCTTTTTAGTCTACAGTTGTTGGGAATATATTCACAGGACTTTGCGATTCATTAATACTCAGTCATTTATTTACTGAATTAAATGAATTCACCTTATCTTACTCGTAAGTGGATTTCATTAACTTACTTCCGTTAACCAGTTAGTAGATCACAGTTGGATTGTAACCGACAACTAGAACGTAGAACATGATTTCAATTCAACTTAAGACCGGCCAGATGATTGTACCCAATACAACTTATCGTTCGTTAATGTATAATAGTCATAATAAAAGCTTAATACTTATGACTAAAAGCTTTATCGAAACAGCTCACACAGAATGTACATAGACTAACAGATATTTATCTATTACAATGCTTAACAACAAACAACAAGTTACATAACACCAAAAAATAAAATTTTCATTAAACTAAAAGATAAATGAGTATCTATAGAAAAGAAGTATTGTTTCCATGTGTTTATTTCTGTTATATGCAGTACACATGTGTTCTACTATGTAACGAAAAACTTCTCATGCTACCATTTTTTATTAAAAAAAAAAAAGAAAAGAAACAAAGTTGTATGTTGCCATAATTTGAAACACACACACACACACACTAAACTACAGTTTGTACTTTATGCATATTGCAAGGACATGGATTCAGAATTCTAAATTCATCAACTGAAATGCTTATTTAATTATGTTAACAGGTATAAAACGTACTTTGTACTGTTAATTGATTCTGATAATATTGATTATTCTTGTTTTCACAAAATCTCATACTGTACAGATAACCCTAAACATTCGTACTTATATATTATGTATTGAATCTATACAAAATTTCTCTCCACTTCTGATTAATGTATGTCTTGATCATACACAATTACTGTCTACCTCTACTTCTAATGCAAGTACAAATGTAGTAGAATAAGTCGTAAGAAGATTAAGAGCTGTGATGTGGCATCATTCCGTGAATTTATTAGCCTGTTGAAGTAGATGTAATAGATGTGTCGTAACGTGGCTCAAAGTCGGTTAACATGACACCGAGGAATTCATGTTTTTATTTTCTCATGCATTCAAAGTATCAGTACTAATTCACACTTTCATTTATCCGTTTTATCCATTTTGTTAAACAATATCGTCTATGTTAATTTGATATCACAAATTGATCTGAATTAAACAGCCAATGATCACCAGAAAGCACTGAACAGCTGTCTCGTTTTATCGTGGGACTAATGAGAAATGCGTATTTACGAACTCACAAGGGATTGTACCCGAAACCCTCTGGCTCTGCGGTTAACTCATTACTATTAGACCACTGAGTAGATTCTGGACAGCTGCTATTTCTAATTCAGTCGATTTGTAATTTGTTTGCGCCACTTCGTTCACTACCATCAATAGGTAACTTCCTCATACTCAACACAGTTGAAATTCACTGGTCACGTCTTCTCACTAGAACTTCAGGAATTATTTTGACAAGTTATTCGTCAATATTTAGTCTTTTTCAATGTTTTAACTGAGCTCTCTGAAATAAATGAGGTACCTTAATACTTTGATTACTATTTTAGTATCAGTTTGATATTGTAAAATAGATTCTGTTATTTTGTCGATACTGCTTCTGTCAATCATTCGGTTTTGTACAAAGTAGAACACGGGAAATGCACGCATGGATCAATGTTGATATACCACATTAGCCCGAGGAGATCAAATTTACAAGATTAACACAACACTATAATTCAGTAGGTAGGCTGAAATCAAACGTATACATGACAGAATAATGGAATTTGAGTTCATGAAGAACATTATAAGTAAACACGTGGCCCTATTTTTAGCCGAAATACTGTACGAATTAAAAATAAAGTACTTCAATATCAAAAAGATGTGCTGGTGGTTCTCAATCTGATATTACACATAGGAATTTGTAGTATAAGCCTTGATTTGTAAAATATCCAGGTGTCTAAGATGCATCAGTTTCCTGGAAGTAGCAAAGAGCTTTTTCTTATAAGACAATAATATGAACTCACAAAAGCATTATAGCAAGTAAATGACACCAAGTTGCCGTGCCCATAGCTATAATCTAAAGGGCGAATCAGAAATAAAATAAGAAAAGTTGATAAAAAATCGACAAAGTTCACGAATTTTTACAAAATGCTGAAAGAATGTTATGAACTAAAGTATACAATGTTAAGATGAAAAGTTTCAATTTATGTAACCACATGAAATTGATTATTATTGTTAATCATACTTGAAGATAAATATTACGTTAATGGGATTCAATGATTTAATCGACTTTAAACTACTGATTAATAATAAGTAGTAATAAAAAGAAATCAAAAGAAATTGACAATATACAGAAAATTGTCTTCACGCAGTTCAATTTCATAAATTTTAACAACATAAATTTAATAAATAGCCTCATAATTGCATTTTACATCACCTTTATGTCTAAACAAACCGTCAGTGAAAAAACAGTTGAAAAACTCTGTTGTTACTCGTGATACATTTTATTCAATTCCCTCCAGCAACCAGTGAATCGATCTAGATTTGCAGTAATTTATTAGCTGAAAGAACGTGAATGAACTATCAAAACTGCATTTTCTTTGAAGCTGAAGACTACCTTTATATTTAAGTTATCAGGACATAATCCATTCTAGACCAATCATGTGTAAAGTAACATAATTAGGAATGATGGTATTGACAGTTTAGAAAATGAGATTCAAATTATTAGCCAATAAGCGATATTCATTCTACTGAACATCGTCATTTAACAATTTTATATGGTCCATACGCTGTAGATTTCTTTTTTAAAAATTTGTCTAAATTATTTATCGGAAAATTCAACCGATTTCTTTTCCGTTTTGTTAATTGCCCTACTTCAGTAAACGCTTAACTTCAGAAATCCAAGATTTCGCATCACTGGTTGACCATTTAAAACAAGGAATAACTAAACAGTCTAATATGACGCTCCTCAAAGTAATTATCTACGATTCTGCCAGTACTTGGCCGCAGAAACTCTAAGTCCCTTGATAAAAGATAAGCATTTAGATCGCTGGAACTGCATCCAACGGAATGAATTTCTAATCCCACTCTAGTTGCCATAAACGAGACCATTATATAATCCCACTACAAGTCATCTGCCTCATTCTCGATATTTTTGACCCCCGCTAATCGTGTCGATGCAATGGAATTCTCGATTTTACCTCACAAAGGCTGACCTTATTAACTACTTGTTTATTCTTCTTATTGAATGTTGTGAAAATTATAGTTCAGTCTTGAAGCATACTTCGATTATAATTCCTTTTACACTAAACATGAGGATTTAGTACAGTTACTTGCTACATAAAAGGCTTTAACAAGTATATATATTAAAGAAGATTATGAGTAATCAGATATGGAACGTATATAGGTCATTTCTACTCCACATTAAGTTGTTAACACCTTTTCATAATAGCTAAATCCACTTAAGCGTCAACGGTTTTGTCGGTGGGATTTTAATTTAAGTACAGCAGGCTGTCGGAATCAAAGATGATTTTATAGCATCGACTGTGCGGCAAGTTGCTAGGTGATTTAAAAATACTGATTAGTAAATACCGAAATTCTCATACAGGCGGATTTCTGGATAGAATTCTGGATACTTAAGACCTACTTCTGAACATTTGCTATATGATGGGTCGCAAAGTTATTAAAATGCTACGAGGTTCAAGCGTTTAGATTCTAGTTAAGATGAATTCTAATTGCATTTGGATTACTCGATAATGCGCTGATTAACCACAGTCTATTCAGGTAACCAACATGTTACCAAACTATTCGACAGCACTGATTCTATGGTGTCAGAGTTCTAGTTCAGATTAATTTTATATTTATTTAAATGATTTCGTAAAGCTTTGGTTATTCAAACAGTTTGGATTATCTACGATACTTTCATACGGTTTAAACATCTTAAAAAATTTACTTGAGCTGAAAGTTAGACATTCTCAACTTAATAAATTTGCATGTCTTAGCATGATGGCACATTAACATAGCCTACTCAGATCAATGTTCATCTGTTTCAGCGGGTTTGACAACGTTTTCAAAAAAAGTATCCTATAAGTAAATCGAACAGTAGATTGAGATAAAAGTTAATATCAACCCTAAAACAGACTAATCATTGTTAAAAAAACAGTAAGGAAAAATTTGTCTCTAGTTTCCATACATATTTCGAAGTCATTCAAATGTATTAAATAGAGACTATCTGATGTATGAATACATTTCAATGACTTACAAACATGTCGGAGAACCATAGCTATCAGTCTACATACCTTTTTCTCATATTATATTTAAGAAAAAAGTTTATTTATACGTCATGTAATGTTCAATACAAGAATATGATACATGAATAAATACTAACTGTTAACTCATGAAACATTACAAACCTAAGCATACAAGTAGTAGATATTTGAAAATTATGAATAACAAGAAACAATACTCAGTACATCATAATACATGATCACATTATGTTTATTGAAGTTAAAGAAATACAACTACAATAACAACGACAACAACAGTACTCATATAAATACGATCTAATTAACATGCATAGTTACTATCAATTTTCCGTACATCTAGGATCAAATGGTGATTGACATGAATAGTCTTGTTGATTACGTGAATACCATATTAATTTACTTTTTAATGTATCAATTATATCTTCACTAAAATCAGTTATTTCAGAAGTACATTTACTGTATATTTCACTTGGATCAGAATTTCTAAATGATTGACCATTTTCATGTGTTTGTTCAAAATCTGTAGATTGTTGAATACTTTCCTAGAATTGAATAAGAAATAAAATAAAGTAAAATTTGTAAAGAAAAAATAAAGTTAGTTGCTATGGCGATTATTAAAATGTTAATCCGATATCACGAATTGGTTTGAATTAGACAATCATTGATCACTAGGAAGTACTGAAGATCTGTTTCACCTAAGTATGGGACTCATCAGCAGTGGGCAGCCATGTTGAAAAATCAAGTTCTACTGAATGAGTTAATAAAACTTTGTATGTGTATTAGTGTTACTTTATTTTGTACATCATGTGAATTTCCAACCAATTTTGTAATATTAAAATTCTCATTTATCAAATGAACTGGCTCGAAAAGAATGACAGCGGGATAGTACACAAATAGAAGAGTCTATGTTCTACACAATCATTAAAAATCTATTCATCTAAACTAAAACCCAGTATACAATAGCAACGTGTTAAATCTTTCATTATATCTTAGTCATCAAACGGTGTATCTTGTTTTGAATAACCACTACTGTTCAATTATTATGAATTCATTCATTACTATTAATTAATTTTTATTGCATCATTCAATTATTCTTTCATTCATATTCAACAAGTAGACAATTATCTCAGATAAAGATCATATTCTCATTAGTTGTATTGTTCATTACTTATGCTTCAATCAATTTTACATTGTCTTTAAGATTGTTATAGAGTTTATGTTAAACATAGTGGAAAATCTAATTAAACCATTTAATGAAAGCAACAATTGAGCGGGGAAATTTCTTTTCCATTAGTTTTTCATCTTGGCTCTACACAAGGATCTATACAAGGATCTAATTAATAATAAAGACAAAATTGTTATTAATGAAGTGATAGTGGAAGTGGTGTGTCACATTATAATAAAACAAGTACCAATGTGTTCATGAAAATAAGTACAAATAAATAAAAAGAGGTGAGGTGTGGGAGGGTAGGTGGATAAAGTGACTAATAATCAAAAGTTATAAAAATCATGGATGAATGAGGAGTCGCATGCTAAAACGAAAGTACTGTTCAGTATCCTACCAGCATCAATAAATGATGAATTCAATCAAACAAAATTTAATATCGATCTCCACAAACCATTTTAATTGAATAAGGATATGTTGATATATACTAACCGATTACGTAACATCAAGTGAGAATATAAGCAAAAATGATAGATACTTTTTATCAAAATCTTTTATCCTTATGTGCCTTAATCACCTTTGTAATCTTTCACCCCCCCCCTATATTCTTACGTAACTAAAATATTTATAATTCCATTTCCAATTTACATTAACCTCCAACCTACCTCTGCTGACAACCATTGTTATCATTATTATTATTTTTCAAACAATGTGGTGTAGATGTTACTTATCCTCCTACTTTGTATATGCAGTTCATTATTGTATTTATAAAGATCAGTTAGTCGATCCACTATCATAACTTCCGTCTATTCTCTCACTTAATATTATGTGATCAGTTAATTTATATCGACATATTCTTATTCATTCATCCAAGAATTATGACTTCAATTAGCAGTTGCCTTATCCACCCACACCTTTTGTTAATCATTTGCGATTATCTCAATTAACACATTGGTACTTGTTTAAGTTGGATGCCTCTTGCCAGTCATAATCCAACTTAAACAATACTTAAGATCTATCGCTATATTGAGGTGATCCACTCAGGATGCACATGTAGTAACGTAGACTAACCAGTTTCAGTCCATCACAAAACAACGGGGAGATCCAAATGCATTCTAATTACATTGGCGCCTGCTTTATTATAATGTGACACACCACTTTCATCATCACTTCATTAGTAACGATTTTGTCTTTATTATAAATTATCACGTTGTATATTAGTCTAGAGCCTTGATGAAAAACTTATTGAAAAGTAATTTCTTCGTGCAGTCGTTGTTTTCTTTATCTGTATACATTCACATAATGGGGATTTTTAATATCATCTGTATACGCCTATTCATTCATTAATTAATAGAAGACATCCATTAGATCATAAATAAAAAGTAATGGATTCATTAATAGTATTATCTCTATTTCAAGAGTGTACGTGTAGATGAAGCGAAATCGCAATATCAATCTGACTGGCTATCTATCTGTATTGATCGATCCAGTGGTTGGCTACATGAGAAACATACTATTACAGACTATTGTCAGGTATTCTATAGATTATTGAATTCGCAGTTTCACATTATTGACTGATATCGCTTAAATAACCGTTAAAAAGTAGGAATCATTGGACAGCTATTTCATCCTAATACTGAACACTTCAGTACTGGGCTTTTATGATTCAACAATGAATTGAATCCAGAACCTTTAGACTACGCATAGGATGCTTAACCTCCAGACTACTAAGTAGGTATCCGATAGTTTATATTAGTAATTTAAATTGAATTACTTGAAGACATTCGCAGAATGTAAAGCAGAAAAATACATAAGTATATAATGATATAAATATAAAACAACTGACACATGAAACACCATTTGCTTTCTGTTGTTTATCAAATGTATTATTGTTTGTAGAAATGTGCGCCCTTCCTTGTGATCCATTTTTAGAACGAATGGATAAATTGACACGTTCCAAATTACTTACGGCGTTTGCTAAACCAAAATTGTCATGATATCGAGCAGCTGTTATACGGATTGGTGGAATTTCACCGCTTAATGCCGCTTGACGAGCAGCTCGAAGTTGATTCTGTGCTATTGCAAGAATACTTAATTTATTTCCATATGCATCTTTTAAACAATTAGGTCGAAGTAAATCTTTACCATCAACTTCTAAAATGATATGACCAGGTGCTAAACTACCTTCAAAACTTGCTGGTGAATCAGGTTCAATACTTTCAATTGTTACAACATCGAATGGCATATCTAATTGTTTTACACCCATCGGTTTTAAAGTACCGTTTTTATGTGACTCAATTTGTAGTTTAGAACCTTTTGAACTATTCATCATTTCAATACTTTCATTTGAGCTTTTTCTATCAAATATTTCATTGTTTTTCAATTTCTGTAGTGTATCAGCTCTTTGTACATCATCCAAAGGAAATTTTGTTAAACATAGACGTAAACCAAGTTGATCACTTAAACTTGGAAGATTTGGATCTAATATAACACGGTATACATCACAATGATGTAATACATCAAATAATGAAGGATAATATTCAAAATTATCAATATCTACTGTTAAAGTATTGGATTTCTGACAACCATGTACTAATATACCAGTTCCATTGGATTTCTTCGAATGAGATGATTTTCTTGTTTGTTTAAAATTTCCTGATTTATGCAAGACTATTGTTTTACCATTTTCTAAATTTGTTAATTCTAAAGATGATTGACTATTCATAGGATTAGGCATAGTTTCAAAGTTATAAGTGAATAATTTGTGTATTTGTGAAGGTGGATGTTGTTGAACTATGTTTGACACTTTATTGTTATGCATAAATGTATTTGATGGTATATTAAAGTATGTTTCATATTGTTTTGAATCATTTAATTGTTTCGGTAATTCAGTAGCTAATGTTAACATGTTTTCTTTAGATACAGAAGAGATATTTATGTCGGAATCATGAAAAGGTGTTGGAACGCTTAAATGTGATGTTGAACTATAATTTTCATTTTGTTGTTTATTATAATCATTCATCATGATTTGATACTTATATAAACTGAAATCTTCACAACTTTGACTTGTTGTAATTGTTTCTAGTATGAAAAAGTAACAAATTAAATAATCAATCAGATGAAATGTATAACAATCACATATACTTATGACTATTTCTTTGT
Source organism: Schistosoma japonicum (assembly GCA_025215515.1). Classification (NCBI taxonomy): domain Eukaryota; kingdom Metazoa; phylum Platyhelminthes; class Trematoda; order Strigeidida; family Schistosomatidae; genus Schistosoma; species Schistosoma japonicum. The sequence continues at coordinate 68,087,640 of CM046061.1, read as the reverse complement.
AATAGAACAACATTATTCCACAATAATGTACGTAAAATGATATTACATTCTAGTATTGGCTAGTGATTTACAGAAGATATTAAGATACAACCATTGCATCTCAGTTATGATTTATTGGCTAAAACTCAAACTTATCGATTCATAATAACTATACGTTTTTCGACAGGCTACTAAGTTACAGAGATCAGTACACCTTTTTCTGTGTTTATACCCGTTATTGAATAGTCACTAATGGGTGTATGCTTCTTAAGAAAACGAATCAATGTTGCCAGTATTTGCCTTGATTAAAGTACAATAATCAGCTAACTAGTGACTAATTTTATGATATTCATTAATCTGAGTTTAGATATGTCGGGAGTAAGACGGTTATCAATCAAAATGGGCGGTTATCATACTATATCAAAATCTAATGGAAGGAGGAATTCTACCATCAAAAGCTCGCCCAGTGGTGTAGATGGTTAAGCGTTTGCCGTAAGAACTAAATGGCATGGTTCAATTCCATGGGAGGAAATTAAGGATGTACACTGCTGGGGAGTCCCATACTTGAACGAAAAAATCGTCAAGTGTTCCTTGGTTTTCATTACTACCCAACTAACATCAGTTTGCGAAAAATACAAACAACCAAATTTACATGTTTTGTATATTTTTTCAGCAGAACAATAACTTAGTAGGATGAAACGAACTTGTATTAATTTGCTAGGTTTTCATTCGCTACCTACAAATAAACAGCACTGATCAGAGTGTGATAATTTCAGGATGCAACTATCATAACAAACAATGTATAAAATAAAGTCCTAAATTTGAACCCGTACCAATTTTGATAAATTTACTGGTCAAACACATTAGTGGTTATCTGGATTCGACAGCTTGGCGGATGATAGACTAGTGTTTAAAACTACTAGGTTCTGGTTCGATTGTCGGTTTCAATACGACGCAGGTAGTTCAACTTAAGAGTCTTATATGCGTCTTTCATTTACTCCTAGCCTTTATCTGTTTATTCCAGTAAATATGAAAATGCATGTATCAGTAAACTGTGGTAAATATCTAACTTAAATGTTAAGAAAAGAGGATGGACTGAATACTCGAAAAGTAACTAAACTAAAAATATTTTTACCAAAACTTCGCATCACTTCCATTCGTTGTGATTTCGGTAAGCCATTAGTAATATGAGCATTTAAAATTAAATTCGTCGGTGCATTCACTTGAATGTAAGAATTATCTGATTTCATTTTATCTGAATTGGATCTTGTAAGACGTGATTCATCAAACGATTCATCCTATGTATGTAAACAAAACAAATAATGATATGATAAAGTTTCTAATTATGACTACTTAGTGGCACAGGGATAAATATAAAATACAAATGATTTTTCCTAAATTTCATTACTTAACTTTATCTTAAATGCATTTTAGACACACGTTTCCATGCTGGTTGTAAGACATTAATTATTGTTTGAATAGTTCATTAGTAGGATCACTTATCGTAACTGTACGTGATATCGTAAGCATATCAGTGTAACTCAACTAATTCATAAGACTAAACTTCATAAAAGTGATTACTGTCCGGTTGTATTTCTTTAAGCTTTACTGAAGTAGGATTACAACGAGCAATCAATTTCACAATACATATTTAGACCTTTTAAGACCCATCAGCTGAATATACCTGCATCCACGTTGATGTTTATATCGTAACTCGAACTTAGTTCATGCACTTCAAATATCAATTCACTTAGCTCCTGAGTTTAGAAATCCACCTATCGGAGAAATGAAGACAAGTGATCGGCTAACTTAACTCAGTATCTCAATGGAAATATATTCTAAATAAATTAGGTTTGTTTTTTCTAGTACAAACATCAGCACCAGGATATCGATGCATTTAAATGAACAGTTTCAAATAGGATAAAATGTTGTTCTTGATTCCCACTATCAATCGTAATTCAGCAATAATGAAACACCTACGCGTAAATTTATTCTGTTTATATTGACTAGTATGGATTTGTAACAAATCAAGTTCTTCAATTTTCTGTTTTCAACATGCACATTGACTGGTCACTGAGTAGTAAGCATCATTCGCCAAATTCTTAAGATAAAGTTAAAATGTGACCACTATTCCTGGTGATTCAGTGTTTTGAGCCTTATGTTGAAATGGCATTCGGTAAAGAGTAGTTGGCAAGAAACCACAGACCTAAGTATCGTACTATTTTTGGAATTTGTCAGCTACTCGCTATAACAAACCATAGGAAACTTGTTTCCTGGTGAATGATGCAATCCCAGGCCACTCATTACTATAATTTGCAACCCTTTCAATTGAACAATCAGAGTAATGACTTACTTAACATGGTGGCCATATTCCAACATGATCAGTAAAACTTAATAAGCTCTACAAGGAAATAGTTAGATATTGCACTGGTCACCATTCAGTGATCGATCATTGTGCTCACCTCAGTTCTATAATGAGTTAGTAGTAGCGCAAATAACTCAATAGAAAAAGTTTCATTCAGTAAAACTAGGTGACACAGAATAATTTTCGGTTCTCTTGAGATTGTAATCGCTGATTACTAACTAGTGTTAAATTTCCCCCCCCCCCTCCCCCTTAAATGTAGTTTCTGTTAATTATCAGTAAATCAACTTCAATATATACTGGTGTCAGTCTTTTAACAATAAATCTTCTACCCCCTATTTTCCATCGAAACCTACTTTATTACACATAAAAGTGTCTTATAACAATATTTCTCTTAAAATGAATTAGCTGATAAATAATACTTACATAATCACCATTTACTGTTGGGTAGAAATCAGTTTTGTGGTTGAATATCAGGTTTGCATTTGTTCTCTTCAGATCTATCTCCTCTTTGATATTTCTTTTGCTTAAATTGTAGCTGCTTTCCATTAGTATATGTTGCATTTAAAACAGACGATGTGTTTTCAGTGAGACAATTATCGTTGTTTTGTCTGTCTAAACACTTCTGCTTTAATAATGAATCATTAGACAAGAATTAGAAGGATTTGAGTGTTTTTCGGGTCATTACAAGCATCAGCAGGCACATCGTATTCAATGGCTGTGTCAGTGCATCCTTTATCATATGTTGTTCCTATGTTTGTTGAATCTGTCACTTTATCATGACTAATGGTTTTATTATCCCAATCAGCTGGAGTAAATGTGTCTACAGAATCAGTGGATTGACCTCTTTCGATGTATACTTTAGGTTTATACCCATTCACCATTGTGATACACTTGTTGTATCATTCAGTGAACATTCATTTTCTTTGGTCCAAATACCAGAACTATTTGTATTTTTCCTGGAATCTGACAGCACTTTGTCTACTTTCACAGATACGATTTGCATCAAAAGCCAAAATTGGTGATGAACTTCTTTCTGGTTTACGTGTTTTATTTCCTTCAGAAATTAACAAATGTTGACGATGCAACTTCGGTGGTTCTATGTGTTGTTTTTTCATGGAAACAAGGATGGCAAGAATCACAGTTTTCTATATTGTATTCCATTACTAAACTTTCCGCGTGAATTCAATGCTTTGGTGGTAGGTGGGGGAGTTGTTGAATCAACCTTTCCAATATGATTTCGTTTCGGATGGTGCTAACGACCATTCAGAAGCAATATGATCATTATTTGATGTTGAACGGAAGGCAGGGGACCTATTGTACACCGGCAGAGTTTGATTATTATTATTATTATTATTGTTTTTATATCCAAGATTACCAAAACCATTACTATGATTTGGTGGACCAAATATTTCAAACTTATCTTGACTATCCATATTGTTCATGTACCTGAGTGGTAATGGTTTAACTGCAGTTGGCCGAGAACATTTGCTTAAATATTCATTATCACTTGATTGACTTGTTTGGAAATCAGATTCAATGAATTCACTTTTATCAAATGTTGAAAGTAGTTCAGAAGAAAGATTTTCAAGCATTCGACTTTTGGAAATCCCTTTGAAGATACACGGAAAAGGATTTAAACGTTGTGAAAGTGTCTGTTTGACTGGTGATGGTGTACGTGATTCCTTCCAATCAGAATGAACAAGTAAGTTGATACATTTTGAATATACTTTATTCGATTGTTATACATATATATATATATATATATATATATATATATATATATATATATATAAGTATTAAAGTAAGAAACATCAATAAAGTGAATCCCATGAATCAAATAAGATATTTATAGACATACTTTACGTAAAAGATTTCCTTCATAGTTTAAAGAAAAATGGTTATCATCTTGAATAACTAGTAAATACAGATGACATTATATTGTTGTTGTGCTCTACTACTTTAATCTTCCCCAGTTGTACAGAAATATAGTACTATAAAAGATAGAATTAACGGCCTAGAATTTTCAAAACAACAAGTCTACGTTGATATCACTAAGCTGTGATTGAATAGGTTACATTTTCAACTATAATCAGTACATTACATTTAATGATCATCATTTAATATTATCTGTTAAGTTATTTCTATCTAAGCTTTGATCTATTCACACCTGTTTATCTTTAGGCAAAATCTAAGTTAACTTCAGTAGTATACTTA
>CM046061.1:66509483-66728550 GCA_025215515.1 Schistosoma japonicum | reverse complement strand
ATTTATATTTATTTCCAGGTTAGTACTTTACATTTAAATCACGCTACCTATAATAAAGAACTAAGTTATTGACTCAAAAGCGTAAGAACAGTGATAGGATATCTATGAGTATGCATCCAGAAGTTTTGATTGAAACGCTAATGGAAACAGTGATTGACCACTGAGTAGTGACATAACGATTTTTCTTCTATTTTTATAGTGTTTATTGAATTCTTCGAATCAAACTATGTCAATAAGGATCAAATCTGTCGGTCAGTTTTTCCCACCCCCACCCCACTTTCAAATTTAGGTTTAGGGTTTCTGTTGACAAAATCCAAACCACATCCTGTTGCAACAATCAGGAAGAAATATGAGTAACGCATGTTAATTTAATGAATAAGGTCTATTTCGATTGTTTAGAATATAAGTGCAAAAACGATACTATGATGCTTTGTACTATTGTGAATCTTAAATGCATTAACTGCTACACTTTGTAGACCTAAACAGAAAAACACTGTAAGTATATACTCTGTATGACAAATATTTGTTTACCAATAACGTTTGTGATTAAAAGGTAGTGCATAGGTAACATCCGCTTGTTGTAATGATACCACTTTGATATCGGTTGTTATTAAAAGGTAAAAACAACCAGATATTCTCTTTGTAACCACCATGTCGTTGTAATCACTTAATTACTTTTGTTTTAAAATTCTTACTGGCTCAAACACTTTGTATCACAATTTTCCAGGCACAACCGTCTATGATCTTATGAGAAAGTTTTCATTATGAACTACTATTGTACAGAAAACCAGTGAAAACTCGAGACAGCTGGGCGTTTATTTTGTCGCAATTCAAGGCTTTAGCCCTATGTGAAAAGTGGAAATAAGAAATTCAAGGTTATCAGTGATTGTGAAAGTTTACTTTTATAATTGGTCTTAATCTTCGACTGAAACTAGTTTTTGTTAGTAACATATCCTCATAAACATAAAATTACGTAATAAATTTTGAGTAATTTTTTTAACCTACATCTCTGAACTGGTTATAAAGTTAGTGTACTGGTTGTAACAATAACATGTATTGTCAAATAAAGTTACATAAGCATATGAAGTATTTCATTAGCGTCATTTCAGTGTAAAAAGAACTACTAAATCTTCTGTCCTATTGGTTTAATCAGTTTTTTAATAAACTTGTTACTCATAGATTCATTTTGTATTTTAACAATAATTTACTTTCTATGACGTAAGTAGTGTTCTTATATAGTAACATAATCTGTATCAAATACTCATCAGAGTTAGGAACTGGTATCGTTAACTAGTATCAACCCATTGACAAGTTAACTTGAATATTGGTCAGCTCTTTGTAAATACAGTAAATTAATTGTTGTATTGTCTTCATCATTTAAGAATTCTTTTAAACCAGTCTGTGAATATTTCAAAGATAATACCGCATGACACTTTGTGCATATATTTCCAATATTAAGTAGACATCTTTGACAATGATGTCCACCATATTCGGGACATTGAAAAATATACTCTGTAGATATTTGTTTATTCAATGGACTGAGTTCTTCACAGCACCCGAAACACATGGGACGTTTGATACTAAGTGCTTGCGATATTTTTTTTATTTTTGATTGATTTACAGAGCACCGATCAGGTTTGTTATTATGTATTCTTAATGTATCCAAATATTTGTGGTTATTTTTTAAATATTCTCGTAACAATGAAGCCCGTTGATTTGATTTTTCTGGGTAATACCAAATCATGATTGCATGACGCAATCTCATAACATATACCTGGTAGATAAAATCAAAGCACGTTCGTTACAGTGGTTAGATTGAGTGTAACAATAAAGAGGATTTATGGTTCAAGAGGATATCTTTAGTTATACTGAGTCCCACAACCCTTGCAGTTACACTATCCTACTCAGAGAAAGAATTATAGCCGAAACCATGTGTGACAACAATGACTGAAGTCTGAAGACTTGTTACATACACTATTACATAGTAAAAAAGATTGGCTAATTGTTATCGAAAAAGCATTTTTATGTCTTTAAGATGGAATTTTATTCATTAATGATCAGTCCCACAGTCACAATGTTAATTTATATTTACGTGTAATAATCAGTTATGAAGAACAACATGAATAAGTCACCAGGATAAAAATTAATGGTCACATTACATTTATTTTCATTATTATTTAGCTACTTAGAAGTTGTTCACTTACTCAGTCTATTGTGAACAGTTTTTCGCTAAACTCACCCAATGTCAAATGAGTCAAGTGTGTGAGTGGTTTTAACCCTCGGCCTCGTTGATCAGATAGTTGGAATTTAACTCAAAACTTTCAATTTCTGACCGAAACTCGGTGTAGTAGAGATACAGGTCTCCGAGGTGTAATGAGGTCATATTAATATTTTATTGTTTACCATTCCTTGAGTTGTTCCATGGAGAGCTTAAAAGACTGATAATTTCTTCGAAATTTGTGGTTTCTGTTGACTGTTATCAGGTAACATATAACAACTATCTAAACAGATGTCTATCTTAAACTTGCAGTAGTAAACTAGTTAACCCCACTCTCAAGGTAGTCCAATATATAATAAGTTATGAGAAGATTGCTCAAATCTATAATATATGCAATTTATATCATTGAATGTAAATTGTATCATATTTGGTAGCAGTCGTGGATCAAACTGAATTCAAGGCATATTAAAATGATTTCTTCATTATATTTTTAAAGTTTTCTTTTGATTAATGATTATTGATGTAAACTAAGGATATCTAAACTTTACTGCTAAATGATGTACTGAAGCCAAGTAATTTGTAACTGACGCAAAATGATTTGAACAAACTCATGTTTTTAAAATGAACTGAATTAGTAGCTATTTGACTATCAAACTGTATGATTTACCAGCTAAGTAATTAGCACACTAGTACGTGATAAATAGGAATTTAGGACATACCTATACTGATAATGTGATAAACTATACGAATAAACACCTCATGCATATAATGATTTAACAAAAACGACCTTTCATTCTCTCTCTCTCTCTCTCTATATATATATATATATATATATATATATATATATATTCATGCGCTACCTATCTATTATCGTCAGCCATCGCTATCTGAAAACTAAACGATGATGTTGATAATGTTGATAATAATACCTACAAACGGGGATAATCTAATCAACCAGTTGCAAGTTTAAGTTTCAAGAGCTTAGATATCTATTTTATTCATGCACAAGTCAAATGCAGACAGGTTCTATGAAGAAGGTATGCTTTTCTGACGACTCCTAATTAGTATGAAACCTATATCAAGGCTTTCTTTCGAATACCCCCCACTCCAATCTGCCTTTCATCCCAATGCGGTGCCAGTGACATCGTCTCTAGGACAAGTTGGCATATTTTAATTCGATTGACAGAATTTAATCAGTACCATTTGTATTTGACAAGCATCAAATTGGTCACCACACAGTGATTAACTAATGTAAACAGAAATCCTAAAATACGGTCCAATTATAGTAAGCGTTTTAAAAACTTTCTATTTGGCAAAGATCAGAAGTACAACTAAGACACTTAGACTGATATAAATGATGTGGAGATAAAGCAGTAATTTAGTAAGATAGAATCATGTATACTTTATTAATAAATCTGTAGGCTAGACTTTTGAATCTGATATCATAAGTAGGTCTGAGTTTTACAATATTTTAAAGCCAACGAGGACTATACAGCTCTTTACACATAATATGAGACTCCTGAATAGTTCACACCCACAACCTTATCGTGGAATCGACCTCAGGTTACCTATGTTTAGCAGAGAATGCTTAACCATTATACTAGTGATCCACTCCTCACCGATTGATATTTCTTAACTTGGCTTAGTCACGATATAATGCGTAGCTTTGCTCACTGCTATCAGTAGATAACTGTCCCACACCTGATATTGTTGAACTCTAATAGTGTTGTCTCACAAGAGTTTATAGAATTACCCTCTAAAGCGAGTCATTAGTGAGCTGATATTTATTATATTTGGGTGTTGTGGAGATTGTTGAATTTGAATTTGATATCACGTACAAGCCTAAGCTCTACACTGAAAAAAATTGGTCCAGTGCTTTCTGATTTTTATTTACTGTCTAACTGAGGCATGTTTGTGATAACGAATTCAAATTAAGCAATTTTCACAACACGTAATTAGATTTTCATTAACAAATCCTTTAATATTAAGACGAATGAATGCAAATGATTATAATACGATAAATGGTTGTTCATGTATTTGGGTACTGGGAAATGAATGCAGCTTACTTGTGTTAATTGGCTTATAATAGCCAAAATTATTAATGTTATAATGGTTGTATTATTATCTATATCCTGTGAATTTTGTAGTGGCCGACAGACAGTCGCATCACTACTGATTTTTGTATTTCTTGTCTGATCGAATAAATTGATTATACTTTTCATTATCTTCGTGTAAAATGTACCACCAGTAATAATCGTCTGATGCAGAATTTCGTTTGATAGAGCTAAATCTGGATCTGAATAATCATCATTTTGAAGGTATTTTAATCTAGAGTGAGCAAAGTTGTCTGAGTAACTAAGCAAAGGCATTGATATATGTATCATATGATTAATTAACATAATGATGATAATTAAAACTATACACTTAATGTGTAGTATGCTTGAATTTTTCATTTTATTCTTCTCATTTTGAGTCCAACTGAAACTGCTCAACATTTTATAATGTTTCAATTCATGTTGTGTAAGTGGAAACGTTGACGGTAGATCTTGAATAACTGCTTCTTTCTCCTAATTTATTTAACAATAAAAAATATAAGTTTACAAATAAGTAGTTTTAATCTATATTTATCATGAAGTATTTTCGAATACACATTTGTATTGAATAGCATGAACGAATTGAGAAGAAAATAACTTCTATTCACTATTTTGTTGGAGATAACAAATTAATATTCTCGGTCTGATGTACAGGATTTTTTAAATCACCAATAATCACTTCATGATATACCCTGTCGTTATGGAATCTTTTCAGTCAGTTTTTCTATTATCTAGTCGATTACCTGGAGTATGACTAGAAAATAGGTAGGATTTTAAAATTTGTTCATAACTCAGTAGACGTTTGCATTCAGTACTCAGACGACTACTAACAATTTAATATTCACAACCATCCAACGTTAAATTACCTCCCCTAAAATACTAAATTTGTTAGTCACTTCTATACAGACTATAATTATGGAATTCTCTTATTACTCTTAGTCTTCTAACTTGCTAGTCAAATTATCATCATATACTTTGAAGGCTAAAAGTTCAATTTAACCAATATGATGACAGTAAACATTTTGAAAAATAGTCTTCAACATCGTGATGTAGGTACTTTTAACTTCATTTAGTAGCCAACGTAATCGTGGTTATGTGTGTTTTCAGAAATCATTTCTGAAAACCCCAAAAACAATTACTAGTGTTTACTGAAAAAACTGAGTAAATAATGATGAGGTTAAATGTAAAATGTCTGGTAAGGGCGATAAATCGATTCAAAATATTTCGGATCTTCTCTGTTTGAGTTTTAGATATGTGTTACCTAAGCCAAATCAACCACCATCTATCTCGACCCGTAAACTTAATTGGCATAAAAGTAAGTTGGAAGCCAGACCAAAATGTGCCATGAATTGTTGACGATTGATCTGAACTACATTAGTAGAAACAAACTACTTGGTTGAAGTCAACCACATTATTGTGACAGATAGCTGAATGTATTCAGTGGTAGGATACGTTACAATGCTCAGGTGTATTAATTACTTATCTTTCCTTCCTTTTTACATGATTTAATTCTTCCTTTATGAATTGTATTTTCTATACTTGAGGATTTTAATTATCTCCGATACTACCATACTTTAACTACTTTAGCATATATTTTTTTCAGTGTTGATATGGTGTGACAACTATTATTACGTAATATATGAATCGATTTCTAACTTGTATATAACTCACTGTTGAATTATTTTACAATGATAATTGCCATTAATCAAAAGTCGACTTTAGTTTTATATCAAAATATTAAATTACCTGTTTAATATATGGTACAGTTATATAGTTATTATCATATGTTATATCATTCAACCAAGTGTTTCTAAATATAAATACTTTGATAATTAGATGTATCATAGAGTACACTGCTAACAGAATTAATATCCATGTAATAGAAAACTTTACTCTTTCAATTTGATTTAAGTAACTATTAGATTGTTTTATAAATAAATCTGTAAGATTCCCAATTACATTACTATTCATTTGATTAAATTTTTCAGAATTTATTAATAATGTTATGTTATCTCTTCCAATGATATTTAATATTCTCTCCATTTTATCACTTAAAATATCTTTAGATATAAGTCTTAAACTGTTCTCCTTTAATTCATTATGAATATCACATGCATTAGTGGATACTTGTGTTGAAGTACATAATGCATTTGTATTAAACTTTAAGTAATCACATTTACTATCATTGACATTTAACTCACTGATACATATTAAATAAGCTTTATTGAAGAACTGTTGACATAAATTATTCAGATCATCAATATTTCTACATGATGCAAGTATAGACTCAATCCATGTTATATTACTTTCCATTACTGTAATCAATTTTAAAAAAGATAAATGAATATTTGACAATATCATACGTGTATTGTATAGCATAGAATTTAATTCCTTAACAAAACTTTCACTTGAAACTTTAAGCATACTGAAAAATAAAGAATCATGTAAGTTTAACATGAACATATTCCTATTAATCTCTGACATAATACAATCAAATAAATCATTAAATGTTTTCAAATTATAGAAAACATTTGAACTTAATTGATAAATGCTTAAATACATAGCATACAATAGTAATAACCATCTTATATGACTTGTAGCTAAATATGGAAATGTTAACAGTGCAATACATTGAAAATTTGATGAGAAGGCAAATATTGAAAACATCATAATATAAGCACTAAGTAGAGTTGATATATATAAGTTATTAGTTAATCTAGTAATAAACAAAGTGTTAACACTAAATCCCATTAGTATACCAATGATAAGTCCAAATAGATTATTGCAAATCATTTTTGATAAACCTTGATTTGTATTGTTGAATAATTTGTCAAAAGTCCATTTTTTGTATTTTGATAAAATAAAAATTTTATTAAAAAGATTTGTACCTAATTTGATTAAATAATAAAATGGAGTATAAAACATTTTTGGTTTCTCTAAGTTTTTTAATAAGTTTATTAATCTCTGCTTACTTAAATCTATCAGTTCTATGTGTTCATCATATTTTTGATGGTTATTGTAGTCATTACATTCTATTTTTATTAGTTTCGTTGATGATAAATTTGATTGATTAAAATATGTTATACCAGATGTATATTTTTGTTTAAATTCATTTATAACATTGACGCTACAAGTACATCGACTACTGTTACAATAACATCCTGGTTTGCTTAAAATAGATGCTTGATATGGTTGTAAATCTATTCTGTCCCATTCAATTTCTTCTTTATCCGTTAAACATGATTTTAAAGTAGTCATTACTCTTTCTATTTAATTATCCATTATTCTTAAATATACTTAACAAATAAGATAAATATAACTAGAAATATTAAAATATTTCTGAATTTAATCGAAAAACGATTGTTGATTGAATATTAAATCATGTGATTAAACTACTGAATTGACAAATATGCTAATAATTATGAAGCTAGAAAATCCATTCAGTAAACTTATACCGAATTATTGTTATGCCTGAAGTCTAAATAAAGACAGTGTTGATAATAAAATGTTGAAAATGAAGAAAAATTATTATCACTTTGACAATGAGAAACTATAGATTCAAAGAAGAAAATTTTCTTCTTGATAATATCATCTACTATAGCTGTACAATTGTGAATATTGTCATTTCTTTAAGATATTTGTCTATTGAAAAATAGAAAATGATAACATGATAAGTTATTTAGAAACCTAAAGTATCGAAGGGATTGTTGCGCGTTATGTAACTGTCTTAATAATAGAAGATTGAACCAAAATGTGATTAGCTTATAAATTGGAAAAATGGGCAATTACTATTCACTTGATCGATATGAAAAGTGCTATGAAGCAAAAAAAATGTTGATACATTGAATGCCGATTGTGGTGTGCCTAGTCGATCACTGTGTGTTTGCTCAATGCTCACTCAATCCTAAGCCGGAGATAGAAGAACACAAAACTATAGACCAACCGGACAGAATCCTATTATATTTCATACATTCATTTAAATATACATAAGACCTAGCCACACAGTCAAACCAACTAGGAAACTAACATTTATACGAAATAGGAGTAATAGTGAGTGTGAACAGGAATAATGTACACGCACTGAATTAACTGTAGTTCATAATAAAAAATGATATACTAACAGCTAATATGTCAAATAGGAGGATAGGGTAGGGGGTACTGAAAAATAATAAAAATAAAATGTACACCTTGTATACGATCAAAAATAATGCAATAGTGTGTAGATAAATAGCTCTCAAAGGTAATCAATCTTTTTAAGGTGCCCGGCATATCAAAAAGACACGTACCGAAGAAAGTAGTAGTAATTACGGAAAGATAGAATAGGTTTATCAAATTTATTATAAAGTATGTGGTATTAACGAGAAAAAATATGAAAGCAGATCCAACGTAATAATAATAAAATACTTGAAGATGAAATGGGGTCAGGGCAAATTCAAGGATTGGACGTGTTATTTCTAAGCGTAGAGATTAGGTTTGAACTGCCAGACTACTAAGGTCTCAATTGTGAATGGGATGTTCATTCGTGTCCTATTTGGGATAAGTCGTTTAATAACACAGAGGGCACTAAAGGACGATTCTTCAGGAGTAGAGTGACCAGAGTTAATAAGGTGTTCTTGTTTTGGGATAGTAACTGCATTACATTCACTTTTGTTTAGCCATGCCAGCTATTTTTTGCGATGAGTTTGGAAAGAGTTTGCTTATGCGGCCAATATGACAAGCTCCACATCAGCTTGAAATTTCTAAGCAGTCAATTATGTAACTGTTTTCTATAAACAAATATTCTCTAGAAATGACTATATATACAATTGTACGACTACAGTAAGTGATATTGTAGTAGAAAAATTTTACTTTCTGAATTGACTTTACTTTCTTCTCAAAACTAAGGTCTGCTTAAACATTACAGCTGATAAAGTTAAAAAGAAAATATGCGTAAAATATTTCACTTTATTTGTTTAGATTTCATTAACAAGGTTTTGTGAATTAATGTTTCGATTATTTTTATATGCACTTAAACTCTTGAATAATTAGGATCCCTTTACTGTATAATGGAATCAACTAGCTTTAGAATCAACCTTAGTCAATCCGAAACTAGATCTATTCGTATTCAATACAGTTTACTTTACAGTATAAATTCAATTCTATGTCACTTAAATCTCATCTTTTAATTAATGCTCTCTACGTTTAATCCTATGAAGTCATAAAAGTAAAAGAAAATACTTCTTATTACATTGAAATCATTCATTGTTTAAGTGATCTGCTTTTTATAAATGATGATAAAAAGATAAAGAAAGTTAGATGAAATTGTGTAAATCTAAGAAAAATCATTTAGTATGACAGATAATGAGTATAGATTGTTCATTTTCAAGAAAGATTTCATTTTGAACAGAAATAACTTTGAAGCCCACTAAAATCTAATGATCATCGAACAGTTATTTTATCTGATTTTACAATAACATAGTAGTTTGCTTTCAGAACATAACGAATTGACAGAATAAAGTTTTGCGTAGACTATTATTTCATTAAATAAGTCTGTCGGTCTCCAGTGATCTGCATTTCCAACTTCAATCATTTCATTATTTTAACCAATTTCCATTCAATAATTTACTGTTATCATTCATATGGCTCTACTCAACAAAATTTCTGTTATATCTACTACTAATCAACAATTACATTGTAACATGTAACGAATATTTGATAAAATTTTATCATGATTCATTGTAAAATGCTACAATTTTGTTTATTTTGTTTCTTAAACTTAATTTAAGGGTATTTGTATCTTCCAGTTGATTATTTTCATAGGTTGAAGTTAGTCAGACTTTATTGCCTCTGTTGCAGATACATCCAGCTGGTAAGTCTCAAAATGGACAAAACGCTCTTCCTAGATTCTACATTTCAGGTACCAGCCTAACTCAGTGCTTGATGTTGATTCATCAGCTGTTATAAAGAAATGGTACTAAAGGTATGCAGCCCAATACTAATTAAAATTTGTGTACTACAATATGTGTTGGTAATTTTCTAACTTTCGCAAGGTACTGTGATAAAAACTTCTAGGAATATTAATGCTATCTATTCTTTTATCGTTTTTTCAAGTATATTTATTTTATAACTCCTTGGATGTTTTAAAGACTTCAGTGTCCGTACAATATCTGTACTGTGACTTTATCTTCTGCAGAATATATTTAAACAAATAAGCAAAACTCGTTAAAATCATTTTGTTAGATGCTTTAACTTGTTAAGTTTTGGAAAATAAAATACATGTTCACTTGTAAGTAAGGTTATGAAACAAGTTTATCCTCTGAAGTTTACCTACAGTAGATAAAGTAGTCTATAGTGTATGATTCATTAATTAAATCTCTACTAGTATCATATTTTTAGGTGTAACGATGAAGATGTAACACGTATAATTTGAAGACAAGAAAATTGACTCACTGAAATCATGACAGCATCTCAAAGATAACTCAAGTAGTACAAATTCTTACAAGAAAACACTTTGGGTATATATTTATTTATTAAGAAATCTTTAATATATACTAATGTAGTTTTAAAATGTTTCCACGTTTTAAATAGGTAAATACTTTACAGAGATGCTACCTGACTATTCGGTAACTTCATCATATGACATTGATGAATCTTGCTTTGTTATCCGTAAATATTGTGCAATGATAGCTTCTTTTTCTTCATCTTCTGAATCTTGTTCAAAATCTACTTCTACAGTCATGGAAAGCAATGGTGTACGACATAATAAACACATATAATCTAAAGCTATTTGACATGCACGACAAAAGTAAACACCACATTCTTCACAACGTGTAAAATTCTTTTTAAATTCAGCTTTTTTCGATGGATCGCCATCACTGCCACAAAATGCACAGATAACACGTTCAACCCCAAATAACTGAAGAAATTGTGCGATACGTGGATTCCGACATAGAAATCTCCCAAATCGTGATAAATTTTGCGTTCGACGATTCGATCTAATATCTATTGTTTTGATTTTGTGTACAACACGATTATACAGGCCACGGTTATTTCTTATGTGAGTACGAAGCCAGGCTGCACGTTGAGCTGCTTTCTTTGGATAGTACCATATCATGATGACATGCCGTAAGCGCATAATGTACACCTGAAGGAATGGTAATAACACTATATTAACAGTAGTCTATAATGAGAAATCCTATTGTAAATAAATTCTATAGCAATTATATCATACTTGCCCTCACTAAAATTGGTGATAAGTGAAAAGACAACATGTGTGCTCTTTCAAAATATGTTCTAGCGAAATTCCTTTCGAAAGTCAAAGTAGGCTTATTCCCTATTGGTATTCGGTTTATTCCCACTAACATAAGAATGTTGGTGGTTGTAAATAAGTCCTAGAAAATAAACATCTAAGGTGATGAAAAGCTTGAGAATCTGTGAGACTATTAGCTTTGTCTTGATTGCACATAATTAAGTGTATACAAATGTATTAGATGGTAAATATATTACGAGATACAGTTATAGTATGAGACCCATAACAGAAATTTACTATTAGTTTGTTTTATCTAGTGACAGAAGATTACATTATTTCAAACATATTACTTCACTTTTATAGTCATTCTGAATACCTTAAAAATCTGAACCTTCTTTCTCATCGTATCCTGTTGAATGAGTTTCAAGCCAATCAGCGATTTGTACTTAATTTTCCGAATACTACTTACATTAATATTTCCTTAGTTAACTTTGCTCAGGAAACATAGATATATTCAAGCTTCTAACTTAAAATAATAATTAAAACAAATTGATCATCGCATGGTAACCAATATTATGTTTGCCTAGTTTGTATTGGTGGTCAGATTCTGTCGAATAATTCGTGACGTGGCTTATGGTTTAAGTGACCTGACAACGTGTGAATAATATTGTGAAATTCAGGTGGTTAAGGCTTAAAATATCCTTAACATTTCGTTGGTTACAATAGATTATATTGATTGTGACTAAAGCTAACATTAAAAACCACGTATATTTATTATAAAGTTTCTAAGTAAGACATGCGATGAACTGTCGTTAAATAATTCGAAGATGGAGTTGACAGTAGCATCAAGTCATCAGACTAAAAACATGACATACTAACACTGGTTACTGTTTTCAATTGAATTAATTAAAAAACTGGTTATAAACCATAATATTACTCTGATCTATTAATGAACGTCTTTTTCATTCTACATCAATAAAGATAGGATTTTACAAAACAGTTTATAGCAAATAATTGAAAGTAATACTTTCAAATCATGCCTACACAATTTACTCACCTGAAGAGCAACACTAAAAAATGCTAAACTTAATAATAAACAAATAAAACAGTAATTGTTTAAGTCTGGTTGAGTTAATGTTGGCCGACAGGTTGTTGCATCTACATTGAATGTAACATCTTTCAGTGGATTCAATAAGTCAATCAATGATTGTACAATATTAGCAAAAGTTGAATCACCATCAATGTATACCTTATTCATTTCATCTTCAGTGTTTTGTTCATCATCTTCTTCTGTTACACTTTTAAAATTGGAATAATCGTATGAAAATAAAACTGATACAATATTAAAAATTGTATACATTGAATAATCGGTTATCATAACGAGTATAATTGAAGCACTCCATGTTAAAAGCATTAAAGAGGTGAATACTGCTGATTGTTTTTCTGATATAGTCCAACTGATACTTGATAATTTTTTGTACATTTTTATTTCTTTACGAATTAATGGAACTGTAGGGACTAAGCCTCGTTTAAAAGCCTGCATTTCCTTAAATGATTGAAAAATAAGATTCGATGGAGAGAATAAAGTATAATATCTGTAAGTGAAGCATTAAGGATAACTTTATTTTGTATTTTAGATAAAATGTTCTAGATTATTATCTAGACAGAAAAGCTCAAAAAATGATAGTTGAACAAACGGATCATCAAATATTAATTGGTCCTAGTCTTCAATCAATATCACAATTGATTAGTCAAAAAATACTCTAGCTAGCCATTAGACTAAGTGATACATTGTCTCTATGTGTTCAATATGTCATATGGCGCCAAGTTACAAATTATAACAAATAATATTTACCTTTCCATTTATTACTAAACGTTATGAAGCTCTAGTTCTTTCATTAATTTATGAGTCGCTGATATTATCACCTTTTTGATAACCTACTTCTGGAAATGTTGATTTACATGTTTTACTTTTTGAAGATTATTGTTGATGTGAAGTCAAAATATTTTGTATCTACGCTTGTAGTGTTTAACGCAATCGTAAGTACAGTATGAAGGTATTAAGCAAATTACTAATCATATCATTATATCTAATTATTCCACTTAGAGTGTCCATGAGTGTGTGTAATATAGGACTGACAAGTCTCTAAATAATATAATACTTATGATTTACCGCCTAATTATTTCTACTACAGTGATTATTACTAATATACGGGTACTACAAGCAGTTCGATTTCCATAAATGTTCCATGTAGTTTATCTTCATCAACCATTTATCAAAGGAGGACAACTGTATCGTACTTGTGGTAGAAGTAGATTTATAACCCTGGGTGGATTTCGTTGGTTGTCATTTTCATACTCATGTCAATGTACGCAGACAACCACATATATGAACTTGACTGTTAATACATCAAAATCCTGTAACAAACAAGTTCAAATGATGCCTGGAATGGTTCTTAGGAAGGGAGCATCGACAAAGACTTTGTTTACAAATTCGCAGGGAAAACGTTAACCATTCACTTAGTAAGATGTTAAATAAACACAGTAGTAAACAGAAACACAAAAAACAGAGTTAATGAAACTTATGGAGATAATTATTCACGGAAAAAATATCAGAACAGGCCAGTCTAACATTTATTAAATGATTACACAATTCACTTCTACTTTAAGTAAACACAGATGATTTTATCTAGAACGACAATGAAAATTTTGTGACGCAACTGTACAACTCAGAAATTATGACAGAACTTGAAAATTGACCAGTCGAAAAGAATCTATTAAGTGCAATTGCCAAAATGATATTTCGTCATAACATTAATAAGTGTTCATCCCATAAATCATATAAAATCAATCTACTCATGTTGTTGTTTTAGTATGCTAACATTATTTAGTATTAGGATGAATTTGTATATTCCCATTAATTTGTTATAAACTGAAGCTGGTCAGTCTCTGTTGCTATATGTGTATCCTTAGCGGATTGCCTCGATATAGCGATTATTCACAAGTATTATTTTAAATTAGATTGTGACTGGCAAATGAAATCCAGGATGCGCGTTTTGTCCTGTTTGCGACTGAGTGGCTGGATGTATCTACATCCTAATGTTGATGTTCACAGTTTGACACGAAACGGAACTGAGTTCGAATCCCACTGTGAACATCAACATTGGGATGCAGGTACATCCAGCCTACCGAGTTGCTAAACTAGGACAAAACGCGCGTCCTGGATTCCACTTGCCAGTCACAATCCAGCTTAAAAACTTTATTTAGTGTTTTTAAAGTTTATTTGTACTAAACCATCTTTTCTCTACATTACCTTAATTTTCAGCCATTTGATTCCTACACAATTAAGCATTAAGGTATTTTGATTAGGCGACAACTTAAATAAACTAAACAATGAAACATGGTATTAATTCAATGTAACTTTTGATGACATACTTATCATACAAATGTATTTACTACTCACTTGTTTAATAAATTCATTAGTTATATACACATTATGATATGCTTCTTTTGATAACCAAAATTTTTTAAATAAACTGCTTGTATTACTAATAATAACATAGTGAATAATGTCCATGCAACCAATATCCAAGATAATATATATTTCATAGTATCAATAGTTTTTACAAAACTATCCATTCTTTGTTGAAGTTTATTTGTTATAGTATAATTAGCATTATAAATTACTTCTTCAATTCCACTTAAATTACCATGAAGTGTTAAATTTTTACTACCAATCAAATGAATTATTTCATTGATTTGTTTATTCAACTCTGTTTTAGTAGTAATATTCAATGTATCCTCAAGTACTTCACCTTGTTTCTTGCATAAATCTGTAAATTTATCTGATGATACACAAGTGTCTTTAGCAAAAAATCTGACAAAACGACAAAGACTACTTAATACACCAAAACTATTAGTACAACTAAAGTAAATATTGTTAAAAAAAGCTAAACATTGATTAATCAAAGCAACATTATCCCCACATGCTATAATTAGAGAGTGTATCCAACTAGCTTGACTTTCCATTACATTAGTCAATTGAATAACTGAAAAGTTTATTTTGAATAGTAAGTTTCTTAAGTGATCTAGAGTAGTGTTAATTGTGATAATTATATTGCTTAGATGATCCTTTAGAATACTGAACGGTGCTTGAGATAACTTTTTCAGTAGTATCATGTTTGTATTCACTTGGTCAATGATACAAGCAATGGCATTGCGGAAATTACCTGAATTATGTAGAAAATTTAATCCTGGTCCACTAATTGACATACCGGTTGCAAAGATCAGAATTAACCAGCGTATCCGGGTGGTAATTATATATGGAATGATTAGCAGAGTGATGCATTGAAAATCTCTGGAAAAAACTAAACCAAATACACTCACTAACATGATGTAAGCACTTAACAATGTGGATAAATATGGATTTCCTGAAAATGTAATCATGAATAAGAAGTATGTCACAAATCCAAGAATTAGGCCAAATACAAGGCCTAGGGTATGTTTTGCATGGATCCTCTCTGATTTATAAGGTGACTCCCACTTCTTTCCGCCGCAAGATGAAATTTGAATGCGATACCTACAAAGAAAACTGCAACACAAACGACATAGATAATACAGTGGGATTAGTAAACATGGTGGTCGTTGTAACCTGTATAATGCTTCTTTTATTTGTTGTTCTTCTAATTTCTTAACTCGAACGTTCTGGTGTTGATAAAACAATTGTCTCTCTCTATTTTACTTCCTCTATATCCTTTCTCATGTGCTGGGTTTTTGCATGGAGCTGACATATCCTGAGACTCAGAGTCAATACCATCTTCTTCCAATGTAGTCACTCCTTCCTCCTCAAATTGTGTCCTAACCCCTGTACTACTAGTTGAGCAGTTCGCTCCTTTTTGATGCATTGTAGTTGTTATTTCCATCTTATCAGTGTATTCTGTTTCATCCTCAGGAATAGGTGTACTAATATGATCATCACTTTTCCCAGTTGAAACTATACTACTTAAATTTGTATCAAGTAGAATATGGTGTTTAATTAAAGGGTTTGTGCATTTCCTTTGACATTTATAATACACAGTGGGACCTACTACGTTACTCGTGTAAGATTTTGCTTCGCCTGACTCATTTCTAGATGATACAGAACTATGGTCACTTGATTCAAATTCCCGTTCAAGATGTTTATCGTAGATTTTATCAGATGAAAACATACGACAAAGATTAGTCGAATTACTGAATATCTATCTGTAAATATCCATTTAAATAACTCATGGTAAGATTCTACTCACGTGCAATACAATTTGAACTAAAAAATCGATGATATCCTTTCGAAACATTGATCTTATAAATCTTATGACTGTTAGTGAATTAAGAAAAATACTTGAAGTACCATTAAAAATGATTCTAACAGTTGAAACAAACTATCATCTCTAACTTAACTCAAAATAGCTTGGAATATGTTTTATATGCCAGTTTTCCTGAATATATATGTGACAACAATGTGACTAGTCTCTCAAATAACTTTATTTTATAATTTTATTTACTAGAGAGGTTACATCCCAAAGTTTCACTGACTGAAATATCGATATTTCTACAAACTAGGCAGATATAACGTTCAGACTAAATCGGTAAATACATAGTGCTCAGAAAAGGAAATAATTCATAACCTTAAGTAAAAAACTTATCATTGAGGACATCGTAATTTAGAAGAAAGAGTAACTTATGCACAATTATCTAGTTTAAACCCAATAATCTATTGTGTATGAAAATGATAGGTGATATCTACTAGATTAATTTGGTAACATCTTGTGGAATACCTGTATAAGTTTTCAGGTAAGGCTATCATAAAAATTTGTTTATAAACCAAAGTAGCTTGATTTGTAGCACTTGGTTTATACAGGGGTATAAACATACAATTAGTTTAGTCGTAGCCGTTCGTCAAATCATTAGTTTATTATTTTTTCCCAACTATTACTAGGTCATTTTAAGTCATATTTCTTAAGCAACAAGTAACCTTACCTCCTACGACTAGGCAGCCCCACTCTCACACTGAAAAACTAGTATCATAAAGGCATTAAATCTGTTAAGACTATAACACATATGTGAAATACGATGGTACTGTATTTCAATATGCATCATAATTTTACTTCCCGTACTTCGCCGTCAAACCGTTTTATTTTCCTAAATAAATAAGTTCCATTCAATATAACTGAGATGTGTCTATCAGGCCAAAGCTATAAAAGTGGCTTCGGAACACAAAAATGTTATTCATTTGTAATTTAAGGTAAAGGATGTACAAATTAAGAAAACATTATATCTCAAAATATGTGGTTTACCTATCATTTTCTGTCAGTGCATTGATTGAGATACTTACAAGTTATTTATTTACGTCGGTACTAACGAAGATATATTGTCGAAAGTAATAGCTTATATCAAATCTCTAAAACAACAAAATGATTTACCACTAATTGTGAGGACGTTATATTGTATGTTTGCATTCTAGATAACTTGTTGTTCACTTAGTTTAGTAATTACAGTCCTCTTGTTCATGTATAAAATACATTAATATTAGTCACGCACACATCCAGCCATGAGTAAAACAATCTAATGCTCTTTCATACACTAAGCTTAGAGTGGGCATAATATAAAAGATAACCCCGTTGCCAAGATAATTCGACTTGCTACTCATAAACGCTCAGTATTCATACGACAATTTAGGTATAATCCTAATGGCTTTTCTGGTGAACGACTCATTGTTTCTATTTAACGGCCTTCTTCCTTCGTGTCTTGTTCTGAATCATAAGTAAGGTATTTCTGTTGGCTAAAATATCTTTTGTGCTTGATTTACTGTGATTTATGTTTTGTCCCAACCCAACAACCTTATTATGAGAAAATGCAATAAAATGTGGAAAATTAAATTAAACTATTTATACATATGCCTAGTAGTCATAATAAGTATGTGTAAACAACAAAGTCATGATTATTAATGTATGAATTTATTTCAAACTGGTAATAATGAAAATAACGAATTATTAGTAAAATTAGTAGCAATAATAAAAGTCACTAGCCATTCTTTTCTTCTGTTCAGTTATGCCAATATTAATGTTATTAATAATAATAATAATAACCTTTATTGTTATTATATATTAATAGTACCCTGTTCTCCGTTTAAAGTAAGTTAAAAAGGAGCGAAAAAGAAAGAGATAAACAAGGAAAATAAATAGAGAGAGAACAAAAATAAAGTTTCTTTTTCTTCAAACGAAACTTCTCATGTCAAATAGACATTGAGTTAAATAATAACCTTGTTATTACAAAGAAAGCATCATTCAGTCATAATAAGTTTTATTTTGTACAATGTCAATGAATTGCTCATTAGTTTGAAATGAATTGTTTTAGTTTACTTCTATTTGTTTAAAGATTCTATCTTATAGTGATATTTTATTACATACATCTGCAGAATGACTTTTAAAGTGCAATGATATTATGATTTAGAAAAAAAATTGAAATTGTATAATTTTTTGGCTGCTATCATGTCAATATTTCATTATAACTATGGTATTGTTTTCAATTGATAGGGTAGAACTGTTCAATATAAGTTGATAAATACAGTTGTTTAACCAACTAATATCTAGATGTCACTTTTAAACTATTTGATTGATCTACATAATGCGTCATAGAATTAAGCGAAATAGAATATTTTATTCCAAAGAAAGATAACAGTAATGCTCTTGGTAGTAGTAGTAGTAGTAGTACCTTTTTAATTGTGTTATATTGTTTGAGTAAAAGTTTATATGCCCTAGAAGACATGTATATTTTCATTTCTGTCTTTTGAATTAACAAATTTTTACTTATGTACAAACACAAGGAAGGGTAGGGTACTAAAGAAAAATGGAGAAAAATGTAATAGAAAAAAGGAATTCTGATTGCTTATGAATTATGATACCGAAATAGTGAATCGGATTTCGTCAATAAACCAGTTGATGGAGATTTAAAGTACGATATACTAGTTTTATTATCATCATTATTAACGCTATCATCTTCAGTGCATGTATTACTGATATGACCAGGTTGGTGTATAGAGTTATATTGTGAATGATGATGAGGATGGGGTTGGTGAGGATGATGATGATGATGATGTTGGTCGTACTGCATTGGATAAACTGACTTTAAAGTTAACGCGTCTTCTACACTTAGTTCTGTATGCCTATAATCTGGACTGTTAATATCACTGGGAAGATTATACATTAAATGATGACTAGTGTTATGTAGTAAAGATGATTGGTCCGTATTTGCTTCTTCATTACGATTTAAAAGGCCAGAGCTCCTTAAACAATTTATAAATTGTCCATTTTCTGATTCTGATTGATGACGTGGGTGTTGTTGATAGTGTTGGATATCTTCACCGGATGAACCTGACAAACAGTCAATGCTACTATTATCATTTTGCAGTACAGAAGAGCTAAACTGTTTTAATTTACTTGTCCAACCTGACGGAAATGTAGTATATTGATTAACCGCGTTTAAATTATGTGTAGATTGATTAGTAGGTACAGTGGTAATATTTGGCCATTGATGATCAGTTAGATAACCCGGTAATTCCGCCTTCTGTTGCATAGATGAAGCAGATAGACTATCGTGTTGTTGTTGAATATGATGTAATGGAATTGTCGAAATTGATGCAACAGTCATATCATTCAAGTTTGATGTAGAAAAATTGGCAAAACGATTAAATCCAGAAGTTGATTTTCTAGTTGGATTAGGATATGAATGAGGTATATAATTTAACTGATTTACACTACAGATATTAGTAGTATTATTATTATCATTATTAGCATGACTATATTTTGGATTATTTTGATGAATATCAAATGGTAATAAGTTATTTGGTAGGCTCATATTAGTAGTTAAATAATTCGAATAGGTTTGTGCATGTGACAGTAGCACTGATGAGTAATTTTGTGGATAAGTCGATGAAGAATTCGCCATCATCATCATAGGCACTGTTACATCACTTTGTGAGTTTATCTCATCATGAGGATCATCATTACTTAAAGTGTTTGAATGAACTCTATTATGATGAATATGTTTACTGTTAGTGTTGAGTAAGTTAGATTCCAATAATCCATTAGCTAGTAAATTCATTTTGTCATTAGCATTCGGTTCTGTTGACAAATTATGTAGAACCTTATTAAATTCTTGAAAATTATGCTCAGATTTTACACCATTTACACTTGTGCTATGATTACTAGTATTAGTTATCTCACTTCTGAATAAGTTATTATTATCTAATGAAGCATTAATACTGATTGATTTATTGAGTAAATAGTTATTATCAATGCCTTCATTGGTACTGTTATGCTGTTGTATCTGAGTACTGTCAGTGCACTGATCAATATCTTTCGAAACAGAACATGACGAAGAAGATGACATGGATGACATCATTAACGGCGTTAAACGTTTAGCATTTATTTCATCAGGTTTTTTTACTGATAAATTTTCACGTGTCAAATCATATTTTCCGGGTATCGTTTGTGATGAATCTAAAATATAGAAATAATCGAATCAAAGAGAAACAAATAATTAAACAAAATAGATAGAAGAAACAGACCTATAAATTCATCGTCTTCATTTCAACCAATTAAATTAAGTGAAACAAAGTTCAAACTGGCAACATAATGACTGAAATCTGAACCCCTTAACCACTGATCACACCACAATTATTAGAAAGACATAGTACCTGGTCTCTATGTAAATGCCTTGATAATACATAGCAAATTAATAGTTTACGGCACTGTTTCAAATTATATTCTGATCTGTAAATTTTGTTTTTGTACAATCACAACAGTTAAGATCATGACCAAACATCTAATCACTGAATAGTAGTAGGGATTTTACGCTAACGCTTTCAAAGTATCGTATCTGACTTGTATAAAATTATATATTTTCATTAAAATGATAAGGTGAATTCTTTCATATTATCAGCTGGCACAATATTTCCCTTTTTTCTCCATAAATAACAGTTCTTGTTCATTCCGATTAGCAAGTGAAGCATAAAACTATGCGTAGTTTATTTGACAGGAAGTAGCTTAACCGACTCCTATCTTTTGTTTTGACACATGGGTTATTTAACAATTGTATTAGTGATATCATGACAGTTAGGCAATCAAATGCAAATTAATCAATTAAATCTGATCAGTACTAAGGTGCTAAACAACCACGGGATTGGTTGATACTCATTTTTCAATCTATGTAAATTCTTAGTCTTAATTGCCTATCACAACTCATTTGTAACTGTCCAGTCTGTAAAGCTGGTTGATACGAATTCGAGTCTCATAGAAGACATAGTTTACTTCATGACTGATGATACGCCTTACAGACGAATCCAAGCTACTGTTAAAAGTAAGTCTAGAGTTTCCTGACAATAACCTAACATTACACATAATGCATACGATAACGAGTCCCGTAAAGTATTGAATACATTAAATTCGACTAACCTTAAGTGACTAAACAAACATGAGTCACTACTCAGTGATCAGTCAGTGTAGTGAGTGGGAGAGGTTAATCAAGTATTCATAGTACAATGAATATTCTTATTTATAAGTTAATTATTTTGCTTCTAATCTAGCTATTTACTACCTTTAGCAGAAAATATAATTTGTGAACAGAAACCATATTTTTGATTGTATAAAATTATGAGTGCATACCCATCTATTCCAATAATTAACACTATTATTTCAAGGCTATATTCATTAAAAGGGAATCCATCGAGTAAATAAATTCATATCATTCTACTCGAATCAGTGCACTAGAATCTTACAAACTTACGAAGCGTGAAGTGTTTGAATTATAGTTTAGTTCTCACTGGCATCCTGTAGTGCCTAGACAAGAACTGTAGTTGAAAAAGTATTTCGAGTAAAAATAAAACCCATGCAAGGCTCATCATAGAAAAATAGGAATAACAAAGTTTATTCTTTCAAAAGAAGTTGATTAATTACTCACAATTATTAATAATCAACTTATAATTTACCTATACTCCTTGTAGACGTCGAGTTGAAAGAATTTAAACAGTGATTTGTGTTTGTTGGAAATGATAGATTTTGATTTGATATACTAGAAGAATTACTTCCATTTTGAATGACATCATTATTGCATGATCCATCATTACTGCCACTTATGTCTGAAGAAATTTTTGTCGAAGGCATACCTGATTGAAGGTTGAAATAAAATTTCTGTGAATGTAATAGATCCATCCGAGTATCAAGATTCCATAAATCAGATGATAGTTTTGGACCAAAACCTTGATTGGGTCCAGAACTTTGAGATAAGGCTGCAGATGATAAATCATATGTTTGAGGAGTATAACCACATTTACTTTTATGTTTTGGTGTCGAATTAATCGAAGTGTCACTGTTCACTTCATCTAAAGAATTAGATCTTGTGTCTGAAATATGGCAATCAGATAGTGCTGCACTTGCAGTTGTATTAACACCACTAATAGTATTGGTACTTTTGATAGCTGGATTAACTATAGTACTAAAACTACTGCTACCAGATGACACCAAACCAGCTGCTGCAGGGTGTATGGCGGCTGCAGCGACTAAACTTGCTGGCCAAAACCGATTATTCGAAGGTCTGAAATATGAAGACATAAATCCAACTATTATGAATACATTTTATAACGTTATAATTCACTTTATAAAATAAACAATCTTTTGCTGAAATATTTTCAAATTTATCAAGTTTGCCTGCTTAGTCATCACAGGAATGCAGAACATAATGGGACATATAATAATTTATATTACTGGTGGGCTGCTGTTTCTATTGTTATAAAATTGCTCAGGTACAGATATTGCTCATGTCTCGTTGAGTTTATGACATTTCAAGTGACAGATAAAGTAACTCTAGAAATGTGTCGCTACTGTTTCATAGGCTTCATAGAACGCCAACAATACCAGTTTCTTTCCAATATATCCATTAAATTAAATTGCTTGTAAACAAAAGTTGTAATCAGAACTAAAATAAAATGCAAGCCTGCTTTATTTATCTATTTAAACACAAATTTGATACGAATTGGCACCAAAAAATATTTATGCCCCACTTAAGTGCAAAAGTAAAATTGTGAAGAAAATAGGGAAAGGTGGGAGGACAAACAAGGTTAAGCTTAAGATTTAGTAAGCCAATATGTGAATTACGAGTCATGAGATGCAGTTCAAGTAAAAACACTAATAAAAATATTTCACTCCTATTAGAAGAAACCATCAAACTTTTGTAAAGATTATAATGGAAAACTGCATGCAAGATCGCTACTGATTCGCACAGTCTCTAAGACCCTAACCAAGAAGTCAGGTTGGGCAGACAAAAGATAGTCCTATGCGGCTCCCTTCCATTCCACGATGCCATGTTATACACCGACCACGTCCACTCTTTCCAACCAGTTCCAGAGTCAGCAAATAATGTACTATATGGATGTTGAGATGACATTCATAAAACATGAATAAACCACCGAGGCCAGTGTTTCAAGATGGTGACCCCAATCGAATAGTCACCAATGCACTCGAGTACACGATGCCGAACATCACCATTACCAAGATGATAGTGCCACCGGAAGTCAGGAATTCCTAGGAGGCAACAATAATCAAACACAGAGAGACTAGGTTCCATTGGCATAAAGCATAACCGCTCTTACCGAAACGTTGTAAACCCAACCTTATACAGGCAGCCTCACATCACGACAGCACCGAAAATGGCCAAGCTCGGGAAAATCCAGTGTGGCTTATATTGTACGTAGATTGATCTTATCTGACACACTAATAACAGCACTCGTATAACTACCCAATTACTGTGAACTTTTTCACTGCCACTAACTATTCATCACAAATAGTGAAAGCATGTGCCATTCCTGCCAGTATCACAGAAGTACTTTCGACTTGGAAGGTACAAAGTGCATGCCATACTTAGGATTACTAATTGCCAACTGATTAAGTGCGATACAGATGGTTTGTGGGTTATCACACAGCAAAAGAATACCGTCTTCATATTCAAGGATGAAAAGTCTCTTTCCAAGTAACAACTCCACTCCACTACATGTACTTCATCAGAGATATTTCCAGAATGTTATTGATGATAAAATTGAAGAAAGATTAAACGTGGCAACCCTGCTTAACCCCACTACTGGATTAAAACAATGACAAAAGGTGGTTGTATATTCTCACTCCGCATGAGGTATTCATGTGCATAGCCTTAAAAGTGATAATAAACTTCTCGGTTACGCCATTCTCTAACAGACAATCCCAAGGCACGATCCTGTCTAATGAATAGAAGGCTTTCCGGATGTTCAGAAACGCAATGATAGTTGGTCTAGAACAATTGTGACGGTGTTCTAACACCTAGAGGAGAGTAAAAATGTGACAAACGCATCCCCAACCTTATCGAAAACCAGCCCGCTCCTCTCGAGTTTGCTTTTAATGCGTTTATGGACAATCCGTGAAGTTCGACGAATGCCAGTAATTTAGAATCAATAGAGAGTAAAATTATTCTCAAAAGTTGTTGCATTGATTAAGTGACTCTTTTTTTAAAAATTGGAAAAACTATCGCTCCGTTCTAGAATGATGGAACGTTCTCATTTCCCCAAACTTTCCTAAGCACCCTTGTCAGACTTCTTACCAATAGTTCGCCACCACCTTAAAAGGAGCCGAGGGGCAGTGTATGTTGTCTAAGTCTGTTGAGTTATTAGGATTTAAAAATTGAAGTTCATTGTAGAATTTTTCTTCGTTAAGAGGATAAGTCATCATCTGCCATGAAGAATAGAACAACTTAGTCGAAGCTGTTGGAGCAACATATTAACTGAACTGACCCTCAAAAACTCAAACCAGTGTCTAAGACGATCTCTAATGTTTGGTATTGGCGTACAAACAGCTTCACAGACTGTTTCACTGACACTGGACTTCTTCCTGATAGTGAACCGGGCGATCTGAAAGAAATTTAGGCAATTACGAGATTCATCTGCTGTTCCCAACTCTTTAACACTTTAAAACTACCAGGTTTCTCGTCTCATTCAGGCTTTTACGATTTCCTTACGTAAGAATCTTCGTTTATTATCAAACTCATGGCGTTATTCAAATGCAACCAGTGCTCATCTGCACTATCCGGTGAATTCGCATTTAGCCTAGGCGCTAACTTTGATTGATATTTGGTTACAACAAGGGCTAAAATCAATCTACTGTTGCCGGTCCGTTTAGATTAAGACGTTATATGGCAACTGAAAAGCAAGATAAGTATGGTGAAAACTAAACTATGATCTGAGTCCAGATATGTGTTTCAAAAAGAACTACGGTCTTGAACACCACCACGCCAGTGCAATTGATCGCGATATGATCATTCTGTGTTCAGGCTTAGATCGTTTGGGGAGGATACCAGGTGGCAGATCGGAGGCGGTTGTACTGAAAATCAATGCCGTTTAGAAAAAAGTTATGGTCTGCATAACGCAGTAGAAGACAGTCACCGTTGTCTGACCTGCGATTACTGAGGCCTCATTGGCAACTAAAGCGACTCTTCACTGCTCATTCAAATCTCCATCCAGTGTATCTATCAAAGCGCTTTCTTGAGAATATTAAATAATTAATGATAAAACTTAGCCCTGATTGCATCCGGACTGCAATATGCTAGTGCGTTGGTAGAGATTACATAGAGACATCGTTATCTACTTCAGTTTCCTGTCACTTCAATGGAACCTTCTAATCTAACAACATAAAAGCGATTGCTAAAAGGGATCTAGTCGATTAGTTCTGTCTTCACTCCGGCATCTAATATGACAGTGACACCGGCTGAACTGGGTACTGGTACTACAGGGTCCCCAGAAAAAGAACACATGTAACACACCTTTCGAATTGACAGATGGATGGAGGCGAATTTGAAGTATATCTTCAGAGTCCTAAATACGAGTCCTAGATATACAACAAACATTAATATTGAGGCTATCAAGAAAGATGACCAACTTTATCTGTTTACCGATCTTTATTAACATGCGGGCGTCAAAGGAGGCCAGTTTAACTGACTCACGTGGCTACAGAAAGGCTGTGTCAGATTCCCACACTGATGGCAATAAACAAAAAGTTTACCACTCAACAACTTAGAACCGAACTGACAGAAGAAAATTTTCACCGTGCACGAGCTACCGAGTAATTTGTGTCAGCTATTCCGTTGCAGTAAGTGAGTCGTTCTTTACATTTATTTTGAACAATATGGAACTGAACAATAAATCAGTTGATTTGGAAAAGGAGTGGTTGTACGTTTAACGATCCCTAATTGCATCTAATTGTAAATACTCGCTCATAGATAACATTATATGGATTTACCATGTGCGGATAGATTAAATTAAACTATCTTTACGCAGATACAAAGATTTTTATCTTACTTGAATCGTATAAAAATCAGTCGAATAGTCAATCAATTATAACATCAAAGTAAAACTGAAGCTATTTT
The DNA here is from genome assembly GCA_025215515.1 of Schistosoma japonicum. NCBI lineage: Eukaryota > Metazoa > Platyhelminthes > Trematoda > Strigeidida > Schistosomatidae > Schistosoma > Schistosoma japonicum. Next base: position 66,701,534 of record CM046061.1, on the reverse strand, counting down.
TAGTTCATTTTATATAGACCACTTGCAAGTAGTTAATCGTTTATTACAAAAATAACAGAGTTGTGAGATTCTTCAAGTTCAGAATGTCATTAATCCTACATCTTTCATGATATATTTCTTTAAGATTAGTGAAAACAAATACTATTTCACTAAAACTTTTTTCACAATACGTTGACGATAAAAAGAATGCTACATATTATCATTATTATTATTGTGTGACTCATTTATACCATATTGTTTGATTTATTTCTTTTTCTACTTAGTTCTCCAACATCCTGAACATTGCATACTATGCTAATATTATTAAATATAATTCATTCCCGGAAGTTAAAATTTCAGACAAATAATTTCTAGTTCTATTCAAAACTTGTTATAGATTTTTGCGTATACAAGCAATCGATTATATATATATATATATATATATATATAATGTAATCCACCGTTTGATTCAAATTTTCTGATAGTTTTTACACTGTCAATGATGAGATTTATTCTACTCTATTGTTTCAATTGATTAACTAAGCTTTAATCAATAAGACTCCAAGGTCATATGAAAGTTAACGCGGAATATTTATTTGTTTATTTTGTTACTTAGCTATCTGATTTTATTGATATTTATCATATAGTATGGATTAGTCATAACAATTTATTATTATTATTATTATTATTACTATTACAATTATTACTATCATTGTAGTGATAATGACAAAATATAATGTACTATTATTTATGAAATGCTCGTTAGTTTACATACCGCTGTGCGATGAAATATGAATAAGTGATTACATATATGATGCATGATTTTTACGACATGACTATGTATGTATCAATGTTTCATAGAATGATAGTTGGTAATATGACATCACATTTTCATGATAGTTGCATAATTTAAAGGAAAAAACCACTTAGTGATTATAGAGTCTAGATCTATCATTTCATTTTACTACACAGACTATGATGAATTTTGGTGAATAGTAGTTTAGACAAATGAACACTCAGATATGTGTATATTTTACCATATGTGCAGATTATTCAGTCCATGATTTCCTTTTGTTGAATAGAAGAATTTATTCTGAAAGGTAAATCCTGATATATTTCAAACTTATTGATCTAAAAAGCTGCTGAGACACCCGACTGACTAAATTTTACCACTTCCAGTTATCTTGTAGAACGACAACACTGATAAATGGAAATATGCTAGGTCAAGCTTATTCAAGAAGTAGTAGACGATAGTTAGCAAGTAATAACTTTAAAGAGTGACTAGGTATGTAAATTTCTTGATTAATCTTCTTAGACTTATCATCAGCAACAATATTAGTCTTCAAAAATCTTCAGGGAGTTATTCATAAAGGCAGTATTTTAAAGACTGAGGGTTAGACAAATTAAAACGTATCTTAAGCCTGGAAATTCTCAAGACTTTATAGTCAGTAAACAGCTGAACGTGGCATTATACAGTGGCTAGTCGAGTATAAGAAACAAATCGCTAAAACTAAAAAATATCGGTTAATTAAGTCACAGGTGCTCATTCATAATGAGTAGTAGTTCTGGTCCCTGTTTTGCCTCTCACTTTTGTCTTTTACGAAAAGAATATTTGGTGACTTATCTATAACTAGATAACTTTGTGAAGCGTTTCTTTGAATGGGTACTTCATCATTCTAATTAGTGCTAGGAATTACAATGTTTTAATGATATTGTTGAAATATTCTGTTCAGCTTACCTGTTTGTTGCCGCCTTTTTCTTTTTACTGATAACATGTGATTCATTGCATCCTATAGAACTAGACATTCTATCAGAGGATCCATCTACGCTGCTACAGTTATTTCCCAAAGGCACAAAATTCGATGAATCCAGCATCGGCTGTAGAATACGTCGTCTCGCATTGATAAACCAATTATTCACTTGTAGTAACGTTAAGTTTGTTTGACCAGCAATTTGCCTTTTTTCATCTTCTGTTGGATATGGATGCTACAAAATATAACAAGATTGACAAGTTACTTACAAAGATGGTTACTTCTGAATGGTATAAACAGACTAAGTTACCTTAAAGGGAACATTCTAGTTTAAGATCTCAAAAGTTGCAGGTTATGACCATGTTATACTGTTGATTAATTTAGCCAAAGAAATGATAGGTTTATTTTATGCACACTTTTCAAGTAATAGCGAACTGGAATGAAAACTACATTTTACACTTTTCCGTTAAATTAACTTCAATCAATGTGATACAGTATGAACCTAATGTTTTCAAGTTTCTTCAAATAGAATCTGTGATATTTACTTCATGAAACCTAATGACAGCGTTTTATGGGTGCATATTTTAACTTTTATTTATAGTAAGTTATTTCACATATGGTCACATGGAATAAGTACACTAAACGGATGCTTTATTTTCAACTTTATTATGTAACACAGAGTTGTGTTCTTAAAGTTACTTACTTTTGTTACGACATAATTTAACATCAATTGTTCTTTACAAAGTAACAAAGATGAACATCAACACCTGATAACACTAGTGTTGTTAATTAATAAGTTAAAGCATTAAAGAGCTTAAATATATCTCATAATAAAGTGTTTGTGTAAATTTCTTTTAGTCAATATTTCATCTACCATTAGTCATTTAGAGCTAATTTATCAATTACACGGAATACATCAGTCAATTCGTTTAGGTATGCAAAGTTCTATTTACTATCGATATATAACATACTTGATATTCTTACGATTTTATTGACTAAATACTAAAGACTTCATTTTTTGTCTTACACCAAATCAACAGCTTTAGTTAGTCAATTCTGCCTAATATCTGACAAGTGAATAACTATTTATGTTTTTGTGAATCAAAGGATTAGTTTAGTTAATACAATAACTATTTATAATTTATTACAAACCGTAAACTAGTAATCGCTGAACAGTTGTTTCATCATAGTACTGAAAATATGCATAGTTTCTATTAATTTCAGAGATAATGAAGTAGACAAAAGCCTCTATGTACATATAAATATATGTAGTACATTTTGGTATAATATCTATCTCCGCATTCTTATTTGAAAGAGAATTACTATTTGTCTGTCAAAGTCATTTCTATACATATTTACATAAGTTTATTGTGCTCAGTAACTACCAATTAATAACGAACAGTCAACAGATGGTGTTAAATAAAACACTTAATACCCACGTTTCCAAATTCTTGTTATTTACTATATTAGTGAATAAATTACCCACCTCATTAAGTTTTACCCTATGCATTACTGATACACTACTAATCCCCTATATTAGGCATAATAAGTTGATGCTTTTTATGCAAAATAGTGCCACAAGTAGCTGAAAAAGTAATGGTTATTCCAATGAAAAAGAAATGAATGGGATAAGAACAAAAGTAGGATAAGTTTTGTCTAGTTACATATAATCGTATATTTGTATTATGTATATATAGAATGGAGTACACCTGTTGATTATCTCAGGCTTAATACCTAGTTGTAAACCTGGGCACAAAAAGAGAGTGGAAATTGTTTCCAAAAAATCAGCAGGACAATACTAGAAAGTAAATTCCAGCTGTTCTCACTTTTTCACACTATTCACACACCAAAATTGACCTTATTGTACACATTATATGTAATACCTTATTGTATTCTATATTGTTTCCTCTTTATAATGAAGTAAAACTAAAGTTGAAAAGATTGGAGAAAATCTATGTCAACATTTTAACATTTAAACATGAAACTGAAGGCAATGTGTTAATAATAAGTGTTAGTTAATTATTGATGAACAATTTGTTATAATCTATCTTATAATATCTACATAGTATCAGTAATACTTCCATTTAAAACTTAGACTCTATGATGATCAAACAGTAATTGATTATCTTATTATTTATTTCGAAATAATGAATAATGTTTAAGAAAATCTAGATTGAATAAAAACACTACCATTTCATACAATTGACCATTGAACTTTAACATTATTCTCATTGTACATTATTAATAATTTAAACCATATTCTTTAGTTGAAATAACAAGTCATTAGTGTAAATTACCTTTTAACATAACTTAAAAACATTATTTTTTAATATTCAAACCTTAAGATTTAATTATATTTAACTTCTACTATTATTAGTAGTAGTGGTATGAAAGTGTTAATTTCATTTTAAAAAGATAAAGAAACGTTTATGGCTTATATAATCAATTGAATTTTGCAAAAGAATACTTTACTCGAATAATAATAATAATAAGGGTATTATGTAATTGTCAAGTGGGATTACGAAATTGTATATATACATATATTACAGAGTGAGAGAAAGTTTGTCCTAGTAGAAGTGTTCTGTTATATACTGGACATTCTATTGTAAGGACATGAATAAGTGAATTATTATGAATGTTTGTTTGTACAAAGGTGTGAAATTGCCGATTTCATTCTTTAAGTGAATTTTTATAATTATTTTATAGGACAATTTAAAAATAATCATAAGTAATAAGATTATTAAGTTATTGGTATAACTTTTTAATTAATAGGAGATAATTATTTCTAAACTGAAAAGGTGAACAATTTGGTATGTGTTTATAAAACACTAGAATGAAGATGACTCTTGATTCAGAATTCAAGATATTATTAGCATTAATGAAGTGACTTATGAATATATTTATTATAAATCAAAATAATACATTATATTATCCTAATTATATTCATATCATGAAATATTACAATACATTGTAAGCGTAATGTTTACTTTAAAGTATATGCGACTGCTAAAAACATGCTCATTAGTTTTATATTTGTTGTATTCGTTACACATTGATCACACTTGAGTACCATTGAAAACTGGGGAGCATTAGATAATTGTCTTATCCTAGTATGGGATTCCTGAATAACATGTTTCGTAGATACTATTTTTACGTTGAATGGTCATCGTGTAATATGACAAACTGATTGAAATGGGAATCTTACCACTAAACTCTTTGACACTGATGTATATGGCTAACCATTCATCATAAGACATGAAAGCCCTTGATTTGATTCCCTAATAGTGCTGCGTATGTTCACCGTTGAGGTGCACAATACTATTATGATAGAGCTCTTCGATGCTCCCTGGTTTTAAATGATACCCTGCTGAGGTGAATACAAACTTATCTCCAAATATCTGGTAAAAATAACTGAGTTTAGTCTTCATGGCGATTAGAATTACTAAAAAAATCCTTTTCTGTTATCATAAAATTAACGTAACTATCTTAGACGTATCATGTGATAACTTCTACTGTAGAATTTGTACATCACGTCAATCGAATAGTTTTATATAATTTTATTTGTTTACAGTTAACCAACAAAGGAATAACGTTGTAAGCAGATCATTGAATATTGTCAGCTATGAATTTTGAATAAAACTATTTATGGCTATGACCAAGATTTGAAGACGAATGCATTAATGTGAACTTATCTACACTCAGATAAATGAAGATAAATTGAGATATTACTATTATATTAAGACTGGAATGCTGATAGTAATCCTTTAAAAATACTAAATTTCCTGAAAGTGTTAACCTGTAGCAATTTTATTTATCTCTGTTAAAAATACTTTTACTTAAACTCTTCATGTATTTGTTAGTGGTACTCTTTATCTTGTATGTTGCTAAATCATTCGAATATCTTTAGATCAGTATCACCTGAACTCTAGTTCAAGTGAATTCAAATTATATTTAAACTATATAACAACATGCTGAATATCTTAAACCACTAGTAATACATCTTTAAGTGAATTCAGATAATAAAAATATGTCATATATCTTGTACATTTTATAAGTAATTCAATATCATTAAGATCATGTAATGAAAATACTAAGACTACATACCAGTTACTTACAATTAGTAAATTTGGTTGTATATTAAAGAAATGACCTACAATACAGCTAGAACAAAACAATTGTCAAGGTCGATTAATGATATCAAATTCAAATTCATTCATCTCTGTAACATCCAATTAGAATAAACGAATAATTATAGATAATCAACTCATTTTAGTATAGTTTCTTATCAAAAGAATCCTGTTGATATTACATACACAGTCAGAGCTAAATAAGGTTACACAATTTACCTAATCGACATGTCAACATTTCATTAGAAAACTGTTTTCATTAAATATCAGTTGCTTTATATATTTTATTGGGTGAATTTTACCGGCGTCCTTTAACACGATCCGACATGGAACTAAATAAATAACATTTTGATCTTGTTATGAATACCAATACCTTTCAAGTTACTAAAATTCACATACTTAGTCTATATTAATTGACACATTTATTTCCGAACACTGTTGATTCATATCCCATGTAGTTAGTTGGCTATAATCGGCAGATATCCTAGAACAAATATGAATTTCTATGAATTGCTGTATCCCATCAGATCAATGTAATGAAATTGACAAGATCAAAAGAGTCGAAATAACACAGTAGTAATAACGATGAAAATATTTGTAGCTGCCACCTCGATATGGTAGTCCGATTCGTCTACCGTGGTAACCCGGTCGACCTATATTACCGGAGATGCACTGCCACTACATCATTTCATGTCAGATTTGTTGATCAGAGAGCAGCAAAACTAAAAACAGCAAACTTAAGATCTTAGAGCAAATTCATACTATGGGATATACAATGATTTGAAAGTGGCATATTACCTCTCTCAGATGACTAACACATATAGTAATGATATCCTCTCACAACGGAATTGGGTGGAAAGATATACTCTAAAAATGTACACCTTGTTTTACCCTAGGGATTTCAGTTTCCAGTCGTTAAACTTTTGAAATTAGGGGGTTGACGCATCAGGAAAACTACTCCCATAAAGGTCGAGTGTGACTAGCTTCAAATAATTGTCTCTTAAACTCGGTAGTTATGTTGCCACGTCTTCAAACTACTTCTAACTCATTTTTCTTACTATATACCTCACGAAGAAAAACACTTCTATGGAATGATTGAACTAGAAGTATGAACTATATTAATGCTTCACATATCACTCTATATCAGAAAGAAGTGATCACTGCATAGTTTATTGAGCTATAATTATGAGGAACAAAATAATATTTTCATTGACCTTGAAATATGATTCATGTGTAGCATAGCAACATGCCATTTATTCCTTACTGATAATTATTATTATTAGTAATGAATTCATGTTAAATATATAACAAATAATTGAGAATGGAGTTCATTTTTCAAAAATAACCATGAAAATAATGTACAACCAATAATTACTTATTTAATTTTGTATAAAATGTGGTTTTCATGAATAGAATGAATAGATTATACTAGTTACTAGAATGTAGTAAGAGTTATGTACACGCATTGGTTAGAAATTATTCATGTTTACCCATCTCACTCTTCATAAGTGTATGGCTACTGTATGTTTTGTGTTGATTTGTATGTGTAGTTGTGAATGTGCGGTTTATAATAAATAAATAAATAGATAGAGATGAAAAGTAAACAAAGAGATAAATAAATAAACAGAATAGTAAATAGCCACATGAAGAGATAGAAGTATAAAATAAAAAGGAATTCATGATAGACAGGTGTGGAGTGAATAAATAAGAATAATAAAACATGAATAACAATTAATTATAATTAATTGAAAGTATACTATACGTAAAGTTTCTCAGTTATCCTTGCTTCCTATTTATATGTCTTACCAGCTGACTAAAGCTTTCACATTAATTCTAACAACAATAATAAAGTATCATAGAAACACATGATGGATTATCACTTGTGAAACAAAGCTGGCTTACATGTCATTAAAGCGTAGTACTTAGATAATCTAAAACAAAAACGATTTGTATTTAAATAAAAATTAAGTAATTTTGGATTTTCTGAGCTGTAAGGATCAATTGTGGAGTATTAATCGTCGTTATGGATATCATTGTATCCTATTAAAATCAGATGAATATTTCTTTCAGCATTAAAAATCCATTATTGTCTAGCATTATCCACATAGCAACAAATCTTCTTTGTCATTTCAGCTGAAAACATTCTGGATAATAAAATCTATACTTCCAGTATTACGGTTGGTTACCTAACATTCGAAAATAAATTGTCTTAAATAGAAATATTGATTTTTACAGTTAACTGGAAAGCATTTTACAGCTTTCTTTATAAAATATGCACAACATTCACCAGTCAATAATAATAATAATATGAAACTAATCAGGCACAAAAATCTTATTTTGCATTTATTTGAGGAACTTAATTTAGATTCATTTCATTTAGCACAACAAGTTTCCCAGTAGCGTTAACTCACTAACAGTTCTCAGCCAATTACACAATTAGTACTTTCATAAATTTAGTATGGAATAATGCATGAAATGATTGATTTCGTGAGTTTCCATTGCCCAAAGACTACTCTGTATGTATTATGCTATATGATACAATAACCTGATAAATAAAAGACAACGAATAGCTTATCAAATATGCATAAAATTTACGTTAGATTCAGCCTTGGATTAACTCTCCGATAATAATAATTATTATGATTATTATTATTATTCTAATATTATTATTATATTTGCCTAAAGTTAATAAGTTGATATGTATCATTATTTTCTTGAATGTAATCCGAATTTAGTAGAACAATAAATAAAACTACAATGTTATTAAATAAGTGATGATAATATGTATAAAGCCTAATGATCTGTTGTTAATGACAATCAAGAGTGCATATAACCGTCAATGAATATCATATCCATTGAACAAACTTATGATTATGGTTACTCAATAACCTAGTCGATGAGGTGAAGTGATGAATACTGGGTTCAAGTTTTATTGTGACCATTAACATTATAATGAACATATATATCATTCAATATTTCCTATATAATATTGAACACCCTACAGAGATTTCATCTCAAACCAATGTGTGAAATATAATCAGTTTGTTAATATCTGTTCAGAAAATGATAATAATAAATTTGTTATACTCATCTATCTCAGAACTATGCATGGAATCCTTCAACTGGATATGAAATATTCTCACAATTTTAATCACTGAGATCAGTTTAGTTAGCCTATTTTTTTTTATTTACATTAACCAAAAAATGAAACACAATACAAACTTTATGCTTTTGAATTAAACTTTTCTTTGTAAAACTTTTAAAAAAAAAGAAACGATTCAATACTGTTAATTTTCAAGGTTATTGTATGAAGTTTTTCTCTACATTTTTTTTGTTTAAATTATTGACCAACTTAATAAGTTTAAAATGAATAACTTGAATATTGTGAATAGTCAATAGTTTAACAACACGTTTTTTGTCGTCGTTGTTGTTGTTGTTTAGATACCATCTAATTTTCTCATAACATGACTGTTAACTTATAAATGATGTAAACAAAATTCTACATAAAAATATAATAGAATCATTTAGATTTAAAAATTCTTATTCTAATGAATTCATTTTAGAATTAAAAGAAATTGACTGATTACATCTTTGCAGACTATGAGGAAATGTTGTTTTTTGTTTGATATAAGTAAACTGTAGGTTAATTATTTCCTAAATAGGGGATAATTTTAATATATTGGTATACACATATCAATGTGCATATTCAGTGACATTTCAAATAGTTTGAATTACTTTGAAGTTTACCTTAGATCAAATTAACGGTAAACTAGGTTTATCTCTCAAGTTCTTTGAAGGAGTGACTGTATAGGATTGAGTATCAGCACATGTCATTTACAAAAAAAACTTATGTGTTATTTAATTCCTGTTAATAATACTGATAGTTTTGATTATATTGATAGAAGTCTACATTGATAAAACTATCCAGAATGATAATAAAACAACTGCAATTAAACCATCTAACTCATAGAATGTAGTATAATTTAAACCATCCTTTTGCGCTACATATCTTCTTTACTGTTAATGACTGTATTTCAGTTGTCATCATTACAATAAATAAATAGTTGGATCCCGTGATCATTAAAGTACAAACATAAATGGCTAGAAAAGCGTGAAACTAGGAGAAATCTATGTTGGAAATAATATAGTTAGTTGTTCGTTGTATTGCTAAAGATACTAATTGAACTTTATTGCGCAAATACTTTCATTGGTCTTATATTGCCCCATTAAAACAATATTTAATGTCACTTCGCGGTAATCGCATACAGCGTTGATTTTACAAAGTTTACAATTCTGTCTTATCCCTATTACAATTTAGTTTGATTACAAGAATTACTTCACTAAACCGCTGATTTTGACAGCAATCGACATGAAAATTATTAAAAGTATTACCAGCTGATATTCAACGTCTCCACACTACTATTTTCAACTAATGACTTTTAAAAAATATTTCATTATTGTGTTATATGATGACAATTTTTTAGAAATGCATTATTTACCCTGCTAATTAATTAGTGCTCATCTGGAACAAATAGACAGAAACGGTTCTTGAGAAAACATTTATCAGTTTACTTTATGAAATTAAAGAAACTATGAGTTGTACAATTATTGTTCATTTACCCTACATTAAAAATCTACCTTAGCAGTTGAATTACCCAACTTTTTCAATTCTTTATCATGTTTGCATTGAACTACATTGAGTTTAATTAAAACAACAGAGTTCCTCACACTCTACCTAAGACAAGAGGCTCACCATACATATTACCAAGACGTGTATTGATCCAGTAACTATCTTTGCAGTTAAATTCTTTAAGTTTGAGGCGGAAATTGTAAGCAATGAAGTCAAACTTTATCGAAAGGGAGACAGATCTTACTGAAGACAATGAGCGTTCGTCACTCTTTATTGTGAACTGAATGAAGTCAAAAATGGACAACAGCGATGCGATTAAGCTTGTCTTACAACACGAAATTTAAAAGTTCTGCGCTAAACTCCTAACAAGTGAACATCATTATGTTAGTTTCAAGCTAGAATGAAATAGTCCTTCTAATATTCCTTACATTTTCATTAATTCACCAGAAAAAGTCAGCCTACAATAAAAAGCTCCATGTAATGAATTAAACAAACACTCAGTTGTATCTTTAAAAATGGTGTATATCTCAGAAGTCAACAGTTTTGTAAACAATTGATCTTGTATAAACAGTTACAATGTGATTAGAAAAAAAATAGCCGACAAAAATAATTTCTCACGTGAATTACCAAAACAAAAAAAATTTGTAGAATAAGCATTAAATCACAGTAGTTCATGATTATTTAAAATTATCTCAGCAGGTTACCATTGACTTGAAATAAATATGTTCCATTGTCTGTAAACTTTATAAATAATTAAATGTATATCATATTTTATTTTACTAGTTAACAATTTTTCAACTACACTTTGATACTGTTTATCTATTGGTTCCAATTACCTACTTCTTTCATTCAATGTGATATATTTTTTCAGATACATTGATCCTACTGTGATTTCATTACCATATTATTATTATTATTATTATTATTATTATTTCGCGTAAGCTTCTATACAACCACGTGCATACAATTCAGAGTAAACATACATTCCGAAAACTACTTACCCTAGTACATATATGCATATATAGTTGTGTAAGATTATGCATATGTATCTCAAAATGATTAACATGTAAAAATTATAACCTTTAAATTTATATTCATTGAACATTTAATTTACGCATCCCGCTGTTGATTAAAATAAACAACTAATTGTATGATGTATGAAGTCAACAGATTTACAAAATGAAAGTCATCAGGGTGAAATGAGTGAATTCCTTTATGAAATGTTATGATCCTGATCATGTAAAATTGAATACAATAATGTCAAATACAGATTTTAACTAAAAGATAATCAAAGCATATCGACGACATAAATTCAATTAATTTTATTTTATGCTTTTAATTAAGATAATCTATTTTACTTTTTCTAGGAGAACTATGAAATATTTCGTAGTGTAAATGTAATATTTGATGTACAAATGATATACTCAACTTGAATGTCGAAATAATTGACTATCACACGTCGATTTGAAGTAGTTTTGTGAAAGCTGGTTTACTTTATTGGTTGAATGTATCATAGATTGATATCAGTTGAGATACTGTGGAGTAAAATATAATTATCAGTTTATTGGTAACTTACAGTTGTCTCTAAAATTCCAGTAAGAATTCATGTCCAGTAGAGTATAGCTACGTTAGATGTGGGGCAGTTACCTACTACTGGGATTGGTCAACAGTCGTGCTAAATTGAGGGCTAACTAGATTTGGAAATATAAATTAGTAAGTGCCGAGAATGAGGTTTTAAGAACATGAGCTCTTCTACGACAGGACGCCTAAAGTTTGATCAGTGCCACTAAAAACTACCATAACAGGATTAAATAATTAACTGGCAATTTTGTTTTCAGTGATTGTTTGGTTACTGTTAGTTCATGATGCTAGCTACAAGATACACATACTTACTTTCATTGATCACTGTAAAACAAGAAGACAGTTTAAAATAAATGAGAATTGTGTTGGAGCATTCTGTAGCTGAATTCGCCAACGTGAATAGCTGGATTCAAACTAAGTACTCAGTACTAAAGATGCAAAAAATGTGGCAGAAACAAATCTGCTCAGTATTCTCAAGTTTTTGATGCTTCTTCAGTTGATGTCATTCAATAACAAGGAATAGTTGTTTATATTGTTCATAGATTGATGTTGGTTGAATACCACTGAACACCAGGGAGAACTAGACAGCAGTTTCATCTTAGTATGAGACTCCTCAGCTAGGTTTTGTCATGTAATCGAACATAGAGCCACTATACATCACAGTAAACGATTATTCATCTGCGCCACTGGGTTAAAGTGCAATGATGGAATTCTGACTTCCACCAATTTGTGATGTAGCACGGTGTTCGGTCAGTGCTTAAGAGATATCAGTCTGTGACAAACACAAACAACTAAACTTAGTACCTATCTCCAGGAAACCACCACAATTCGATGATTATTTTCATGTTTTGACATTTTCATTGCAAGATAACCAGTTTACACTAGTTATGTAAATCTATAAAATACACACAAACAATATAATTTTCCACGATGAATTTCATTTTGACAGCATCATCGATAAAAAAAGGTGGGTCTGATGCAGATGTGAAGGAGCGGATTAGAAAGGCATGGGCACCATTTCTACAAATGACAAACATTTGGAACTCTAATCAACTGTCAGTCAACATTAAAGGCAAAATTGTCAATACAGTTTTGTTGTATGGAGCTGAAACTTGCATGCAGAAATACGAAAAGCATCATCCCGTAGATACAAATATTTATATACAACTATCTGCACAACATACTTCGGATCCATTGGTCAGATAACATTAACAACAACTTTCTGTGGCAGAGAACAAGCCAACCAAAATTCAGCCAAGGAAGAAATTAGAAAAAGACGCTGGAGGTGGATAGGACACACATTGAAGAAATCATCAAACTATATCACAAGACAAGCACTAACATGGGATCCTGAAGGCGAAAGGAAAAGAGAAATACCCAAGAAGACATTGCTTTGGAAATTAGCGACAAACACGAATAGAATGCAGTGAATGAACAAGAAGAGCTGGAAAGGAAAGCTCAGAACAGAATTAATTGGAGAATGCTGGTCGGTGGCCTATACTTCATATGGGGGGTGACAGGCATTGATTGATTGATGTATTACATCTTAGATACAATCAATTTTTTGTATCAATTTAATTTCGAAAATATTTAGTTTCATTGAAAAATTTTATTAATTTTCCCTAAAGTTTTTTTTTCGTGATGACATCTGGTTATTGGATTTTTCGGTCTAGTAATCAACTAAAACAAATTGAAACTTTCATTGTTTATACACAATACAACAAAAAGAGTATCATCCCAATATTAAACCAGTTTAGTTAAAAGAATATTTACTTAACTTATAAATTATTATTTTCATAGAAAAAATTCAAACTATGCGGGATGTGATAAATTTCAATGATAACCTCTTTGTTTTTTTAAACAAAAAATGAAAAAGAAAAAAACGAAAAGAAAAACAGTTTTACTCATTCCTAGCACATTTTACTGACAAATCCGTTGATTAATATAACTTTCTTTTAATAATTTAAATTGTATTATGTTTATTGTTTTGTTATTGTTGTTAACAATAATAAAATTATATTTCGATTGACATTTGAATGATATAACATGTGGTTTAACTAGAAAGAAGTAATCACATTGTTTTATTAATAGATTAAATGTTTTAGATCAAGTTATTCTAGGATACCTAATTTGATTTAAGCACTAGGCATTATTAGTGATATAATGAGACGATCAGTTAGTGTCGTTAGTGATAAGTATTTCACTTCTGACATACATGAGTTACACCAGTGATGCTAATAATTGTATTCATCTTAATACCTAAATATCCTGAAATTGATAGTGAAATTAAGGATTACATGTTAGGATGAGATAATTGTTCAATGATCCTTGGTTTTCGGTAAAATCCAACCAAGATCACTCTATAACGACTATAAACAAGGAGTTGATTACCGATTGACACAAAACTATTACTAATTAAATATACATCATTAGTTTAAACAGTAAAAGTGATCCATTCTATCCCCATTACTTTGTATTTGATTAGACAAAATCTTACTGCAGCTGAGGACACTGATTTGTGGACATTCGAATAACAAAATTAGTCTGTTAAATAAACTTTAAATAATTAGCTGACCACTATGTAGTGATGGATTTGATGTTCATCAAGTTCTTTATAGTGCTGACTGAATTCAATTATATTTCAAATCATCTTTCATCTTGACATAGTGGTAGTTACATCGAGTTGCTTGGACTAGTGGCCACATTACAACTCAATCGATAAAATTCAATTAGCACTATTAAAGACCTAAAGGGCATCAAATTGGTCACTACACAGTGATCAACCAACCCATACATCTCCGTCCTACAGGGGGTCAGTCGAAGCTAGAATATCTCATTGTTTGCCATCTCAGACCAGGTGACCCAGGAGATTTTTTGTTGTATTACTTTTAGAACCAGAGTATAAATGTGCATGCTAAAAATCATAATGACTATTCATAAACTCATCGAATGCAATGACTAATTATTAATTTACCAAGGAAAAAATTCAACTGGCAGATAAATTAGTTTAGATAGCAATTACTGATACTGTTTATAAATCACTAACGTTAGAAACCAACTTTCACTTTTATCGACCAAATCTTATTTTTGGTATTTTAGTCATCAGTACAACTATTTTTCATCCTTGGCACAGTATTTTATGTGAATATGATTAAATTAACTAAACTTGATTGACAGAATATAAAAACAACCAAAAGATATGGGTTGTATATACTTTGCCTTTATCGTGTTTAATACTTTATATATATATATATATATATACAAAACGATACACCCTTGTATTTCGCATTTAAAGTTCTAGTGAATACTTGTTGACATGAACCAATTTTTCAATGAAAACTCTTACACACACGCGTACATCAATACATTCATCTGACGAGAGACACAAGTCTACATATGATTATAAGGATTTCCATAGTGAAGAAAAGTGCCCACTTCCCCAATTATAAAAACAATAACAACAACATCATTCCCAAAAATCCTTTTTTTATAAAGATCAATTGTAAGCACTCTTCTTTATGTATAAAAATTACCTATAATCAATGTGTAACATGCTGCTTTACAGAAGAAACAAGAAAATGCCAACTGTGCCTATTCCTATTCCGATTTCATGGATGCATATTGGAAGAACTAACCCATATTTTGTAAATTATGTAAATGTCTTTATTATTAACATTATTAACATAGAGCCAGAAAAGTTCGTGGTGAAGAAAAGTGGGAAATATATTTATAATGAACAACAGCTGGATTCACCTCATTATTGGTTCACTGAGTAGAGGAAATCTCTCCCCCCTTCCTTCTTCATAACTTTAGACTTCATTCTCCCCCACGCAGGCATCTCTACATAAGTATTTATACATACACATAAATAGAAACAAATATATTAACATTTCCTATCCCCTGCGCTTCTGTTCGGTCATTACATAACTAAACTTAAAGTAGTACTGATTCATTTGACTAATTGTGTAGAAAGAACTTTCGAATGTATAGTAGTAGGAATTCCTAGAGATTTTGTTTATTTTCCTAATTATCCTTTCTGTAAATGTTGCTGTCAATAGACAAATGTGCAATTTGTAATAACTATGGTTAGGTTTGTAGAGTTTTATGACGTAAATTAATGTAGCAAATTATTATTGTTGTCTCTGAGTTTGAATGAAAGCTGGCTACAAATTGACTTTTATTTATCGACGGTAACATAATATTTTATAACATGACATTTTGACTTATTAAGAACTTACAATTATTCCAAACGATGCGTTGTGATGCAAAACTACCATGGCTGCCATTAACTTTCATCCGCGCAGCCGCGAAACATAAATGCCTCAAAGTATCATTCCCGAACAGTTGTGGAAAATATATGGTCATTGAACTTGAAGTTACAATTCACAACAAATCCCAACTTTTCACATATGTTTGTCACATATTTTTCATCAGTGCTAACTAACGGAACAGGATAAGTTATGTAGAGTTATTTACAATTTTCTGGAATCAAACGACACTTACTAATTATAAAACTTGTATTTGCCAGGAACTGGAGTTAAGTAAATGTTGATTAAAAATTGAAAAGTACTGTACAGTTACTTAATACTGGTTTAGAGATTTCTAGTGAGTACCTGTAACTCCTCTTGGAACAAGATTTAGCCTCCAAGTTGCGTTAGAGTCATGAACTACTGTTTCCTAACTCAATGATCATTTTGTATGGCACACTCAACAACGTTTTTGGTGGAAGTTGACTTCAAATTGTATCGAAACAGAATGTAAAAAATAATTCATTGTCGTTCATAATCAGTGATACTTCTGCAAAATAAATAGTTTCCGTGTATGCCAGAAGTTGACAAACAGATAGTATTTATATAGAGTGATTGCTAATATACTGTTTGTAAAAATTCTATGTAGGATCGTGGATACGTGGAATCCCTCGTGAAAAATGAATAGCTGTCTAGTGATCCGTGATTTGAAGTGGATTTCTAAATTTAATAAATGCCATCTGAATATTATTAGTTAATTTATAATTTAAGATTTATCTCAAAATGTCGATCAGTACACTGGTTACTTTAACCACATAATGGGTATTCTGTTTATTATTAATTTAAATTTCTTTTAATCATTTATATGTACAAATGCGATGAGACTAAATATTACGAGAAACAATAAATGCAATTTCAGTTATTACAAAAGGTGATTTACCGAGTATATATTTCTATACAGTAGTTTAATCTACACTTATTGTTTACCAGCTAGGGATATTCCGATAATGTCTATCTCAAAGTTAGCGGAACAGGTTACACATCCATTAATCGGTGATTGAATGTTGCCTACTTCAACCAGTCAGTCACTTGTATTCCGTACAAGACGAATGAGTATTAATTTAATCGAAAGTTACAACAATTTCAGAGGTGCATATGATTAGCGAATATATAATATAGTTTTACTGAAGTAACTTGACTGTAGGAATTCCAAATGTATGTGGATTACCATATCATGCTGAATATATGATAAATTCATAAATAAGAGTAAACAAATTGGAAACAAAAATCATGATAATTCCATGGAGTCAAATGGCTATTACTTCTTGAATCACATTATCCCTTAATGAATAGTTGAATCTTTACCCGTTCAATAATACTAGAGGGAAAAGTAACGGTCACACTACAGAGATATATGGAAGTTATCAGCAGTTTTGACGCTGATCGCTTCAACTGTATACTGAACAAAATGAGTTAAAGCATATTTTAAAGGTTCTAGTTCCTCAATCAACCAGTATATATATAATTAATCCGATGACATATATTGTAAAATTCTGCAGCCAGATCAGCAAATTTTTAAATTTCTAATCCTAACTTCTGCCATATTTCTGCTTCTCATTTAACATATTGGGCTAGGCTAACATGTTCATAGTGGACAGATAAAGATAACTCTAAACACTTGAAATGGAATCTTTGATGAAAATTTCACTGTAATGAACATCAAGCACCCACTATTCGAATAAGAAATTGGCTGAAGTAACTGACCGAACCACACCTAATGAACATTATGGATAACTTGTATCTATTGAATTAAGTGAACTAGTTTAAATGACTTCATAATAATAAAACAATAGTTTTTTTCAATACTGAAATTAAAGAAGTTATCTATTAAAAAAAATATATCGATTGAATACAATTCCAAACAAAGAAGTGCACGCTGAAATAAAAAAATAAATGTTTCTCCACTTCTTTCGTCCTTTCTATGTAACGAAACGGTTACTTTTAACATGTTTATATTCTTTATATATAAAATATGTAAATCGTTTATACAGAGTCGACTTTAACTTAGATCTAAGTAACATGGTAAATAGTGGTTGAAGTAAACAGGATGTACACCGATGTATTCGAATGCATACACTTATTTACATTCCTATTCATACGCGAATATTAGTTTCATTTATACTTTCATTGAATTTTTTGTTTGTGTCTGTATATGTATGCGTAATTAGACAAATCCTAGTAAAATATTCCCCACCTTTTATTCTATGCAGAAAAATCTTTCATATCTTTCTTTCAATCTATCTATCTCTTTTCGTCTGTATTTCTCTTAACCCATTTATATTTTTATTCATTATCTTGAAGAATCCTAACTGTCCATCATTATCAATTTCATCATCATTCATATTGATGATAATGACAAAATGAATACAATAATAATTATAATAAAGATGGAAGGGTGAGGCGGTAGAATAGCGGCAAAGTTTTTAAAACGACACGAGATAATTAATATACTTAAGCGAATATTCATTTGTTTTTTTTATCAGGAGATAAATTCAACTTTTTATAAACCTTGTATAAATGTCGTCCTACTTAAAGAAATTAAGGAAGAAAAGACAATCGGAAGAAAACTTACAAATCCTTGTCTTAATTAATACGGTACATAAAATATAGGCAATTTTCAGCCACTATTTTTTTTCTGAATGATTGACATAATTCACATTGTAACAGATATCATTGGTACCAGAATTGTAAAAAATATTCATAGAATTAGAAAAAATATACTTTTACCTTAGCTACTACGTTTATTATTCAATTTTCATTGACTTATCATGAAACACAGTGATAGTAAATAAAGGTGAATAAATTAATTGAATTATTATTCTTTGAATGAAATATTTTATTAGTAATTTTCTGGATTGAAAACATTAGTCTCTATTCAGTTATATACTTTGTGAAGGGATTAACCGATATTTCATACGATATTATTGGTAATATGTAGCATTGAAACTGAGGTTATTTCTTCTTAGTTATTACTTATTGGTTAGATGTACCTCTATTCATATGTTAATGATTCTACTGTCAATTAAAAATGTCTGCATGAAATACTGATTGACTAGTCAATAAATATCATAAACGGGTAAGTATAAATTATTGTGACCAGTTATACAGAGAGTCATGCTTTGTGTTTTTAGTAGTTAATGATATGTAGCGGTTTAGTGGATAATTCTATGGTATTTTAATAGATTAGTAATTAGTCGAAAAGTTGATAGGCGTTGAATACAATCGGACACTTGCTCTGAATTTCGTCGTCAACTAATACATAAAGTATCATACTTAATGATTATGGTGAAAAAAAATTAAAACTGACAATATGGATTTTTATCATACGGTCCTAGCTGTTAAGTTATATTGAAGGCAATAATTCTCTAAGACTGTCTCTCAATTACACAAAGTAGTCCTATTATGTATTTCATAGGTTAGATACATAAGACTGCAAGCTGAATATGCCTAACTAAGAGAGATATTTAATATGCTAAATAATTAACAATTACATTAATAGTCACGGTTATAAATGCTTTAGGGTTACATACTAGAGACCTATTAGAAACCAAACTGTGTGTGTTGTATAAACTGGGAAAAGAGAATACGGGTGGTGTATTTGTTCCTCAGTCAGTTTGAAATTATGAAGTGTATTTAAAAAATAACAACAAGCGTAGGCATATTTGTGAATACATTCTGTAAAAGTCAACAACTGTCCACAATCATATGTTTTGTATCGACAAATGTGCATATGACATCAATTAAGTTATTGGCAATAAGACCTTCGTTCACAATTCCGATTTACTCTCCGTTTACATAGTCATATGTTTTTGCTTAGAAATAATGAAAAATGTCGTATATTGTCCTCACACGGACATTGTAATAGAGTTTATTAGGGACACGGTCAGTATAGAGGAGGGGAGAGTTGGATTTAGTTATTTGACGGTAGGAAATATACATGACGTAGTGATTAATTTTTCATTCTACACATACCGTAGACAACATACTAGATTGATTGAAATATATTTTGTAATATGTTCTTAAATTCAAAAAAGGCGCTGTTTCATTACGTTTCTTATATTTCTGTTTATTCGCTTCAGGTATTCAAGATAGTGTCAAACGTAGTCTTAACAAGTGACAGCTTTCTAGTATATTGTTGACTATTTAAGTTGCTTCTTCAAAAGTAGTGAAAAGTGGCCACGTGACTGTATGAATACAAATAATTTATCCAGATTTCTATTAAATCATATGAATATTTTTAGTTAGGTAAGCTAAACAAACTTTCACTTCTCAATATTTTAGATTTCGGATTGTATATATACATATCCGTTTGTTAAAAGTCTGTTATGTTCCCACACACTCTTTACTATATTAATCTAATTTGTTTTTACTTTGACTTTAGTTCTGTGGATACAGGTGTTACACAATGCATATACAGCGATTAATTGCATCATTAAAGGAATCGAACTTTGTTGGTCTCATATGTCGGACATGTCAAACTTACTTCCTAACTGTCATTATGCAGCCTAATGAATATCTTGACATTTAAGAAGCTGGATTTATAGAATATTCAGTAACATCTGATTTATGCAGGTTGATTAGTAAGAATCGATGTAAATACGAAATACTAAAGACTACCTTATATTCTTGATTTTCAAAGTCACTGGAATATTTGAACTGACTGGATATTATTTCATTGTAAGTATAAGTTTTCAGCTAATCAAACTGAGTAAAATAATTTGTACTCAATTCTGACAGTAGTTGTGTTGCATTTATCATGTTAACCTGTTATTTTACTTATCATTTTGAATCTTCACTATTTACTACTATTTTCTTCAATAGTATTGTTGGGAAAACTGAAAATATCTACCTGTTCTGCATGACATCCAGTTTACTGTGTATACGATTAAACGACTGATCAAATGAAAAGTTCTGTGCATTTAACATTAACTTCAAGTACAGAAAGTAACACCTTGAAATAATGGCAAATCTGTAACAGGTTCCTGAGAAAATAATCTTCTTAAAATATCCTATAAATAATTCCATAGTGAGAGCTTAATCATTATGTTGTGAAACACTTTAAAGCTTTTATGTTATCCGATATCAAAATCATTTATATGTGGAAATTGTTGTCCGGGTAATTATGATAATAGTGGTAAGAAATTCATGCAAATGTTGAGAAAAATTATCGAATTGATAATTTAAGGGAGTGAGATTACGGTTACTATACATAGCTGAAGCTATCGGAATTAACACCAGAAAACCAAATTTATGCATCCAGAGGAGGTACATTGAGTTTTTCATTTTACCATGGCCCACAACCGTGCTCACAAATTACATAAGCTGACTTTTGTAAACTCTCTCACTCCACAAACCACCATTTTGTTTCACTTAATGTTGTTTCATTCTTAATTACAAATTCATCTTTCCTAACTCATGTTAGTTGTTTATTGTCATTATCACTTACGTATATTTAATCATAGATGAAATTTTCAGCTTTATTTTAAAGTAATTCAGAAACCAGAAATTCAATAAATTCATAATTACAAACATACAACGGTATTTACTAATATTAATTAATAATTCACGAGCTGATTATTAGTAAATCAATATATTCTTCTAATAATTGATCTGAATGTATTAAGTAGAATCATGTGTACTTGAAGTACTAACCTCTTCATGCCTTAACCTAACTGATTTAAAATACCAACAAAAAGTAAACAGTAATACAAACTACTGAAATCAACAATTTTAGCTTTCAGATTATAAACTATTGTTAATGAAGCATAACTTCTTTTTTTTTTCTTAAAGACATAAACAGAATGTATGAAAATTTTAAGAATTTATGATGTAGGCTTCTTCATTATATTTTGAAAATAAAGTAAAAATACAAGATAACTTGTACATAGAACAATAGAATTCAATAGACTATCTAATCTGACATAATAATACTGAATATTGCTATTGCTCAGTTGATAATATCAAAATCATTAAACATTAAACTGAATGTAATCTAGAAAATTAATTCTATTTAATATTTTACTTATGAATTAGTGAATGTAAGTGGCCTGATTATATAAATGAAGATCATTAAATGATATTCAAATAATACGGTTTATATCATTGTTTCTTTTGATGAATATAAAGTACTGAACGGCATTATAGGTTAATAAATAACTGTAAATAGACGAATTTAATGTATTTACTACTTGGAAATTCACTTCAAAAAGATGCAATCGAAATTCATTTAGTTGTTAGAAGTTTTGTATTAGATACAATGTATCAGTTATTTCAGGTAATTAATGACTTCAAAAAATATCAATAAGAATGTAATTCATTTCAGAAAATTGAATTTTAAGTTAAATTGCAAAAAAATGCCTGTGGATTAAAGTAAAAAGTTGTAAGTTGACTAGTTCTAGTTTCAAGTTTGGAAAGGTTTGATTGTGTACATTGGTGAGTAATGAAAGAAAACAAGACTAAATAGCATATCAATTAAGTTTATATTTTTGAACATTTATTGTGCTTTATGCAAATGTAAGTTGCGGAAAATCTGTTTTTTCAACTAGATAAAGTTGAACTATATTGTTGCGTAGTTTTTCTTCTGTTCTATGATAGTTGCTACTTCCCGATAACAATAAACTTTAAAATGTGCTACAAAATGCATGAAACTAATCTATTTGTTAATGAATCTATACTCATTAATGACTAACTTAGAAATGATTCTTGTAAAGTTGTAGTAAGAAAACAATTATCTATGGGATAATTGATGTTTAGAGTGAAACAGCAACTTAAGACAAACATTAAATAAGAACTCAAATAAATGAAATTTTGATTGGATCCAGGAATGTATAGATGTGAATTTCAACCTAGTTATTTAACTTTTCTTATTCACTTGAAAACAAAGATTTCCTGATTCCTATCTTGTTTTACGGCCATATTCACTCATAACTAAGGGTTGTCAACTACGATGTTACAGCTTCATAGAAATTTCGTTCTCAATGGTTATCATGGTGGTATTAATATGCTGGGGGTGAAAAAGTGATCTTCACTATTCATACGAAATTAACTAAAGATAGAAGACTAACATAATAGCGGCAGGCTATTGATTTTAGTTGATTTTCTCTAGGTGATATTCTTAAGAAATTAAAAATAGATGTGAAACCATTTAGAAACCAGTGGGCACTCATTAACTACTTCGTTCTATTGTAGGACTCCATATTAGTGTACGTGTTTAACCCAAAGAGTGAAATGACTTAAGATTTCACCATAAACGATTAACCGTTAGACCATTGAATTAATATTCAGTAGTATTTACTTTTAATTTCTCTCAAGCAATAAAATAGCTAGACGATATTCTAATACCACTGACAACTGTTTCATTCTCATACTATTAGGACTTCCTATGATATTATGTAACAGCTGTTTAGGGATCCTGGGATTTATACAACACTTTATTCAAGATCACTTTGTGATGAATATCACATACAAGTGAAATAACTTCCCACTAAACTTCACTATCAACAGTATGACTGCTATTTACAAATTATCGTTTAATTGACACATCTTGTGCCAATTCAATCCACCTTAGTATATTATTTACCCTCTAATTACTCTCTTAATCTGATATAAACATAATTAATGACAATGATAATAATAACCAAGATTCATTTATTTGTCAACCAACAATAGTATAGAAAATCATGTAAAAATAGTTAATTAATTCAATAGGTGATTAAAACTAGATAGGGAAGGTGAAGGGAGTGAATGGGTACAAAATGCAACTTTTGAAATTATTCATGTAAACAAAACTACACTAAGAGTAATAGGGTGGAGAAGCAAAAGAATTAAGAGAATGACAAAACATTTCAACAAAATGTTTGCAAAAAATGATCTCAAAGATGCCTTCACAAAAGGAACTTCATTTGTCTATTATTCTTATTTTGTGTACATCCAACCATTTAGAAAAAATTGTCTTATTTACGAAGAAATAATGTTGATAAGAGTAATTATGATTACTGTTATTATTATTATTTTTTTAATTGGATTCACCACAGGAGGTGGATTCATTTTTCATTTTAGATTATATTGTACCTTTTATTTTTTACTTTAATTTGCTTGTTTGTTCTCATTGTACATATGTGCCTTATCGTTATTGTTACTATTTATTAAGTTTAATAATAATAATAATTATATATATATATATATATATATATATATATTACCCGTATGAAATCATGCTTAGTACAAGTATTGACAGTAATAAAATCAGTTGTAGTAAAAGTATGAAAACCAGGTGATATTTGGTAATACTAAGCATAATAATGCTCCCACTGGTTGACGATATCTATATTTACTTATAAATGATACCTATTACAGTAATTCTCGTTAGAGTAATAATAATGACAACACAGTAGGAATACTAGAGTCATACTGAGATCTTAACATAATCATATGAAGATTTGTGTTTCACTTCTCTGTGTATTGTATTTTATTATTAAACAAAAAGAATATAACTGCATGTGAAATGCATTACTATCTTTGTTTGCAAAAATAAAAGTTAGTTTCTTGTTTCAAAAATCATAATACTAGTTTAGGATTCTTTAAAAAATAATATTTTTCACCAAATAACAAGATGAATTTTTTCAATGTACAAGTTACAAGAAACTGACGATCAAATAAGACGGCATATTTTTAGTACATACACTAATTTTCTAAACTTTTAGCAAAATATAGTGATCTACTGTATCAGTCCAGTTGGATCAGGTATAGTAATTGACGAATTATACTAAACGAGGATCTTGTTAAATCAATACTTAACTATTCAGATTCCAATTCAGTGATTTAAGGGAATTTCGCATACCCACTGTACTAAAGCTGTTGGTTTCACCTCTATTTTTAGGTCTTAATTAGATGTTAGTAAAGATTTCCATAAGAGAACAAACTATCTGTCCAGTTTTGCATATTTTAAAATAATTCTGATTACTAGTTTGCCTTTTACTTTAACTGCTATAGAAATAATCAACTATTCAAATGTCATTGAATTTTGCTCTTTACATTTTTAGTTACAATTAAGGGGGTTGTTGTGGAGATAGTTAATTTGTGAATGCTGGTATCACAAATTGATCTGAATTAGACAACACTGCTGAAGAGTCCCATACTAGAACGAAACAGCTGTCCAGTTCTTCCAGGTGATCAAAGGTTGTCTAATTCAGATCAATTCGTGATATCAGCTTTACATTTTAATTGTTAGTATAAATGTATGTCGCTGTATATGGTGTTAAATAATGAAGGGAAATAGGTTAAATCCTTGGGTTTGAATTACGAGGTTTCTTTAAAATCATATTGTAATGAACATTTGTTTTTTTCAAAATTCCAAATCATTTAGTACCTAACACCTTTAGCTATTTTTGTGGAATAAACCCATGAGCTTATTTGTTTTATAAAAAATAAACTGCACCAAGTAACTTCTTACTTAGATGTAAAATTCCATTTATGATAAACAAATATAGATAAATTTTGTAGTGTGCCGTAATAAACAGAAGGGTTATATCAAGTGTGGATTACATTTTCCAGTCACACAGTCTAACTCAAACAGTACTTGTAAACTTTTGCTATACCAAAGCGATCCGTTTAGGATGAACATAGATCAACAAAGTCTGATCAATCGCAGTTCATGATCAATTAAGGAGAAAATCCAAATACATTCTAATTAGAGTGAGGATCAATTTTCTATAAATTTACAAATATACATTGTTCATTTTTAAATTGTTTTAATTTCAGTTAAACAATCGATTGAATTCAGTTTTCTAATTTGTGTTCTAACTGTCTAATGATAAATGTAGATTTCCCATTTTATCTAAACTAATTATTACATTATTCATTATGTATAAATCAATTAACATTTACTCCACTTAGTTACAGTTAAATAAAATTTTAGATAGAATTATTATTCTGTAAATTCACTTATAAAATTACACATTATTCATGACCTTTTGAATCTTAGAGATAAGTTGATTGACATTTCAAAGACTACATTAAGGACAGTAAACATGAAACTGATTGATACTCAACTGTATGATATTTTCGTAATTCTAAACAGAATATGATGATTTATGCAAATAGTTAGAGTTTAAAAAAAAAAGTATTTTTATCACACTAGTAGTAGTTACTATTCGCTTGAATGAAACGAATTAATATTAGAATATCTATATGTGATTAAGATCATATTGACGGTAAAGTATTCACTGTCTACCAGACGTATTTATTGTTTTTCATATGGTCTTTACGGCTTTCTTAGCCCTCTCCATAAATCAAAAACTGAGGAGAAAATAAATAAATTATTAGAATTCTTCCAAAAGTGGTTAGTAGCTCATCCTGTTTACATAGGGGGTAGTGATTGACAGTGTTCAGTAATCTATTTCTTTTTTTAAAATTTTATATCAATTGTTTTATAGTGAATGATAATGATTAGTCTAAGGAAAAATCACATTACCAATAACAGATAACATAACCAGACAGACAGATACAACGCCGAACTTTGTACGTACGTACATTAATTCAGGTTGCCGTACCACATCAGCACAGAGACGCAACTGTCAGTTCAAATCCAAGAGTGATAGCGATAGTAGAAGTATTAGCAGTAATGCAGAAAATTAGGGAGCGAAGATATGATTCGAAAAGTATAATTCAGTGAGATAAATTTGAAAGGAGAAAGATAGAGAATTCAGAAGGTTAAATTTTGAGAGAACACAAAGAGTGGATGCATCTGCGCCATTGCAAACGATTCTGAGCCATGTTGTTTAAGGTCTCTAACCATTGGTGACTTTCGTCTCGCGGACCCCAACCACGCAGCCTACATCTACCAACATGACTTAGTTTGCTTGTCAGTGACTTCATCGATTTCTGCCATGTTTTGGTTTGGCCGCCTCTAGCTTTCTTCCAACCCATTCCTACGCCGTAAAACATAGCTCGTCGAGGCAGTCGGTAGTTAGACATGCGTGACACATGTCACAACCACCTCAACTGATGAAGTTTCAATACCTCACCTATTGATTTGCCCTCCTTTCCTAGAATCCGTTTCCTGACGACAGCATTGCTCACTCGGTTGTCCCATGATACTCGAGCAATGCTTCGGAGACACCTATGTTCGAAGACCAGTAACCTACGAGTGTCCTCTACTCTTAACGGCCATGTTTCGCTCCCGTATAGTAGGACGGAGCGAACTGCTGCACGGTACACTCGTCCTTTGGTTAGCGAGCGGATATCTCGCCTGCGCCATAAGTGACGCAACTTGGCAAAAGCCAATCGAGCTTTCTGTATCCGTGCTGAGATTTCGTCCGTCACCAGGCCATCAGCACTGATGAGACAACCAGAATATTATAATCTGTAAATTAGCTGAAGGTAGTCGTGGAAATATCTGGATTAGGCATATATGTTATCATGCATTAAGAAGTGAATAAAATGCACCGTGAAATAGGGGTTGCACTGCTACTTGGCTACTTGGCTACTTGATGGTCACAGCTAAATAAAGACTAAATTTTACAAAAATATAACGCTTACTAAGCAATGAAATAATTTTAAACTTCTTCTCATTAAATAGGAAATAAATCATTAGTGTATTTCTAGATTTGAATACTAAATAAATGGAGCCATCAATGTATGATCATAACCTTGTTCCTTTTTTATTAGCTGTCATTAACAGGATTTCGATGGATCCTTGTGGTTTTATTCGATGAAACCAAATTAACATCAAGGATTAGATAAGGCACTGATAAGTGTAATATGACTAACCAGTGTAAATAAATCATTTCTGCGGTAAGTCGATCGTCGCCATACAGTACATCAGTAATGTTTTACATTTTGAAAATGAGTAATATAGATAGGCAAAATACACAGATTTTTAGTTCCCAAAAGATTACAGATACTGTTTACCTAAGAGTGTTAACTAACACGCAACCCTTATCTAAAGTTTCTTATACACTACCTTCGACCCCTTAACACATGAATTATGTATTACTGTAATACTCAGCTTGTCTTTATACATTTAATCAAATATGTGTAGTAATTTTTCATGGAGAATCTGGTTACCTAAAATAAATAGAAACAAATTGTTTATCTTAAAGTCCAACATCAGCCTAATAATGATGCAAAATAGATTATAGTAAATATCTTTTAGTTTATTAAAGGCATTTCATTTAGTAATCGGTATTTCATAAGAAAGTAATCAACTTACTACAAGATGCTGGAATAGCCATTGTTTCATAATCTGAGTAGCACGTTTAGGTAATACTCCACGTTTTTGTTTTCCACCAACACATAATCCATCTAAGCTTGCATGAAATGCTGCACTAGTTAAACCAGATGATCCATATGGTGTAAGGAATGAATGCAGCTGGGAGAGCGATTCATCACAAGAAACAGAACCATCTTGAACAATAGATTTATCCATAAAATAAGGTGAATTATAATTCATCATATGAAAGTTTGGAGTATAACACGATCCGTTTATATCATAACTTGTACAACTATTGGGGAGTGAACTGGAATGTAAACAGTCTGAACGAAGATTTTCTACATCGGATGAACCGCATAAAGAGTCGTCATCTAGTCGACTAGATAAGTGACGTGAATATCCTGGTAGAACCTAATAAGTTAAATAAAAGTAAAGACTAGTCACTTATTACAGATAAATAACACTGTCATGATTTAAGCTATCACTTTAAAGCAGACTGAATACAACGTTTATTATAACAAACAACAATACCGAATTTATAATATTTTACTTAATTGAAAGGTCAGTTAAGACAATTACTTCTTCAAACTCCAAATCATATTCAGGTTAATACAAGTCTACACAGCACAAGAAAAAGTGAAATAACGTACTTGCTGCTTACACATAATTAGGATCATAATAATGTCAAGATACTCAGATCGCAAATATGTTTTTCTGTGCACGTATTTTTAAATTTTGATAATATTTGTAATATGATTAAATAAAGTAATTTACTTTATGAAGTGTAATTTTAGATAGGTTAACTATGGTTGTTCGAACAAATTGTTCAATACTAGGTAGAGTCATAAAACAATATAACCAATGTACTTTAAAAAGCATGGTTTCGTACTAGCATCTCATCTAAATCAACACGGAACTATCTGTTGACTGGAATGTATCAATTCTGAGCATGAAATCTTTAAGTAAAATCTTGACTTATTCCAAAGAATATGAAAGCTAAACAAAATAAGTAATGGTCTTTTCCTAATTAGGATTGTTTTAAACTAGGTAGCCAATAAGAGTTCATACTATACTCAACAACTAATACATTGATATGTAAAGCACTTAAATAATTGAAAAATATTTATCTATGTAGATTGGCTAGTAACTGATGCGCTTAATACACTGTTTCATCGTAGATATTTTAAACCTAAAATAAGGGCTACCAATCCGGTCTATAGAGGTAGCGTATCTAACTAGTCAAACTAAGCGCATATCAAATCACACTCAAAATACAAATGCAGATTAAGATACTTGATCACATTGCAAGTAACATATTTGTTCACTGCCACTCACATGCACACAAAAGAAAAAATCCTCCTTTACGTACAATTATCTCTGACACTAGTGACATAACGTCACTATGATTAAGCATATTTCCATCATCAAATATATGACTTCTCCTTTGTACTATATAAAGTTATTTACATTTTAGAGAACTGACCGTGTTGACCGAGTCAAGAAGTGTTTGGAAATTCCCTGATTGGGATAACACAACTTTAAATGTTATGATTATATATTATGGGATATGAATAAATTTCTGTTAATATAATGCCGGTATGATGAAGAAATCTGAATTTCTATTAATGTCATCTCGCGAGAACAGGGTGTGTGGCTTCGACAAGCAGGTGCTCTTTACAGAATAACGTGAATGAAATATTCTATAAATACTATAACTTCCCCATAAGATCAACTGTCGAAATAAGTAACTTTTACTAGTACAGTCCTCCACGTTTCTCATATCCAGGTGTTTTTACACAACGGTCACTTAACGTTTCGTGGAGTCTAAAAAACTAAATATTTTCAAGCACTTAAGAATAATTAATTTCGAAAGTTGGTGAAAAATGTAACATCACATTGATTTTTATGCTGCAAACACCACATAGGTTGTTTTATTTCCAAGTAAGAGTAGACAGGAATGATTTTACGTTGGCTTCTGAAGTGATCTTATAGACATTTAAAAGTATAGAGGGGGTAGGATAGTCAATGGATACAAAAATTGTCATTCGTAATGACAGTTCTCATACCTTTATCTAGGTGATATAACACTAAATCTTAGTTCCTTAAGTGATCATTTAGACGAGTTTTATTCTTCTAATTGCAGCCACCATCGTATTTGTGTGTTACTAATAGCGTTAATAACGGTAGATTTTGAATGTAGCAAATTCATTTTTAAAATACCCCCCCCCTTAAGTCCCTTACCTATTCCTTATGCTTTAAGGTTCGATATTTTCATCAAGTTCATAGGTTTCACGTAGAAACCAACCACTAGATAACTTCAGTTAAAAGAATTTACACACATCTTTCATTAGAGATAATTAATGCATAAATCGTAAAGGTAACTAGTATGCTACCTTTTTTAAAACATTCATTCATATAAGAAAATCTCATAGAAATGTGTCAACAAGACTCTGTACAACTTAAAATACTCTCATATACATTCACATATCAGAATTAATTTTAAAAATAAGTAGCTTTACATTTCAATACAAAAAAAACTGATAGGTATTCTAAATTTATAGTTTATAATCTGATGCTATTTCTAAAATTCCTGATGATCAGTTCACATAAAGTTAAACAATATGACTGTGAATTTTTTCAACTCACAGTATGCTTTCATAGACTTGTTCTTGTGACAAAAAACTTTTTCGTGTGTGAATAATGTATGTATGAAAGAAAAGAATTTGCATATTAAAATTGTAAAGTCAATAGTTGTTTATATAAATTATCTATTCAACCATGTATAATTTCTATAGAAAATAATAAAGGAGTGAAGGATTTTTGGAGAATATGGGAAAAACATTTAAATTCTATAGGCCCACCTACTGTGAAGGAAGTATGCTATTTTTTCCTAAACGACATACGAGTAGCCTTAATCAGATGTATTTTCTTTAAAAATATATTTATTTTTTATTTTGGGAAGATGAATTTGTTAGAAATGTTATGATAAATGAACTAGGTCACTTGACCTTGAATAGTACACTTACTTACAGTCATATACATACCTGTGTATATCTGCCTTATAGATTCAGTATATGTAGTCTATTCTATTGAATTTAAATGCTGTGAAAGAAACTAGATATTCACATATTTTGTCTTCTGTAATCAGGTCGTTATGCATTACATCCTGTCGACTGAATTTTTTTGGATACCTAATGATAATCAAGAAGCGCTGAATAGTACTTTTATAGCGGTATGGGGACACTCTACGGTGCACATATGATCTATTAGGGATGGAATGTACAGTATTCGGGCTTCAAGGTGTTAGCTTAAATTTCAAACCACTAAGTCGGAATCCACTGGCTTGAAGTTCTGAATTCAATCAACTGGTTAAACTCTGTATTCTCATTCATCGCCTCGCAAAAGACAAGGTTGAACTCCACTGATCAAATCTCCTCATTAGATCTCCAGAACTATCTGTCAGAGGTTAGCTACTAGTGAACACATGGTTCTTAAGTGCTGTGGACAATGGATATACTCCAAGTTCTTAAGTTCGATCCCTGGTGGCTCAGTGAAGGGGGACCACTGAGAAGTCCCGTACTAGGAAGAAATATGTCTCCAGTGATTTGTCGTTTTTAATATTTGTCTCACTGAGGTCTGTGAAGAAAAATTTCAGATTCAGCAACCTCGAAAATGCTTATTAATGACAATCATACCACAACACTTTATATATCTGCTTCAGATTTAGCACATAATGACAACGAAGGTACGTCTAGTGTACCCAGTGAACTTCGATGAATTCCTAATTGAAATCACATTGAATTAATGCCTATCAGCAAATTGAGCGACTCCTCACATATTAAATCGAATTCGTTCGTTAAATATATCTTAGTAAAATCATTATTTTCCGTAAGACGATGACTTCCAAGATAAGTTTTAAATCAAGCCCACATTCAAACCTTCAATATAACAAATCAACTATTCATTGAATTTGTTTTGTGAAGAGCATGTCTTTTTCAGAATGGAATTATCTTGCTTCAAGTCTGTGAAGCAGTGATATCCCTATACATTTGATCACAAAGAGTTTGAAAAAGAGGAAAAATATTACTTTATAAGCTCATAAAGATCCTACGCGAGATCATTTGAGGACTGTACAGCCCAGTTTCAACGCTTCTGATTGTGACGATAGATGGAATAAATTTTAGTTTTCACTGTGGGGAGGGGACCAGTTCTTTTGAGATTACAGAGAAATCTTTCTCTCTAATGCTAAACAACTCCAAATATGGATCTAGGACTAATTACCAATTACTTTAATTCATCTGCGACCTTATTACCTGATATAGTAAAATGTTATTGCTTCTGAGGGCTAACAGAATACTCGGCTTTCATTCTGTTAGCCCTTAGAACCATCCCATACACAACAGCGAATGCAAGTGAAGACAACCAAAGTAGCAGCAACCTCAGCATCGATAGGCCTGAACATTCATAAGGGTAAACAGCAAGATTCCTCAAATTCAACACTGAGAGCACCGGACCTAATTGAACTTGATGGTGAAACTCTTGAAGAAGTAGGATACCTTTACATACCTGGGGAGCATCATCGATGAACAAGGAGGATCCGATGCAGATGTAAGGGCAAGGATCGGAAAAGCAAGGGCAGCATTCCTACAGTTGAAAAATATATTGGACTCCAAACAACTGTCTACCAACCTCAAAGTTAGACTCTTCAACTCGAACGTCAAGTCAGTTCTTCTGTATGGAGCTGAAACGTGGAGAACTACTGCAAACATCCTCAGGAGGGTACAGGTATTTATCAACAACTGTCTACGTAGAATATTGAATATCTGTTGGCCGGAAACCATCAGCAACAGCCTACTTTTGAAGAGAACAAACCATCTTCCAGCTGAAGAGGAAATCAGGAAAGGACGTTGGAAATGGATAGGACATACATTGCGGAAATCATCAGACTGTATCACGAGACAAGCACTAACTTGGAATCCTTTTGGAAAACGGAAAAGAGGAAGGCCAAAGAACACCCTGCGTCGAGAACTGGAAGCAGACATTGAAAGGATGAACAGTAACTGGAGACAGCTGGAAAGGATTGTTCAGGACAGAATTGAATGGAGAATACTGGTGAGTGGCCTATGCTCCTCCGAGAGGGGTAACAGGCGTAAGTAAGTAAGTAAGTAAGGGCTAACAGAAATAATAACTATCTAAAGAAAATACTCCTCATAAATTGATAACAGTGAAATAACCGAAGGAATTGTAAGCCATAGGAAGAGATATTCTATTCTTAACTTATACTTAGTACAAATAATTAGGTCGATTATACCAACTCTCCTTATGATCTCCAGGTTTCATGAAGTAGTGTTTCCCTTTGATTCCTGAGAATTTCAATAGAAAAAGAACTTTTTGATTTTGTACGACGAAAAAACAAGCTCAAAATAGAACCTTATAGTTATCACTGGTAGCAATAATAATGATAGTATGATATTTGTATAAGTATTAATGTATATGTTTAAACTTTGTTTATGGTTATTGTATATACTTATAAATCTAACTAGATTTATGTGAATAAACAGGAATCAATACAGAACTGATTCTATGCCTATCGTATTTAAATTAAAATTTTGTCAAGTAAGCACACCTATAAACCTTTTTACTAAGTAATGAATTCATGTACACATACGAACATACAAAATTACATGATTGACATAAGCTATCCTCTCACATAAATTTATTTTAAATCTAGAAAATCAAGTGTGAATTTGTATACAACTGGTACAATTTCATTAAAAGTAGAATAATGTACATTATTAAAAATGTGGGTATATATTGAATCAATTTCAAATTTGAACAATTGAATACACTACAAAAATAAAATTACCATATCCGTTAATCCAGGATGACAAGATAAATTTGGTCCTGACATATGATGATAATGAGGAGGAGGATATCGAAGATTGTAACATCCTGATGCAACTGGAGAAAGAGCTTCAGATTCGCCAGGAGAAGATGGTTGTGAATCTGATTTATGTGAGATATAAGAAAAATATTAAAAAAGATTACATTAAATGTTTGACTGATGAAGGTTGATATGCTTTGTTTAGAAAATATATTATCTGGGTTATCTGGTGTTTAGCCTTGATTTGACACCCATTTTACTAATATCCAAAATATCAAATGGTTATTAGAGAAAAAAGTTCAAATTCATATCAAATTTCTGAAAAGAATTTGAGAAAGGAATAGTGGGCTTGTCTATTGTCAATAAACAAATCATCTAAAAATATCAGTTTAATCATCGTTACCTCAGAAACTCTAAAGTTTGTCTTATAGTGATGCAGTCAAATTCTTGTGCGATACGTTACTTAGTATATGACTGGCCCGATATTGCAATAAATATTATTCCGTAATCTGTTAATAAGTATTAACTAGCATGTTATTTGTCTTTAGTGTAGCTGTCGATTAGTTATGATCCATATGATGCCAAATAAGAGATGGCGACTTTTTGAAAATGATTCATTTATCTATTCTACAGAGCTGGTATTCTTGGCACACTTACCTCATTATAGGACCACTTAAGTGAGATGCAACTTTCTCAGTCCACTGTTTATGCAAGAACTTTTCTCGCTCTAGTGTAGATATTATAACAAAACTATTTCTTACAAATTTCGAAAAAATTGCAATTAATCTTTCAAGATATATTCCACAAACACATGTATATATGTACACACAGGACAGAAAAATGGAAGAGATGAAGTGAAAACTTAGTATGTCAGATTAAATAAATGCACCGAAAAATGAAGCATCATAAATAACATTCATAATATCATTATTAACAATTAATTCACATAGGTTAAAAGCAATTTATTCCCGAGGCAAGACCTAACTGACCTGACATCCACTAAATTATTTAATATAACATTCTCATAGACTATCAATAGAACTGTTCATTGAAACGGAAATTTAAAATGTATTTTATGTTAGATTTCATTTCTAAGTTTCTGAACTACTTCAGAGAATTTAGAGTTAACTGTTGTATTTTGAATAAGAAAAACACAATGCTTATTCTAAGTGAACAACTTATTATCAAGGTCTCTAACATACAGGGAGATTGTATTTAAGTTCTTGATAAATGCGCTACCTAAACAAAATATATGAAATATCAAATGGAATTAAAATAAATCAAATGCGGGTAGACTCTGTTTTGTTTATACCATACATAATTATTTTCATGTAGAGTCCAACTGTATTTTTCTGTGTACATTTGTATGGGAATGGAATAAACTTGAAATTACAAAGAAGGAATAAATCGATGCCTAAGTTTAGTGTAAATTATCAACTAGAACCTTATCGCGTGTATTACTTATTCACAATATACAAAATAACATAATAGAATTGTGAAGAATAAAAATTTCTTCTTTTAAAATTATAAATATTGTGTTTATATTTTCAGAGTAAAGGTCATAACGTTCGTGAGGCGTGGTCAGTAGAATTCTGTCTCCTTCTAATATCTTCCTTTCTTCATCCATTAGTGTGATGTATACGAAAGTGAAATGATTTGATGATGACGGTAAAGATTATGAAAATGATATTGATATGTTGTTGTTATTATAATAAAACAAAATAATAAATAACCTTTCGTGTTTACTAATTCATTCTAATTTAGTCGCCACCTTTATGATAGTGCTACAAGGTGTTTATTTGCGTAAAAGCAAATTAGACAAAACATGAATATGCTACACAAAACAAATAAAATCAAAAATACAGATAATTCGATTTTCAAATTGCTGTTATATATAATGTATGATGCTAGGATAGACAGCTGGTAGTTACTTATTATAAAAGGCTAAATAATACGAATATTCATGTTATCATTATTATCATCGGTTTATGGTATAATCAAAATACAATAACATAAGAATGTTTCTTAATAAAACATCTGAAATTAATTGTAAAATAAATTAGGAAATGTGAATTATTTGTGTGCTATTAGTTCATTTGAATCACTGGGTGACATCGTTTGGAAAGCTATTGAGGATAGATTAAATATTCGTAAATTGTTTAATAATCATATTGAATCGATACTCAGGTTTTTAAGGTCCCAGGTTAGACCTCTCGTAAGGTTGTGTATGCACACCCCTAAAAAGTCTTCTACTAAAATGAAATAACTGCCCAGTATATTATGATTTTGAATGGTTGCCTAAATACAAACAATACTTAATGTAAACAACATAAATCAATATGCTTTGTTCATGCAGCAAACGTAAGTATGATAATGCGACTTTCAAAAAAGAAGTCCTATAAAATTATTTCAAAGTAGTTTATAGTGTAGTAAACTGACCGATTCATCGAATATTCAAGGGTATACTGATATCTTTATTTACGTATAAGGCTTAGTTTATGTAATATTTTATTCATCATTATTTGGTTAATACGTCATTACTGATAAATTATTTATTTTCTTACTGATATTTATTTTCTCTGACTTGGCGTCACTAGTGAATTTTTCTATGTAAAATCATCGACTTCCTTATTTTAAGTCTGAACCCACATTGTTCCGTTTAATGAATACAAATGATATAATAATCATAATCATCATTCCCTTTTAGCAATTACCATTCAGTTTCACCTATTTACCAACTATAGTGGCACCTTGATCGAGTGGTCACGATGACCCGGTCGAGCTATAGTGATACAAATGATTATTTCTTTAGAACGGGATATACTACGCAGGTAGGTTCGGAAGCGACAGAATAACTACTAGATATTCAAGGATGAGGGATAATATTAAAATAACTAATTAAATGAACTAAGATAAATTTAGAAATAAAGAAATTAACTCTCAGTGATCAATTTCAAGGCGAAATAATTCATTGAAGCCCATGAATAAGTTACGTTAAACAATAGCAATTAGCCAAATGGGAGTGTTTTACCATTTATTTTATTTAACTAACTAACTCAGTTATAAAATAAGTGGATCCATAAGTAATACGATTTTTTTTCTGTAAAGTAACAAACAAATAATAGTTTCCACTAATCTCTTTTAGCCACTCCAAAATTGATAATCGTTACCATTCTATTCTTCGCCAGCTTTATATTTGTATGTTTATATTTTATTTAAGTCTATTGTTAGTTAGTCATTGAACATACATTTTGACAAAAGTTGCAGCCACCCAGCAGTTATGAAGAAGTAAATCAAACAATATTGTTGAGTTATTTGATTTCCACATGATACCTCAAGTTCTCAATACTATGATACATCTCTATAGAGTATATTGTGGCTACTATTGTAAGAATTTGCTTAAACAAATAAATTTACGGTAGTCAGTTTGATTAGTTGTTAAACATGAGTTTAAAAAAACACTGTAGATAATAATCGATTGTAACATTGTTAGCTGAATTCCTCATATTTGTTTAAACCATCCTATTAGTGGGATTCAAGGATAATTTTTACTCTTTCCGGTCGTCGTTATCTGATTTACCGAATTCATATTTATGTAATTGGTTTCGACCTACATTTTTAATTATGTGTGCTTGTGATATTTCTTGGTATTAGGAACGGGGTTTGGACGTGGCACTTAATAGCGGGAAGTCATACCATTAACCATTGAGCCAAAGCTCCATAATTTACGAGAATAATCATTGTTTGATGTGCTATGAATCGCTTTTTCACAACTAAAAACAAACTTTCTGTTCACATTACACAAAAATATTACTCTATATTACAAATACAGATTTTACAGTGAAGTTACTAACGTTTACTACAAGAGTCATAGATATTATTGTTATGTTACACAAATAACTATAGCAACGTCTCCTAACAACCGAATAATTCGTTTTTATTTTTCTGATAATGGAGGAAGTGAGAAATAATGACAGAGAACGGAAGTATAACAACAATAATGGAGGTATACGTCATAAATTATCTATTAGTTATTCTGTATTTGTCTAAAGAAAAAGAAACCATTAACTACTTTAACATTGATTATCTACAAGCCAAATTGAAGCCTATCAATTGCGACATATTAAAGAAATGAAAGTAGAAGAGAAAGGTTTTTCGTTTTATTTTTTTTATTTACTTATTAAAAGTTATGCATTTTATTTGTTTTTCGTGTTAGTACGTGTTTGTGTGCATGTGTACAGGTGCATACACTTGATTACTCTTACTCCAAATCTAATGATACCCATTACTATTTGATTTTGTCCAGTAATTAATGCTCTGCATATTTATTAACATGGAGACATACATACAGTCTACTTACTTAACTACGTATACTTGCACAGTGATATATACAAATCTGCAAATGTATGTAATGAAAGAAGAATCATAATTGCGTGCATAAACTTTTTGGATATTTCAATATGTGCATAAGTAATTTGTCCGAAAAAAACACACCCTTGAATGTCAATCATCATACTCTTCTTCACTGTCAATCAGATTGATCCTAGTATAATAACTTTGTCCTGCATTATAGTCAATCATTTTCTCTGTAAATTATTAACAAAATCCCTAATATTCTTTTTCATGTTTATATTTGTAGAAAAAGATAGGTAGTCTGTGAAGTAGGTAACAAAGCTGGCGAATATGCATGTATCACAACGCATTCATAAATGTTTACTTTTTTCCGAAATAATGTTATTTATTGGCTTCAGTTATCTGCAACGACTTCGGTATTCACTATGTATGCCTCATCCAACATTTGTGTTCGTTTTTCGAAGAATTTGATGCTCATTACTTATTACCGCTTGAAATTTATGCATCTGGAGTTATTGACAACTGTCTATGATGAACATTTCTAATACTCATGAAAAACACAGATACGGTAAACACGAAAGATTGAAACGATTAATAAAATTATACCTCAATACACAGTATTCATTCATTGAATGTACTAAACTGCTCAAAAATGATAGTTATTACATACATAGGGAACATTCACAATACATAACACACTTTTCATGTATGAAGAAGAATAACATAAAGTAACTGTTACATAACATTTACATAATATGAAAAGATTTCACTGATCGGCTCAAGTTAACTTGATTGATATAGATATCGTCATTTAGATCGCATTACACTTAGGAAAAAGTACTTAGTGGATACAATATAGTTATATTCCTCTTTAGTATTTAAGTCATGTAACTAACCAAATCTAGCACTAAAAGTGTAGGCTTTGATACATCTGGTTGGGATAAACTAGTGAGTGGCACTCTGTTTTCTCTCAACAGGTTCAAACTGTAGTTGATACTGATCTTTTACAAAACAGTAATAATGATTGATAATGAGAATATAAAACATCAGTTCTTTAATATTTCTATACTAGTTAAATTTATTATTTACTTTTTCTTATTGATTGAGTTTTTATTGATAATCGATTTCTTTAGCGTAATCGGATTCTTTATTCAATAATTTATAATTATCTAATTTTACTTTTAATAAAAATAAAGCTTGTACACTTATGGTGACATAAAAAATAAAGGAAAAAAACCGGAATGGTGAAAAATGTCATAGAAACAGGCTACTAGTCCTTATACTGTTAATATTAATGATTATCATTAATACATTCAGATTACTAATAATAAGAATAGTTTTGTCTATATTTAAGGTCTTGTCCTTGTTGTGAAATCGGCTTCCGTTTTTTACTTCATCCGCCCAGTCGGTTCATTCAGTAAAGTGTGTTCATCTATGTAGTCAGTTAGTTAAGCAGTCACTCAGTCAGTCAACTTCATCCATTTTTCCATCCTTCTATCCATTCAGTAGTCCTTTTTATTCTGTTTTTGTTTTCTCTGGCCCTCCTTTAAGTCTTCACCTCCACCATTACGAGCAATAACATCAATAGCAACATGAATACAGTCAAAACTTTCAAGTAAAAAAAAATATTAGTAATGTAACATTATTATGAGAAAGTGATGGCGGAAATAAATACTATTTTAAAACATGCTAAAGTATAAAAATTCAAAATAATGCATTAATGTGAGATAGGAAGACATCACCTGAGTATATGCATACACGCATATATGAAAATATTTTTTGTATAGGCAGGTATACAGATGAAGAAAATAAGTGAATAAGTATCGGTGATTGAGACTGGAAAATCATTATTATTATTATTATTATTATTATTATTATTATTAGTAGTAGTAGTAGTAGTAGTAGTATTACTAATGTTACCATTACTAAAAAGTACTTAGACTCATATCTAACTTCAATTATAACTTTCATTTAGTTTAAATTAATCTAGAATATTGAATTATCAATGAATATACCCACATTAATATAGATTTGTTATATTGAAAAAAAAAAGTTACTGAGAGATAAAATTAACTTTATAAGCAAGTCATAAAGATGATAATAATAATTTACTATTTCACAATAATGATTATACATTTCAATGAATTCTTATTATTAACATTTCAGGATTCGATCTATATTTGTTATTGGTCTTTTGTTTTCAATAAAATTTATCAAGAATTTAATGATAACTTGAATGTTTCTTAATAACTTAAGAAGAAGTTGTTTAAAGAAGTTGTTTATAGAAAATAATGAATTATATTTAGTTATGATAATTTCATTTGTGATAATATGATGAAAGGAAAAGTGAATAAGCAACAAATATCAAAGTCAAGTAACATGTAGATTTATTCATTTGTTTGTTTGTTTTTTTGTTCTTATCAAAAGTACTTAATGATTGAGGCAGTCTAGAATTTATACAACAATTAGAATGATGATTATACTGACTACTGACTATTAGAGAAGTTTTAATTAAGGAATACCTACAACTCAATAACTAAATTCATAATTAAATGAATAGAGATATCGAGCTTTATGATCTATTAGCCGATGGTGTACGTGACAATAATGATTACAGACATAGATTTGAGTTTCCTATGGCAAGTGATTTTCTTTTTATTACAGATAGTTATTTGCTAAAAGCATTAATTGGTATGAAGCCACTAAAGGAATTCGTCTTAATTAGCTGCTGAGGCAATACGATAGATTGCTTTAAATTTGCCTACTGTTCAGATGAAATGATGACAAGTGTGACAGAAACAAGCTAAATGAGCAACATGAAATGTAACACAGGTATATTGATAAAGGTAAATAAATAACTTTATCTCGTATGATAAGTCGTTGACTTTCTCGAAAGCAAATGGTTGCTAATATTGTCCTAATGATTTGCCTATAAAGTTTTCTATTATTTTATTTTGAAAATATACACGTTAAGATAACAAGATGTCATTTATTCATATAATAGGAAAATATCTAGAAACTACGTAAATTATTAGATAATTTGGATTAAAAAGAAATATGTGTCATATTCTAAAGCCATGCATGTGGTAATATTTTCTGGAAACAGTATACAGATTAACACAGAAAAATCATACATACAACTCGATATGATTAGTCGTAAATTTCAAGGTTATGGATGTCAAAATGACTGATTGAATATTAGAAGTGGTTTATTATATTGCGGGTAAAAGTACCTATGTACCTGGAACGAGTGTCAGTGTGAACATTCATATTGTGATGCACGTCTACTTCTCTGGCGAAACCACATATGACTATACTTGCCTCCTCGATTCTGCTAATAGCTCCATCAAAAGTACTAAATTATTAAGCGGATATTTTAAATAAATCAGACCATTTTACGCAAAAATAAAACAAGATTAATGTGATATTTGTCATCATTCTACAAGTAAAATTTCAATAAAATTTGGAGATGGAATCAGAAAAACACTGAGCTGAGTTCAATCTACTGGAAATCTCTTTTAAGTCTAAATTACCGGCGGAAAAAATGAATTGGACAACGCATGTTGTAAAATGGCAAAGTGGAGAGATTAGTTAAATTCGGTCCATATATTCTTATATTGTGTTAGGTAAGGCAGTTTTCGAAGTGATAAATCAGGTCTGCTTGAAGAAAGCCAAGAAAATTTTCTGTTTCTTGTTCATACTGGCTTGTATATTATTGTCACAAAGCTGAGAACTTTTCCCAGGTATCTATACTGTGAACTTGTATCAATTGATTTCATCATCCTATCAGCAACAGAAACTAGTCAGGATTATTGATTACAAACAAGGTTACGGAACAGTAACTCAGTGGTTAAGACTTTCAACATTCAACAATTAAGTTGTAGGTTTGATTCCAGCTCCACCTACTTCGATTTGCACTAGCCCAGACACTTAGATTCAGGGTCAAGTACATTAGTCTGTAGATTGTAAATGAGCTATACAACGATACATTGACTGTCACTCTTCTTCCAACTTTTTTTAATATAAAAAATATAACAAGACAACATATTGATATTGCTGCTTCAAAAGTTACTTACCATGAATAAGTGGATCCGACTGAAATTTTGATTTTAAACTATAAATATACCGGGAACAGAAATCTTTACATAATTCATTCACTTTATGCAATTCCAATAAATGTATGCGTAACACTTGTATAGCTTTCACAATCTACAAAATTTGAATATTAGAAAAAAGAATAAACAGTAAAGTGTAACAGACAATTAATCATAACTTATAATTAGTAAAACAATATCACTTGTATATCCTTTTTAACTTATCTAATATTCCAGTTACCAATTACGAAAGATGATACAAAACAATCCAGTTTCAGATTGATATTGAAAAATGATGATTGGAAAAATTTTTAGTTTGATTTGTTTGGAGTGTGAAGTAATTATCTGTATGAAACTTACTGGTGATTTAGTATTTCCAGTATATATTCATGATTCAGCTCATGTTCTCACTACTCACAATGTTAAGTATTTATATGCTTCATAAGTTAGAACGTGTTGCAGTTTCAGAATTAAACTGTGTTTTGGGTTAAGAAATGCCCAATGACTACTAATGTATGTCATGAGTGAAGTTAACTAATAATCTTAATTTACCATTTGTTATAGTTGAGATTCTGCTAGCAGTTAAATCCAGGACACACATTTAGGTCTAGTTAGAAGTTGTCAATTGTATGCAGTGGTAGTATATTAATGGCTGTTTGAATTCACTGAATAAAGTGAAGAGGTGTAGATTAAATGGTACTAAGTTTCAATCCTCATGTGAACGTCAACACCAGAACGGTGGTACACACACAAAACAAAACAATTATCATTGTTTCCATTAATGTTAATATTTCAACTTTTCCAAGGACTTATGGATAAGTGGAAACATCAACACAATCCACTAAGGAGGCTTCTCTAGGCAAATAGACACTGGTCAATCGTAGTTTGTAATGATAGTAACAGACGGATTGTAACCCACACATATCATTCTTGCCATAAAG
Organism: Schistosoma japonicum; assembly: GCA_025215515.1. NCBI lineage: Eukaryota > Metazoa > Platyhelminthes > Trematoda > Strigeidida > Schistosomatidae > Schistosoma > Schistosoma japonicum. The sequence goes on along the minus strand of CM046061.1, from coordinate 66,657,676 downwards.
TTTGTACAAATATTTAGGTTAGTTAAAAATGAGACATGTTTACTACTTTCGTACTAGTTTACCGGATAGTAAAAACAATAATTGGTACAAGTGGTAATTTTGTGAATAACGGTGACCGTTGAACTAATCGTTGGGCACTTGATACAACATTTAAGTGATTATTAGTTGGTATGCAACAAATCTTATATTATGCAATTAATAGGTACATCAAATTCATCGTTGCGAATTCCGTATAACATCTACATATTCAAAAATGTGTTGCAGATTTATTAAAATAACTTTCTTCGTGAATTGAAAACTTATAAAACATGAAAAGCCCACCTTATTACATCTATAGAATCATCATCCATTTTGTAAGTGTCACATTCGTTAAGAGTCTGAAAATAAGTACTATACAAATCACCTGACAAACTCTTAAACAATTGTTACGTGTTTTTCGGTAATCGATAAACAGGATCTAAATAGGTAGTTTATGAATAACCTGTGATTAATTATTTATCAATGGTTGGTGTAATCATACAAAATATGTTTTAGCAAAAATGCATTCAATTGGGGTGGTTATTTTTGTAGAGAGTAGTTATTTAGTTGGTTGAATATGTTAAAGATTGATGTTGGCAGGGTACCATTTAAAGCCAGGGAGTACTGGACAGCTGTTTCATTCTAATATGGAACTCCTCAGCAGTGCGTACCTCAGATTCCGCACCAGGGGCTTCAGGTTGACGGTTGTGGAAAAATAACCATCCCAATTGAAGTTCAGACTTGAGTTAAGACTTATCGGGAGTGAGATAGTTCTCACGAATGACCATGGATGATCGTCGCGCTATATGTCACAAAAAATGTATTCATTAAAAATACAGTGTCACATTTCAGTGATGTTATGTTCATTCAAACAATTGTTAATTTGCAAAAGTATAATTATCACAAAAATAAATGCAGTGGAGTTCGGATTAACAAACTTAGTTAAGATTTATGTAAATTAACCACTACGTTAAATTAAATAACAGGATTATATTGAAAACATTCTCAGCAGGCTAAATACACTGAGTTCATGTTGGCTAATCACATATCATTTATAAAATAGAAACCTTACGACAAGTATATTTTACCTATGTATCAATTGATTCTAATATAGCTTCGTAACAAGAAAAATGACAACAATAATAACGTCAAAATAATAATTTGACAAATTGTTGCATCTTTGTACTGATATTGTCGATGTTCAAACTAACAATTGATCTAATCAGTCAGTGGCTTCTTTGAATGGAATAACAACTAATTAATCCACCTCTTTACTTAATTGACACCATTTAAACAAAATGTCACTTATAAGAAATGACTCAATGATGAATAAATGGAGATTACAAAATGAGTTTACTTTGGAAAACAAACATTTGTCAATGAATGAACTAAGTAGTCCTTTAAAATGCCAAGTAAATATATTACCACTCAGTTTTGAGTCATACTTTCTAGGTGTGATCTAATCAAACTGAGAGATGGGATTAGAGTTTCAAAATCCTAACTTAATAATTGGTAGTTGAATGCTTTTATGATTGAACCGTAACTCTACACCCCTGGTGCAACAGTATGTGAATTAATAGATAGGAAACTATATTGCTTTTGATGTTTCATCAGTAATATTTTTGCATTTTAAGTACTTTGTGAAAAGAAGTCTTTGATGATGTATTTTCAAACCACTATAGACGGCATTGATATTTTAAAGGAATATCTTTTATTTTATGTGGTTATACAGAACATCAAAGTGAAATGCATTCAAAAGATCATAGCTAAATCGTTACACTAGTCTGAATACAGGTAATCGCATGAACACTAAAAACTCAACGTTCTTGAGTAATACGTGAATCATGATCACAATTTGATGTAATTTTCCATCACCGTAAAGAACTTAACTGAAGAACATCTAGAACTACAGGAAGTATATTGAAAGCATATCAGTAATGTATTAATACTACTGAACACTGATTCACTACCGTCCCCTTATTCAAAATCGGCTGAACACTGATATTTGGCTGATATTCTAATAATGTTCTTTTTCTTGCGTCAGTCAGTTGTTATTGACTAACTGTCTGATAAACCGTATATCATCACTCCATAGCTTCTGTAAGTTAGTGACAAGGCGAAAAAACATTAGGAACCATTTAGACTAATTATACTCACCAAACTACCTAAATGATTTAAACCAACATTTCATCATCTATCCTATTCAAAGAAACAAACCAGTCAGATTTTTAATCAAATCTGTTTTTTCATATCGTTAGGCATTAAGACAGCTACTTGCTGATAATTTCACCGGACGATTACATAAATTGGGTAATTTACACCTACTGATGTTTGGTTTGAGACTTCAAAGTCCGATAATCACTCTTATTGAAGATAAAGATCATGGAGGTATATATGCCGGGATTTTCAAAACAAATAATATGCATAATATGTCAGAAATTTAAAAATCCCAAAGTCATTGTTTTTGATAAGTGAAACAAACTAATCCAATTACGTAAACGGGATAACAAGTCTGCTTTATGGTTTTGACAGTAATCATCTACTGCACGTCACCTATGTAGGTATCGGTTAAGTAATATGATATGACATTCAGATCTTTATAAAAAAATTGTGCCGAAATTGTTCCAATTCATTTACCGACTGCTGATTCTTTTACTCCTATTTGAGTGACACTATGTATGAGAGCCCAAAATGTAGTGTGTTGGGTTCGAACTAATTATTTGTTGGTTGAAAGTCTATCACACTAACCACTAAACCAAACCAACTTAGGTTGTAATTACATATTCACAAATCTTGTCTTCTAATTCATACTCCTGGAGAAATGGATCTGATAGTACATCATTAATGTACATAAAGGACCATTTTATTTAAGTATGATAATATCTTGAGAACTATGAAAAATCAAGGAGTACTGAACAACTGTTTAGTTTAGTTCTACGATCTCTTAATAATGAATGGTCCCTACTACATCAAGGTATAAGTACTTGTTCTTGGTAAATAACTGTTGAATACTAGATTATAGTGAGAAATATGGTTCTGTAAAAATTATTTTATCGTAGTATCGAACTGAAATTATAAGTAACAAGCCAATCCTAGAAGTAGTCACTTAACTTTTGTTAATATTAAAAAGTCTTATACAGTCTCTGAATGGTTGTTCTATCGAAGCTGGTAAATGATTTCATAGTGATTCCTTTTATGTTTAATTGAAATCGTAGATGAGTAGCAAAAATGTATGTAATAATAGAGTTTTATCAGATGAATTAAGCTGTTAATAAAATAACTTTTGGTAGTTTTATCTGCTAGTAAATATCTGTATAGTGATTTCGACAAAATGAAATTTAATACCATTTCGAAAAGTTCAGTTTCAATAGGCTGACATGCGCAATACTTTAATGTTGAACGATGAAACATAAACATTTGGAGAGGGGGGGGATCTCTATGACTTATTTAATAATAGAATATAATTTCAGGTTTGTAGAGATTGTTTACTAACTTCGGAGAGTCAGCTGATTGATAAAATCAGGTTAATACATCTTGTAATTGGGTGTCTAGACATTGAATCTCTAGTTGTTTATTGTTGAGTAATGTCGAGATTATTGGATGAGAATTCCATGTTATGAATAAACCTAGAATAGATAACCTAAAAAGCCAAAACACACTAGACAGTCACTTCGTCTTAGTATGAAATCTTTAGCAGTGCACATCCACGATCCCACTAGGGATGGGGATTTAACCTAGTACTTTCGACTTACTAGTGACTAACTTCAGAAGGTAATTCCAGTGCTCTAGTGGGTGAGCATGAAAAATGCCATTTAATCATTTCAGGTGTGGGACAGTGATCATCCATTAGTAAACGATGATGTTCCTCAATGTGCCACAAATTGATTGAAGTTTAAAATACCAACCGTTGAACCTGGGCTCAGTGGTTTAGCGGTCAACCTTAAGATTTCGGGCTTGATCTCCTGTATACTTGTTAACATGCGCCACTGAGTAGTTCTTCAATAAGACAAAAAAGATGTCCAATACTTCCAAATATTCAGTGGTTGTGTAATCGGAGTATATTTGTATCATCAAGTTCAACTTAGTCTCCTAGCCAAGAGAAAGGTTTTATAGTTATGCCTCAAACAGAAAGAAAGCTAATTCCAAGGTTAGTGTACAAATAAAAGGCTTTTCCGTAAATACGAGATGTCATTAGCTTCAAATGAAAATCTTATGATAATTGCCTAATTAGGATTCCTTTACAATCGTTAGGGAATGAGGATTGATAAAATTATTTCCAGATCACGGAAAAGCATCAAGAGCTCATAGAATGTACTCTACACAAAATTCGTAGATCCGATTGTCTCTAGGTTAATGAGAAGTACTGACAAAGTGTTGAAATGAAAATTGCTACTTAGCTTTAATTTTCGGTTATTTTTTCTCAAAGTGACTTTAATTCTTTAAAAGTACATTTAAGAAGGAATTTTCTAAATTTCGTTGACACCTATCAGCAGGTCAAATGACGCTCTACTTATGGATGACTTTATAAGTAGTATCCGTCACAATATCATTGCCTACAGAACTGAATCGTTTTTAAGGACTATACAAACATGACGTGTAATACAGCTTAATGATCAATTATTGTAGAAATTCCACATACAAGAGGCATGCATGCCCTAAAAATCTTCAGACAGCATAGTTTAATGTCACGAATTAAAAAAAAATCATACATGACACTGACTTTCAGTATCAACTATTCCACAGAAAAAATGATTTTAATCAGTCACAAAAATGTTTTGCTTATAGAAACTGCTTCAATTTATCTAAACTCAGACTACATTAAAAATCTATGATATTCTATTTATGTAATGGTATATATTTCTGTTGAAAGTTGTTGTTCAATACATTTTAAGAATGGTCTGCATTATTATAGAAAAACAATGATAATCCCATATAATATGAATTAATATGATGTAATAAAGTAGGTTTTCTTCAAATCTGTTACATTCATCGACATTCTTATCATTGAAATGAATAGAATAATTTTTTTCTAATTGGATCTTTACAATCTAATTCTTAAAAAATTTATTCAATCATCTAAACTTAAAGTGGAATAGATTCAGTAAAGATTCTATTTCAGAATACTTAAAGAATAAATTGTAAACTCACTAATTCATTTAATTCAGAATTATTACTTAAAAATTGAAATTTTCTTTCATTATTAAATGTACAATTAATTTTTTTCATTTCATCATTATCATCAATTTCATCATTTATTATGTAATTTGAATTATTTTTAGCATTAATTAATTTATCACATCCAATTGATTTATGATTCTTATTATCAGTAGTATATACAAAATGTGAAGATGTATCATTGTTTACTTTATCATTTGATAGAAAACAATCATTGGTATTTCGGACATTTGTTATTGGTTCCATTTTTTGAGTAGTATTAATAGATGAGTTAGTATTAGTAGTTTGTGTTGTCGTTATTGTAGTAGTTGTTGATAGTTTATTAGTTGTGCATGAAGATGAATTATTTGTTTTATATCTGGTAGGAATAACAGTTTTGTCAATGGTGACACTATCATCAATATTCATTGCATCTTCTGAGATTCTATATTTTCCAGTGATTTTATTCGATTTTTCATGATTTACCTTTAAAGAATTTCGTTTTAATTCATTTATCACCTGTTCTTCCTCACTTCCTAATCCTCTTATTTGTTGTTGGTCCTGTCGTTGTTCCATTCGACATTGAATGTATGACGTTAATTCTGTGTTGAATGCATCTAATGGAGGTGGGGAATCTGGTCTAGCTGTGGCCAATTCACATTGTTGTAGTAATAAAGCCAACAAAGGATACAGAGGATGACTACAAAAAATAACAAATCGTCATAGACAAAGCTCCATATAAAGTGCGATAAAAGATTCGTTAATGAATCAATATTTCTGATTGGTAACCAAATTTTACTAGAAATAAGTTACTTCTTTTGTTTGTTTTTTATTCTACTACATTCCATCAAATTTTAAATTCTTATAAATATGGATTACAACAAAAAGACTACAAGCATCCATCTAATTATTTTTAAATTTAGTTAACTGAATATGTAGGCAGATTAATGTTGCCAGGATACCATTAAAAACCAGGGAGTACTGGACAGCTGTTTCGTTCCAGTGTGAAACTCCTCAGCAGTGTTCACCGCAAATTCATTCTGTGACATATTCAATCAATTAAATTACCAATATTCACAAAAATAACCATCCTAATCGAACTATTATAAAATTATTATAAAATAGTTACAGGAAGTTCGAAATCTATTTTCCATAATATCTGAATTGACGAATTCTAAAACTATTGTTCCATGTATAGGATTTTCATATTATTTCAAGCTATTGCTACTTTCAGCTGCATTTACAATTTCTAGCCAAAATGGTGCTGATTAAGAACAAGTGATTATTATTTAACCTGAACATGATATGATTTCCTAGGAATTCCAAATGAACAGATATTGCGTAACAACTCTTAGTTTATATATTTACAGTTAACTGTTAAGAAATCGTTTCTCATTATTATAGAAAAATGAAAATATCTCTTACCTTACATGTTATTTTATTATGAAAACAAATGTAATTACTAAAAATTTGAATATTTATCATTTTAACTACCAAATGACTGATCCACAATATTTTGTTTAAAAGTAATTCAATTAAGAAGTGTTTCTTAATATACTTGAAGTTATCACACTATTCACTACTTATTAAGAAAACAGAAACTATATATCAGATAATGATCATACTAATCTTTAGCAAATCTCATTGAAAAATGATCATAGTAAAATGGAATAGTAGTAAATTATCAATCAAAAAGAATAAAATTACGCAAAACTGGGTAACGATTATTAGTAAAACACAATAAAACTAGAATTAACTGACCTCATAATGAATTTTTTGTCAGCTTCTAATTCTGGATCATTTTGTTGAAGTTGTAATGCAGTAACAATTGGAAAACTGTAAGTTGAAAAAGGTGAAAAAAGAACAAAATTAATATACGTCGAACATTCAAAATGTTAAACATTAACTCGTGTAATTATCTTCCAGTCATACTCTAAATGGGAGAACTAGTGGTATCATCCAATTATCGAAACAGAAATAAGATAAAACATTCAAACCTGTAACTCAATTAGTGAAAATTAAAAGCCTTAACTGCAAAACTAACGCTACAAAATAACATCTACTAATCTAATAAATGAATTCTTCGAGGAAAAATGGAAGTTATATGGCTCCTCAATCGATATCTGTAGGCAATGTAAATTAATCTCTAAATGACAGATTTTCACAAACCGCCCACTTTTACAATAACCACCTGCTTCCTAGTACATAACTATGATGTCGACTCCTCAAAGTTAAGTGAAAGAATTGGCTGATAAAAATGAACCATGTTTGGAGAGGTAAAAGAATTAACGACTACTCTTTGTATAAAGTACAAAAAGTACACCTTTTTATTTGGTAATTAATCACAAAATCTACTGTATTTGTGCTCTTGTTTCCGTTTTTACATAATTTATAATCACAGGTCAAATTCGAAAAAAAACTAATTTTTATGATCTGTTATAAGCAATTGGTTAAACAGGGGCTTATGACGTGACCAACCAGCAGCGATTAAAGTATGTTATTTATTGAATATAAAATACCTGTTGACTGACAGGATAGATAACTATTCTATTCATTGCCATCTCTAGTGCTAATCATATCATTATTATCGTTGAATAAGTTTAATGTGCAAATACCATCATACTTCGAATTTTACTATCACATGCAAACTGAGTGTATTCCGTGTAAACTATTTCAAGTAGACAGCTATAGGTAATAATTAAATCTATTACTGACTAAATGAAGCTGAATTTTTTAGTACGTGAGGTTTTAGAGATTAGTAAATGTGATTCCACTTAGAGCCCTACAGAAAATCAAAAGTATTAGTTGACTATTTCATCCTAGCCTAAAACTCCTCAACAGCATACGCTCAAGAACCCCTAAGAATCAAACCTAGGCTCTAATATGCTTTTGTGTTATCATTCAAATATGAGTTTAATATGCGACAGTTCCTGAAGAGACTTGCTAGTAAGCATGCTGAAGAAAAAGGGTTTCCTTGTAACAAGTTTATACAAGTATGAATGACTGTATAGGCCAGAATATTGATAAGCATTTGGTAGTATGATCAGTTAGTAAATTACAATATGGTAATGGGAAATGCAGCCTGTTATAACACTGTTTGTAATATAAAGGAACACTACTGTGATATGATGCACACAAAATTATAATGAATTTTTTTGACACAAATCTGATCATATATAAAAAGTTTTTATCAGTTAATCATCGGAAGTGAATCGAGACTTGATCGTGAAATCAAATATGGAAAATACATTTCATATTTAATTAATTGAATGAATGTATCTCATGTTACTTGATAAGAAATATCAGTGTTCATACATAGATGTAATCAATTTAGTAACGAATAAAAAGTTCCCATCTAGATAGGACAAAATCGAATAACACTGGTTTCCAAATACCCTGTGGAGGACACATTAAAGTAATCAGGTATCAGTTTGAAATTGTTCAAAGAAATAGTATATTTAAAATTGGGATGAGATAGAGGAGCAAGAAACATATGGAGTGGAGAAATATCGTCGTACTGGCCGTTTTCGGAAGTGGTCACATTGCTTAACCAAGCATCTTCAGCTAGTAGTTCCTATTAAAACTTACGTAATTAGAACTGTTAATTTGGAAAGATCTTTACCACTGTAATAAATTGTCAGTGAAGTCAGTTACTCTGAACATTTTCGTGTATAGTTTATTTCACAAACAAAATTTGTAATTGGAATTCATATTATATTTTCTTTATTCACTTTGCCCTTTCGAAACTTGATGTTTCTTTACGTTAATCTCCTCCGACGAAGATATATTTAGTTAACATAATCATTAAACATCTAGAACATTTTGAACTGGTTTTCAGTGAGATCCCAAATCCCTGTCTCATCGGCTGGATGTAAATGATCTAAAATAAATGTTCATTGGCACTCAACGAAAGGAATACAGTGAAGTGGGATGGTAGCTTGAAAGTCACTGATAATCTTAATGTGTAAAAAATGAATTATTTCTTTAATGTAGTTACCAAGTAATGTTTATTATCAGTTTAAGTAGGCAAATACTTTTGTATTTACTTCTGATATGTGTAAGAAGATCCCTTTAAATTATCATTAAAATCTACTCGATGGTATTGAAATGAATCCATTTTACCTTCAGTTATATTCAGTTTCTTAATGTCAATTGTTTTAACTAATATATAATATTGTTCATTGAAATTACACAAAGGGTGATTCTTGCAGATTTTTTATATTTCCATCTACTCTTGATATTTAAAAGTATCAAACTGGGCAAATAGATATTCTTGAAATAATTAGTAAGCATTCCAGTAACTAACATTTTCAACATCAGCCAATTTATGATAGCTTCAAAGTTGCTTCAACTTACCATCCTCCATAAGCTGATCAAATAGTAGTCTTTATATAATGAAAAGTTAGAATCACATAACCTGTCTAACTAGTGATGATGTAATATTCCAGGATGCATTGTATTTTATAGGTGGTCTTTTCTAATCGTTCGAACTGTTTTTATAAACATCATTATAAATGCATGTCCATTTGTTTTTCAGTAATCAATTATGAGTTTTTATTTTCATAGATATTATTATTTCACAGTTGGAATAGTCAACTTTTTCTGATTTATTATTAATGCTTAGAATTAAACATGTGTCCATGATGCTGATAAGGATATACGTAAGTATGCGTAACTATGTTTGCAGAGACTACACACGAAACGAATACATATTTTATACTGAGTTTACTAATGATGAATTTCACACAAAATACTGTCAACTGCATGATTTTTTGTGATGTATTGACCATGATTAATTCTATGATGATAATAGTGACGATAATGGCAACAATAAAACACTTTAAAACAAATGAATAACGATACTAATCACAGGATATACGTATATTTGTTAGCTATAACGTCACAAAGAATTCCGGCCTCATTGTAAACTATAGTTTTATTCTACTTCTACACCCAGATTTCTTTAAATAAGTTTATCCAACTATGCCTTCCTCGTATTCTGTATCATAGAGTGTTAAATTTTATGTTTCATATCATCGACTGGTTCCAGTTGGACAATTAATGAAAACCAGGAAACACTAGACAGATATTTCTACTTGTTATGAGACATTAATAGCAGATATCCATGATCTCGTCATGAATAGAACCACCTAAAGATCTGAGGGTTAAGAGCTTACTGAAAAGTCTGAATGTTCTAAGTTCGATAAGAAATGGGGTAGTTATTAAAAAATGAACTTTCGTCATTGAATTTTTTAGTAAAAATAAACTGTGCTTTCAGTAGACCACAATTCGAGTAATTACTATACATTGCTGGAATAGAGTATGTGTTAAAATTGTATGTCCATAGTTGAAGATTTTTGTTTTACTGTAGACATTAGAGGATTTTCCTTTTCATTGACTATTTAATAATTCAGTTAAAAAAGAACCTTGCATGTTGTTTGTGTATTGAAAAGATGTTTTGATCATAACTTTTAAACCAAAAATTAAAGCTCATTTGAAAATACCACTATATTGTTGCAAATGTAGTTCATAATACTGTTAAATATAATTGTATTCAGAACATTCCATGTATCCAGTTGTTTAATTTCAATGAATAGCAAATTGAGGCGGTCTTGAAGAGAGAGACATGTATTAAGGTTTGTTGTATGCATTAATCATAGATCCGAGGTTGGTCGGGTGCTACTAAAATTCAGGGAGCCCTGAAGAATTGTTTCGTCCTAGTATGAGAACCCCTCATAGAAGTAAGAACCGTCGGTTCCTTTAGGGAGTCGAACACAATCATTTCAGGCCTCATGATAAACTCTTGACCATCTGCTTCACTGAGTAGGTATCCAGTCCCCACTTCCATCAATTCTTAACATAGTACGACAATCAGTTGATACCGTTGTTGAAAACTATCTCATTATGAAGCATGACTGATTGTCACACTGTATCACAAGTTGGTGAGAGAAGCACCAGATCTAAGCTTACTGCCGCAAATGGTCAATGGTTCACTGTAAAGTCTGACAGCTTTAAGTCCGATTCCCTCAAGAAGTCTAGAATGCTCGCTACCACTGAAGAACTCATACTAGGACGAAATAGTTGTCCAGAACTGTCCGACTTTCAGTGGTACCCAACCAACACTAACCTCTGACGAATACAAACAAGTAAAATTCAGTGATAATTGTTTAAAAATACACGTGAGATACCTTTACGCGAAAATGATTCACTCTTTCTTGAACAAAAATAATTTGACCTAACAAAATTTTACCAGACAATTCTAAGGTTCCGTATAACGAACTATTTAGCTCTTTTGTTCTGTGATCACAATACTTTAGTGTAACTCACTTAAAATTGGTTAGTGGTTAATAAATTTATTGGAACTTAAATAGTTAGTGAACGTAAACTATCGGTATCGGATAATTGTTGTATGTTGTTCTGTGAGATAACAAGTGAATTTCACTTGAATGTTATTCAGCCAGTTAACTGTTTAACAATTTATTAGGATTAATAAGGTGAATAATATCGATTGGATTCCAATGGAGGTTTAAGTAATTCAATAGCAATCACTGCATTAGGAAAATATTAATCTGTCACTGTAAGGACACATTCTTAGATCGAGGTGGTTAAATAAAATCTATATTGTGTTACTAGGTAGTTGAACTACCTTGTATGCAAAAAGAGCACTAATACTAAAAAGCAGGATTTATATAATTTTAGCGAACTCAGGCAAATTTGATCTTGGATCAGAACATTATGACCTAAAACTTAAGGAATGTTCAATTATGCTACCTAAAAGACATTATCATAGTAATAAAGATTAATTAATCTCCCAAATTGTTAAAAATGTTCTCCGAACGTTGCACACATTAATCTGTTCTAAAGCGCTTCAAGTCCCCCCTCCCTTCAGATTCAACTATATATGATTGATTGTTATTACCTAAAATACGCCAGCGCTCCAATCCAAATTCAATGATCAGTGGATTAAACTTTTTGCCACTAAGTCCGAGTTAGGAAATCTGTTTGTCTGATTTGGTATAAGAAACTGTGTGGTATTACTAGCCTTCATAATTCGTCTGTAATTAGAAATCAGGTTGCACAATTCTGCAACTGGTAAGATTTTTACTGCCAATGTTTGTTGCAGGTTACCTGGTATTAAAATTTCGAATCACGCAGAATCGAAATTCATAATAACAATCAAACTAACCGGTTGATTTATAATAACGCAAAACATGTTGACAGAATCTAGATTGTTTCGTTACTTTTCAGAAGTACATGAATACTGAAAGTTTTATCTCTAAAAAATGTAAATAAATAACACCCTACAGTAAAAGATACTGAAATTATCTGATTTTCCTATGAAGTTGTAATGAGTTTAGACTGAAACGCAATTTAGGCGTTTTTTGAAACGTAGATAATTATTCTGTAAATGTTGCTAATTTTACTGTCAGAAAGTCAGCATAGGTAACATCGAATACTTAATGCATACTGTTAGTATAGTACCTCATAGCAAAACACAGCATATTAAAAGAGAAAATGCGAAACCAATAAATCTTTAGATATTTGTCATACCGCCGAATCGGCACACAATGGTCCTATAGGTCGAATTCTGTCATGTTATAATAAATAATGTTTTATTCCTTACTTCGTTGACATCACAGGTCATAACTTCCCATTGCAAACCTTATGAAATTTATTTCCATGCTAGTAGCAAATAAGATCATTATTTTGTATTGTGACTGGCAAGTGGAATCCAGGACTCGCGTTTCGTCCTACTTGGGACTCATCCTCTGGATCATTATTATTTTAATGACAAAGTCTAATATTAAATTTGGAGTGGAATAGTGTCCACTCAAGCCATATAAGCTACAACATTTCAGCAACATATAACTCATCAGTTTTCAATGGTTCCATTTCATGACAGAATACTAAACTAGATGACTGGAAGTAATCTGTTTACTCCTTGTTAGACACCTTGAACTGTGAACGATCTGGAATCATAGAATATTGTGATTTATAGTGGAACAGGCTTACTGATGTTACTATGTGCTATTGATACTTTTCATTGTAATCATTCATTTTATTAATACTATTATATGAATACTATTCAGTTATTAGTTGCTATAAATTTATTAATAGATCAGTGGTGAACTTTATGGCATCATTTACGTATTGTACTTTTCATAGTTAAGTGATTGACTTACCAAAAATTGTATACCTATTTCTAATATGTAATATCTAGTGAATTCCTTAATATTTGTAATTTGTCTTTATATATAAGTCTTTATGTAAATATTTATTTCATTTTGCTGTACAAGGGGCTGGGTTTATAATAGGAAATGATAAACACTATATCTTCCGTTTATTCAATAAATATTTCACTATATATTGTTTGCTGATTAAATCATACACACAATTTTTTATTAAACTCAGTAACCATGCACAAATCAGTATACTCGGGTTTAAGCTAAAATTCCAAGCATGTGGATGATGGGGTGGTAGTGATAACACTTTATTGACTCAACCTCAGCAGCTGAGATGGGTTTCAAACTGTAACTATGTGATTGGAAACCATACTCTTTAACTGCTATTTCATCGCGGCATACCTTGCATTACTGATGACGGTTCGTCTTAAGCCAAACTAGTTTTGTACCCTGAATAACTCTTAGATTAAAAAAAAACAGAATGACTTCAGAGTTAAAAGAATTGTTGAAACGTTTACCGATAAAATGGACACTGAATAATTATCCCTATACTTACCAAAAATACGTCACCTACTAACCAATTACAGAATCTATTCGAATTTCGTAAAATTAATATATTAAGTATCCAGACTGCATATGATCTGCCGAATTTAACTGCGATTTTTTCAACTTATCATCAGTGATTGGTATTAGGAAACTAGTGAAAGCCAGAAAGCCCTTGGATGATGGTTTTATTATAGGGTACTACTCGTAAGAATGCATATCATTGACCCTACTTTGGTTCCTAAGGCCTCACGGAGAGAAATTGTCCCTAAGATTCCTAATTTTCTATCCATTGGTTTGCATCATGTATTTGTAAATATTGGGTCTTCATAGGGTCTATATGACCACCAAAAGTGATAAACTCAGTCCGACTGTCAATAAAAGATTACATAAACTGTTGTCTTTAGTAATTTCACGTGGAAATCGCAGATATGCCCATAAAAGGTTAAGCGTATTAGTTTTAAAAATTAGCAAGTGGTGACTTATTGATGCTGATCTATTTCGGTAGTTACATGCAATAATTAAGGCATAAAAGATGGCTATCATGGCTCTGGTGATTGTGTACTGAATAGTCAACGTTACATAACTGGTGTTCTTCAAAACGGTTATCTTCAAGTAAATTATTAAATACATATGTAAATGATAATTACTATATATTATGTAGTATAGTGTGTTGGATTTTAGGATTCTCAGTATTTAACAAAACTTATTCGTTAATTTTGCAATCTGATCAAGTTACATAACATTACAAAATCACCATTTTTTGACGTCAAATTATAAAATGTGTGATAAGAAAACGCCAGTACAACTGATTTGTCTCTTATTAGATTTGAAATGGTCTTATCCTGCGCTCTAGAAAGATATTTTACCATTTAGATAACTTGGTTGATTTGACAAAAGCCGAACATGGAATTTTTACAAATAAGATATTTCAGTGGTTGTATGTGCCAAATGAATTTCAGGATTTTGTAGCTACTACATGAACATAGTATTGTTGTTTACATGGCTTTTCGATCAACTGCAAACAACAGGTAAGGAAAGTAGTAGTTCTCCTTCAGTACGATGTTAAAATAATCGACAGAGACTATCATTTTTAAAGAATTCACTACTGAATACTTTAAGAAAGGTGTTCATTGAACTATTTAATACAAAAGTATGCAATTAATCATAAGATAATACTGTTATATAAATTGCGTAATCCATTAATGTAGATAATTTGAAAAACAAATTAATTCCGAATAACCGTTAATATTTAGTTACCCTTTTGTAAATATATTCACTGGATTGGTTTCTGAGTACTAAGAGAAGAGATACTGGATCCTAAGTAATACACTATAATCCACTTAGTATTTTGGAAGTCACTTCAGATATACAGATCAAAATAGTTGAAATTAGGATATTATTTGCTACGTCACTAATGATTACATCTGTTTCTACTAAGTTCTATGAACTCACTAGCTACGAAGCCGACCATTTTTGAACACTAAAATCTTGAGAGTCAATTTACAGAAGTCTAATATCACTTATTGTGTTGGTGTATTGCTTATTTCAGGATGCCTCTAACAGTTAAACTCTCAAGCTGTAAGAAGGTAGATAGAAGTGAATAAGGAAGAAAGTATAGTTAATCGCAAACAGAATATAAATGGATTCTCAACATCGGCACCAATTTTCAAGTGGTGGGGTTGCTTTCCACACTATACAAGGTAGCGGTCTTGTGATGACATGTGAACAAGCGCCTTTAGCTAATATTGTAGTGTTACAATAAATATGATCAGTGTCAATGGCGAAAGTTTAAGCAACAACTTATTTTGGCAACCTCTTTAACGATACATGTTCAAAAGGCTTTTGCTGCTACTTTACAATCAATACTCTCTAAGTATTTATTAATTATTTGATTCTATATTATAGAAATGTCTACATATTCCGAAGATATCTTTCTATTTGAACTGCAATCAGAATGCCTCGTAATACTAAAGTAGATAGAATTCATATGTGGCAAACGTAAATTATACTAACTGAATTGAGATGATTTGAGGAGATTGGTATTAAATTTAGTCGGTTGAATTCGTCACAAATGGATGTTACCAGAGTACCATTGAAAACCAGGTTGGCGAACGCCTAACTCTCTACACCAACCCTTGCCAATCTGAAATCCTTGGGGCAGAATCCAAGGTGCACACTGCGAAGGAGTCACGTGCTAGAAAGAAATAGCTATCCAGTGCTCCCTGGTTTTCAATGGTACTTCGCCAACAATAATTTACGGCGAATTCAATCAGCTAAACTTACATTATGCTACTTTTTAATCGTGGTATTATGAAATAAAGAATATGAAGATTAATTTTAATGAATTCAGTCAAATAATCATATGAAAATTGCTTAATTTTGTGCTACATGCAAGTATTATGTCGGTTAATACATGTTCTTCATTTACATTTCAATCAAATTAAGAAATATGGACTTCGTTGATAGTCACATTGGTAGTGACATGTTGGATGAAAATTTTTTAAGTATAATTACACCATAGTGCGTATAGCAACTTTAATCTTTGTTATTTCCAAATAGTCGACAGAAAACGCTGATCGAATAAGGTTTCATGCCATTTATCGCTTTCTATTAAGTGTATCTGAAATTTTGATGGAAGTAATACTCCCTATAAGATCCCATTACGTGTTATACAGTTAATTTATTAAACATAGTTAAATTGAGCCAAAATAGTCTGTCACTAGATCCTATGAAAATTATTTCTATTTGCTATTTTTCAGTAATACATCCTTTCTTCATGAACCAAAGAAGAACATGATTGTCAAAGAAAAAAGATTTTACGTTATTCCGATGTAAATCACAGTGACTGTTTGTCTCTTAAGTACAATATGGTCAGTATAAATCAGCACTATCGTTATTAATGATAATTTTAATAAAGGTTGCGATATATAAAAATACTGGTATTTATGACGTAAATCTTTAAGAACTATTGAAATAGAGTATAGTAACTTAGCACTAATGAACTATATGAGCTATAAAATTGTATTATACGTAAAGTAGAGTGACGTATGCCACAAAATAATAACAGTACAGTATTCAAAAAATATAGAACAAGATTATGCTCCATTACTTTGTTTTTGCGAATCAGAATAGATTATTATATTTTGACAAAAGATTCCATTTAGTTTACTTCGTTAAGTTTAGTAGATCAGTACAAAATGCACACACATAAAGTTAATTGTTCAATTTTATCTGAAATTAATCAGATGAGAACACATTACTTTCATTATTTCGTAAAGAAGAATCTTGGTATTGAAACGACTTATTCACTTATAGCATTATCTATGTAAATATAACAAACAATGTATGACTGGTGAATTTTCTATGATAAAGAAAAACCAGTCAGTTATTATTATCACGTCGGCGAAAAAAATTAAATGTTTATTCCACTACGATAATGAATAATAATAATAATAATAATTATTATTATTATTATTATTATTATATGTCGTTTGCTTTAGTTGAATATATCCATAACAATCTACTCGGATGGCTTAGTGGTGACGATCCTAGAGTGTGAAGCTGGTTGATCCGGGATCAGATCTGTAGAGGAGCAACAGTCCTCTTAAAGATTATAGGTACACTTTGCTGACGAGTACCAGATAACACAAAACCTAAGTTTATGGTTTCCTGATGACAAACCCCATAACAACTTTCTTTCTCTATTTAGTGCCACTGACGTCGAGTCACTTAGACTAATGGTCAGATGGATAGAATTTGACTAGCACTACAACAATCTTCTACAATAGTGATTTAGTAGCATGTTTTGATAGACTTCAACTGAGTTTCGTCATACTTTTTGTGTGCAAATTTTATTTTCAACTTTTATACACGGTACCCAACACTCACTACATCTTATTATTAATATTTATAAATTTTTCAATGAGAAGTGTTGTCTGTAATCATACAGAAAACAATTAGACTAAACACTTACAGATTACACGGTGGTATCTAACAATTCTTAAATTAACTTTATGATCTTCGAATAATCGCAAAGTAGCACACTATTAACTTATATATAACTTTTGTTTACATGTAGATTCAATAATTCTGAAGCTGGAAATTTCAAAATTATTATTATTATAGTCAATTAAGTTCAACGATATGATATTCACTAATACGAACATAGTACTGTTGTTCAATATTCAGTAGTAATTAATTACCGCTGTTGTAACTGGGTTCAAACAAAACTAATCATAATTTTAGATTATTTCTGTTATGTAAATACTTTTACTATCAATTTTCAGGTTTTAGATAAATGTGGAAATAACAACAGTTCACTGAGTATTTTGTGTCACATGAATATAAGGCAATATTTTAAACAAGAAATAAATATTTTCAAAAGAAATTGTTTGTGACTCAATAGGTTAGTTTCAAGTAACAACTTCCCAAAGACTCATTGTCTTAATCTGATTATTATTAGGAGAACATTAGCTACATATGGTAGTAGCACAAGTTCGCATCTTTAGGAAAACTTTGGCTTTTTCAAAAACTGACTTATTAACTACAGTAAACACTATTGAAAACCTATGTTTAATGTATTCTGCGAACAAATATTAGACATCAGATGCTTAATAATTACTTTGTTATAAAGTGCTATGGTAAAGTATGTTAAAAAAACTTAGTAGGTGAGGTATATGACAAGGTTATCATTAATTCATTTGCATTATCAACAGTTATACATCTCAATACATACTAATAGAAATGTTTAATTTGATCCACAACCAAATACACTTATCAAGTTATTTCAAGATCAAGTAGTGAACAATATAGTTTTCATGAACTTAGTATAGTAGTTGTTATTATTTGTGGATCAACTAATAAGTTCAAATTAACTCAGTAATTGGTGAGGTGTCCTGTAACATCTTTGTCGTAATACAAATGAAGTTTGGAATTGTTACTGAAGTGGTAGTTATTAATTAAACTATGTTGTGAACAATTCCAGGACTTTACCGAATATACATTCAATTTAATATATATTCAATGTCTCTGATTAGTTTATTTTCTAGGCAACGTCATTAACGCATGCCACTACATGAAGTAGGCCTTAATAATGTTGTCCAGAGTGACAGTGACAGACATCGAGTTTGGAGAACATAACCCCACTTAAATGTCCACTTTAGACGTAAGTCTCAAACGAATACTTACTTATTGTCTGACTGGAATTATAAAGCCCTCGTATTGTATAACGTGTTAGGATGAAAGTCGGACCATTCTATTTCAATTCCATGTCTCCATTATACATTTTAATCCATGGCATCTGGAGATTTCCAGAATCTACCGGGCTCAAAGGTGTAATTAAATTAAAATTTAGATAAAACGACTATCTTGTCACTATATTCTTCACAGATTTTCAGTTAATCGGTAATTCGTATCTAAAAAAAATTTATTTTAGTCTGGGAATAGCATTATTAGAAATGCTTCTTTTCAGTCCCAGTCTTATTCAAGTAGTAATTTGTCATCGTAAAACAGTGTAGTCATTTGACTATAGTCATAAACAAGCATAAATTATGTATTATTATAATTAATTATAATAATATCCAAACCGTGAACATTGAACTACAACAGTAATAATGTGTGGCCATTTAGTACTACTTACCTTTGAATTTCTTGCATTAGATTAGTAGTCGTAGATGATACATGACAATCTTGTGTTTCTTGTGATGTATCTAAAAGTCGATTATTTCGGTTAGGTGAAATTCCGTTCCCAGTTCTTCCACCACGAAATCTTAAGTTGTTATGTGTTGTATGATGGAGATGATGATTATGATATTGATTGTTTGAATTTATTACTCTTCCTTGATTGTTACTACTGTTATTCCCAATAGTATTGTTATTATTATTACTATGAGCATCAGCGTTTATTGGTGATGAACATCTTCGTCGTGGCATAACTAAGATGAGTATTTATAATTGTAATTATGATTATAAAATGATTACTTTCCAAGAATACAATAACATTAATAAATTGTGTATAATTATGTCTTCCAAATTAATTACTGTTAATAGAATGAATGATGTAATAAACAAATAAGAAATCAGCAAGCGAATTCTTTTGTCTTCCTTGTATTATTATATTGTATTCCCATGTAAAATTAGGCAAAAATGGCATTACATATACATTAGCATATTCATTATAAAGAAATTACAATATGTACAATTTCGTAGGTGTGTTTATGTAAAATCTAAAGTCAGTTAGAACAACTAATATATTTGTACTGTCCAGAAATAGTTCATTTCGATGTTTATTTTCTAAATGTTAAACAATCCTTAGTAGAAGATGAAGAAGAAAAGAAATACCCCTAGACATTTTTTTGCATGAATTTCTTAGATTATTTGTTGTTATCGTTGTTATTATTTACTTTTTTTCTCATTATTATTATTATTATCCCCATCTATTTCCGTTCGTTATTTTTCTATGCTAGTTGAGTGAAGCGATTTATTAAAATGTCTATCCGTCAATCATTGGATTATTCATTGAAGAGAAATAAAAACAATTAATGAGAGAGAGAGAGGGGGGAATTAGAATACAAATAAACATATACAGATATACACTTTAATTCATAGGATGTGATCATTGAAATTTTCTTACCTGGTTAAATTGCGTTTACAAATGCACAATAATGACTTATTATAAGCGCAGAATACAAGAAAATTAAGAATTTAACAAGTCACACCGACGCATATCTTCATTCTGATTGGTTAAGAATGTAATGAGGGTTAGAAAACTACTTATCTCTCTAACTGTATTAGTTGCATTACTATTGGTTACATGAAATTAGAAAAATAAGTATAGGAGTAATCATTTTTGCAAAAAAAAAATAAAAAATACAAAAATCTAATTCAACTGTCAATCATACATAGAACATAGGTCGCCCAACAGATCTTTCTTCTTACATATTTATTATCTATGCCTAGTTAGTTATTCATTCATCTAATAAACATGCACATTGTATAAGCATGAAAATAATCTGTCTAGCATCTAGGCTAATCATAAATCTAATATTATAGTCTAATCAAAATGCTTATTCTATGCACCAAAATATTATTGGTATACACAAGACTTTTAAGTGTAAACAGTTGTATTTACTATAAGAATTTTTTTCACTAAACTTGTATACTTTTTAATAGAGATGATATAATGTACACGTCTCTATATTTATGTTTATTTGACTTTTCTAACCCTTTATAAAGTATTATCCATACAAATAATCATTAATGATGTGTTATTATTCCGTTACATAATTTCAAGTCCAACATTTAATAAATAAACACTGATTCATGATTTCAATTTGTTACCAATCATGCATACAATATGTGCATCATTTTACAGATTTGTTTATTTAGGTGGAAACACTACTATTTGCACATAACTTATTGTATTAATTAACAAATAGCAAAGATATATTGTACAATACTTATTATGTGACGAGCAGTGGAACTCATAATAGTGCGCTTTGTCCCATTCAGGATTCATCAACATAGTGTTGATGTTTAGACTTAATCTCAAAAGTAGAACTTGGCATACTAAACACCTAATCCATTATCAACTAGATAAATGAGTCAAGATCGTCACCAGTCTCCTTAATGACTAATCTGTATGCTCTTGTAACTTCCTGTCGTTAATATTCACGATTTCAATTGTAAAGAAATATTTCATGCAGTAATGCTATTTATTCATCATTTTGGAGTAAGGTTTTAAATTCAACGATATTTCTATGCTACTGTTTACATATTTAACAAATTCTGTATTTGTATAGATAGATTCGATCTTTAATATTTCTACTATGTGATTTCTCAGTAAATCACTTCAGCAGTTTTTTGTATTCGTCCAGGTTGGAATGTAGGACGCGTGTTTCGTCTTATTTGGGACTCATCGGCTGGATGTATCTGCATCCCAATGTCAATATTTATACTGAGACTCGAACTCAATCCGCTTAGGATGCACATATAGCGACAGAGGCTGACCATTTTCAGTCCATGACTAATCAACGGGAAGATACAAGCTCAACTTAGTTCTTTGTATTCCTTTGTTGAAAACAAAGAAGGTAGAGTACATTTTAAACAACACACTCATTATAGATTTTATATGGTAGATGAAATTTATTTAAAGAATGGCAAGCCAACAAAGTGAAAGAGGGCAACTTTAAGCCACTAAAAATATGAGACTGCATTAATTCTAAGTGAGCTCGTTAGTAGATAGCTGTGAGCATGAAAAGTAGATGAAGGGGATACTATTGATTATTTTCAAGTTTTAAGCAGAACTAGATATTTAAAAAAATTTCTTAGTAGGTTCAGTGGTGGGAAACTTTCTGTTGGTGTTCATCATTTTACTATAAAATGACATGATTTTGCATTATGATTTGTTAGTAGTTCCATTATTATAAATGCAGTGTCAATAAAAGTGCTTTTAAACAACTTGTGTGTAGTGTAACATATCCACCATAGGAATGTGACTTGGCGATTTATGGTGTTCAGCGTCGAATTCCAAAGATTCAAGACATAAGTCACATATATATCGCACACTGCAGAGGAATTTCGAGTGAAAAAAGGAGTATCCTATTCCACTTTGTTTTTATTAGTACTCTCCAGTTGATTTTGCCTTTTGACCTATTTACAGATCGCCTCAAAGCACAGCGTCGACTAACACAAGAGAAGGATTGAAGAATGCTAGGAAATGTTTAATCAAAACATTATTCTATGAAATCACCGACTGCTAGTCTGAGCAACGTTGATTGATGTAGACTTCTTGGTTTGGGTCAGTGGGATAATTGTAAACAATGGCTGAAAACTATGCGTGGCAGGGCTCAAAACCAGTGCAGTGGTGCAATTGTATCTACTCGTTATCGTCCCTTAAATAAAAAAAATAAAGTTATTCCATCCTTTTCTCTTCCTACTATATTTTCTATGTCCACCTTCATTTTTAACTACCACTGATTTTACTATTACTTCCGCTATTTTGGTGTTCTTCATACGTGGTGCACCAATGAGGTGTGCGAACTTGGATCGGTGCACGTACATCCCAGATTCTACGTTGAGTAAGACTGACTGAAGACAAAAATTAACTTTTAATTTACACAAGTAACTTAGTGAAATATCTAGCAATTTGGTGATGGATTTTTAGTTACTTGTTGTTGATTCTAAGGATGGCGATTGTATACAATCAGCTACTATAATCAAATCATGGCAGAATTGCTTTTATTCCTCTTTCTGTGGAAATTTTAGTGTTGTAACTAGGCGTGAAAGACGAGACAAGTATTCCTTCCCATTCAAGACTCATCAGATGCACCTATATTCTAATATTGTTGACAACATTCAGCTTCAGATCTAGATAGTATCGAATATGTTCAATAGAGTGCACAGTTAGGCATAATCTATGTATACAAAACTATTTGATATTTAGTTGGAGACAATCATACACATATACATAATTTTTCTATCTAGAATTGAACTACTCTTCATTTTAGACAAAACACGTTTATAACTTATCTATTGACAGTCTAAATAAAGATTAACATCCATCAATAGTTAGTTGATCATTAAAAGTAATATTGAATGAATATATCATCGTGACAAATTTCATTAACTCACTAACAACTATTCTTTTTTCTTCGTTTATTTATTATTCTGTTATAGTTCATTTATTAATCTTTAACATTTACTAATTATTTATAATGATACTACTTAATTTATATAGAATTATAAATTATTTATTCATTTTCATTGTTACTATAAGAATTAATATGAAAATTATTTACAAATGAAATAATTTAGCATGTATTAACATGTTACAAGATGATAATTTCATGGAACATGATCTACTGGATAAATAGACTTAACTTCTGAATAATCTTAACATTATTGGTAATAACGACGATAATAATAATAATACTCATTACTAGTTGTTACGATAGTTAAGGTGTGGTAACATATCATATATTATAATAATAATTCAATAAGGATGTCATTTTTACTCCTTTAAATTACATATATTTCAATTAAACTGAATATTAGTTATTCTTTGATGTTCTCCAATATCCAATAGTGAATTTTTTTATCTATACAAAATATGAATAATTATTTAGATAATTCACTTTATCAGCTTGTTTCATGATGATTTTGATTATTAGTCTGTAGTTAACAGGGGGAAGGGGAATCGTTAAAACATTCCAAAAATACTACATGAGTCTATAGTTTGAATCTAGTCTGAAATACTTAGTAGTGTATAACACTGACATCAAATGACATTAAGACCAGGATCATCATGTCATTAGATAATATAATATTTTTAGACTATTTGGTACTAATCCACTAGCGAACACCTTATAAATGAGTTAATTAGCACTATGTAACTACCGTAATCAAACTTCAGCAATATTAATAATATTATTATGTTTTTCATTACAGTAAAGAATTTTCAACATACAATATGTAAAGTCACATTATATTTCACAAACATCTATTGTATCTGTGAATATTAAAAATGAATGTGATAATGATTTTTCAACAGTGATCAGATGCTACTCATTTTCATCTGTAATTGTTAACGATTAGTTTTGGTCAAACGATGTGAATTTTTATAGCTGAATGTATACAATGTATGACTTTCAATGTAATTGCCTCTCATTATTCCAAAATGTAGAAGAGGGAGAAGATCTACAAACTATCGTGAAAGTACTTTCTAAATTTCTCAGTAGTTAAATTTATAATTGGTTGTAAACGATTGGTAATAACAAGTACGTATATACGATTAAGAGAGAGATTTAAATTAAAACACATCTAAAATAAGGAAATTTATAGCATTAAATGTACGTTGTGTATGATAGTGGATAAAAAGGTGAACAGGTCGCTCTGTTCACATTTGAGAGTCAGTCACTAATAAGTACAAGATATTTATTTAAATAAGAGAAATTCGCTAACTTATTAAGTTTGATGCTAAATTTTATCATGAAACTTAGTCAGCCAAATAGCCTATACAAATTGTAAAATAATTTAGGATAATATATTTGTTTTAGTGTTTACCAAGTACTCCAAGTATAATCAAACCTAAGACTAATGAGTCCTTGAGGTGAGAGCAGCATACACTTCAACCAATGAATGCAAAGTTACTGTTCATTATTTACAAATTTAATCATTTTATTTCTGTTATCATTCCATGGTATAAATTCAGATAACTTTTATTCCGTGAACAGAAATTTTGTACAGAAATCATGGTTGAATATCCTTCAGAGTAAAGTAAACCTTAATTACAGTTTAACGTTTAACAATTGCATCGTCGAAACTGACTTCATTAGAATGTTATTCATTAAAGAATGAGATATCAGATCAATTTGGAAGAATAAACTACTGTATAGAACTAATTTTATGATCATGAAAATAGGACCGAAAATAGACAGATAGATAGATAGATAGAATTCACTTAAATTCAAAATCATAATACAACCTTAAAACTGAATTCTTCATAAAAACTGTTCCTATCACCTCACAAAAATCTAGTTCATCTTTGAATATACACATTGAACCTATGAAGACATTCTATAAGTTCAGTAACATTATTAAGCAACAAGTTATATTATGATTTATAAGTCAGTTGAAACTATTTTGTTAAATTAATGACAGATTTAAAGATTCATTTTATCTGAACAAACAAACTTCACTTACACTTACTTCGTTTAACAAAAATACAGAAAAGAAACTAGAAAAAAATTGTATTCAGATAAACAAAAAAGTTTTATGCGTATGCATACTGTCAATGTTTTTCTCTCTCTCTCTAACTCTAGTTCTCTACTTATTCCAATGGTAAACAATGTCTTTGTGTCTTTCTGTTTGTTTGTTGAATTTCATTCATTATCAGCAACATCTTTTTGTTGTATTTTCTTATTAAAAATGTATAAACTTATTTTTCTTCTCTTCATTATAACATTGTTCTAACTGTCAATCATAATCGTTGACGATCTGATGTTTCTTTCCATAAATAATAATTACAATCATTATTATTATATTTTAATAATATCAGCTGTATTGTATTGTTAGAGTTAAAGTTGCGGGAACACGATGAATGCTGACAATAACCACAAATAATAATAATAATAATATTAATGTAAATTAATAATCAAGATAGAAGAATACAATCAGATGAGTTGTACCTGCAGATGGTGAAATTAATAAAGTAATTATTTATTTAAAAGAAAACAGAAAGGAATTATTGTTAGAAATGACCTGCATTAATGAGATATATGGATAAGGTAGAATAATGAAAAAGATCTGCTATATGCATGAGATAACGGATCCAATAATGTGAAAATTGTTTTTTGTGTCCTAAATGTGTGTATACGTATGACCCTCATTACCTAGGTGATCAGATAACTTATTTATGATTATAGCATTTGTTAAATGTGTATATGGAAATCGCATTTATTTGTATCCGCTGAGCAAAGTCATTGGCTTTTCGGACCCAGTGACTCAATCCATAACGTGTTGGATGTCTAAGACTTAAGGTATTATATTCGAATTCCTGCTGGAAAATCAATATTACAATGTAAGTACATCTAGCTGACATATGTCAGTTGTGATCAAATGTGCATACTGGAGCCAACGCTGATTGCAATTTTGTTATTCTAAAAATATGTATATAAAAGTTTCAAATGCACTCATATCTCTTGTTTGGTTGGCGGAATGTGTATGATGTGTGTGTGTTTAGTGTGAATCGTCATTGAGTCATTCATTCAACTCTCAGCTGTAAATCTTTGAAGTGATAACAACTATAAAGAAACTGTGTTGAATGTAGTTCAAGAAAAGAAATCAGCGATTGTAGAAATCATATCAAAGGGAAAACTATACTGATAGCCTGTAATACTGCAAACTGAAAAAAATCTTTTGTTACACTTCACAAAATGCATTATTGAAATGAACTAAATTACGACATTTTCTAGGACCTATTCTACTTATAGGTACTATAGGAAAGTAGAATTTTGAACTACAAATGTATATTTATTTGATCATAAAATGAAAACGAGTTTATCTAGGATAAACTTTTTAATGAAATAAGAACCGCAGTGACGTTAACAAATAATGTGTACTGTTACCTTTGAATAATTTACTACGATAGAAATTGTAAATATCTCTGGGATTTATTGTGAATATCCAACTGATCAACCAGCAAGAATGAAAACTTTCATTCGTAATTTTTTAATTCTTTGTTTTCTTCGACATAAGTAAACAGATTTATTTGAATCTGAAATCATGATTTGAACTGAAGATGAGGAATTATTCGGCAGATATTTTTCCTCAGTAAGTGCTTGTGTTTACTCGGGGGATCAACATGAAATCACTAAGAGGTAATGTTGGAATTTATGTGAAAGCACGTGAAAAGTGAAATAGTAGAATTACTCACAAATGATAATAAATGAATTTGTACAATACAGCACGAATTAATTGAATTTTGAAATGTCAGTCGTTGGATGATGGCTTAGTGGTGCATAGGATATGTCCGTCACGAAACCTGGAAGTTCTGAGCTGGATTCCGGGTAGGAAACATGTGAGCTCATCTCCGGGTAGTTCGTTACTAGGAGGAAACAGGTATCCAGTACTTCCTGGTTTTCGGTGGCTGTCTAACCCTGGTCACTTGCGATATTCAAACTCGTTAATATCAACAATAAACAATTTACTTTCATTTGATTTCGTTTCAGATATTCAGTTCACAAGCTGAAATATATCTGGTTTCAGCGCTTAACTGATACCAGAACCTCGTAATTTTCTTATGAAAAAAATCAGATAATGACCAGCTTCAATTTTTATCTTTCATATTATGAATTCTTACAGTCTTATTAAAAGTTTGTCATTTAAGCCACAACTTACAACTTAAATACTTCTAGTGGTTGTCAATTTGGTCTAAGGGAACAGTTGCTAACCTTTTAGTTTAGCTTAGAGTACTAAAGAATACAAAATTTAAAGAGGAAAAACTACTGCCATTAGCATTCTTTGCTGCCTATTTATTTACGTGAATTCGTGCATAAACTATAGTGCATAAAGAAAAATTGTCTTCATGGTAGATGTAGTCGGAAAATTTGGCTGATGGAAATGATTGGCAGCCAATCACTATTGAAAAGGCATTTTAATGAGTAATTTATGAACATTTACCATTTAAACAGTAGAATGTAGTGAAATATTGTATAGTTTATGCTATGAATTTTTTACAACAATCAAATATGATAATGAGTAGGTCAATGAACTATGTATGAAGCTAAAGTAAAGGACTAGACTGTACAAATTCTTCAGAATACGTAAGTTACAATTATGTTGATGAGAAAATAAGATTAATGTGAATAGCTCATTTGTGAGAAAAACATTTAAACGTGGTCACACACTAACTCTAATGTTATGCTTCTTAACAAATATTTCTTTACAGCATGAATAAATAACAATAAGTACACAAAGTGAAGATACTAGAGTTTCATAAATATTAGAAGAGTTTTGTTATTTCATTGTTTCATGAATTCTGAAGAGTTTCACACAAATGAAATTGCTTCGGTTTCATTCCAGTGTTCGATAACAATTCTTCGGTTAGAGTATAGAAAATATGTTTCAACTTATCGCAATAGAAATTTCATAAAACATTAAGCATACATATTCAATAGTTAATCAATCAATTGCTTGGAATCTCAGAAAACAAGATTAAAACGTGCATACCATCATCCACCAAGAAAATGTTACATTATTATATTGATAAGTGTGGTAGGATGATATCTGAATTGAAGGCTGATCATTTGAAGTCTTAAATATCGACAACAGGAATTTACGAATTAATACTATCACCATGAGTTACACTTATCAAATTAAATTTTTTTAAATTGAATCATTCATACTAAACAAATAGTATTCTGAAATATTTTCATGAAATTATTTTACATTTTAAACAGTTGTTGAGAGCTATATTTAAGTTGGATTGTGACTGGCAAGTGGAATCCAGGACGCGCGTTTCGTCCTATTTGGGACTCGTAGGCTGGATGTACCTGCATCAGAATGTTGATGTTCACACTGGGATTCGAACTCAGTCCGCTTCGTGTCAAACGCCACCGCGTTCATCACTAGGCTACTGTGTTCAGACAGTCACACTTGTGCAACGGGTACATATGTAATTCAGAATAGGCTTGTATCTTCCCGTCGATTTGTAATGGACTGAAACCGGTCAGCCTCTGTTGCCATATGTGCATCCTGAGCGGATTACCTCTATATAGCGGTAGTACACAAGTTATGTTTAAGTTGGATTGTGAGCTCTCTAAATAAAATAAAATTGGTTCACATTCAATTGGTCTTTTTAAAAAAATAATGGTTAGATTAAAGATACTAATCAAAAGCTAAACAGTCAATACTATCATTAGTCACAGATTCATAGACTCTATCGAAGTGTAGAACAGTTAATAAATGGAATAATTTAATTTTGAGAACAAAGTAATTTAAATTAAAACACAACTGCAGAGAGAAACAGTGTACAGTGGAGAATCAGTCATCAATAATGTTGTTCGAATAGACCATTATTCATAAATACACTAGAAATTCATGAAAGTTTACATTGATTGAGCAGTAAGTAACATCATCCTTTTGTAGATCTTTTTATGCAACTCGATAGTGAGTGTTTTTATGCACGGTGGTTTAAAGTAGCTAGTAGAAGAACCTAGAGGCCTCAGACTGTGAATCTGAGTGATTCTGGTTAGGATCTTGCAGAGGGAATCTATTCACCTAAGTTCCAAAGTATGCTTCGTTAGCCAGGACCGACAAACATGAAACTTACGACTGAGGTTTTTTGCCGACTACCTCCAACAACGTTATCATGAGCAAAGAATATTCGTTAGTAAAATCTAAACAATAAAATGTTTAATATGGTAAGAAGGTAGATCCTTCTGATTATAGCATACGTTGAAAAAGATTGCTTCATGCAGGAAACAACTGACAACAAACCAAATTATCAGTGTTTCAGCTGTCATTGCTGTATATCTGTTTGGACCAATAAATCCTTTTTCATATTGTGTAACTAAAGCATCTTAGATAACTTCTAGAACTATCATTCCATTTATTGATAAATACTCTGTTAATAAATATTTGTTTCATCTCCAGAACAACCTTATCCATCCCTTAATGAATTTATATTTATATCAACATGATGTAGTAACTAACACTAACTTCCTATATAATATAGCTGAAGAGGATGCAACGAAAAGTAATGAATTCAACGTATTAAGAATATATTTTGTTTTTAGCCTTATTCGATATGCATTGTTGTATTAAGTACTATATTACTGACTACAATAATTTCTACTTAAATGTATATCTAGTTTGTAAGCATTCTAAAAATGTACTTCAACACTATTTATTTGTCATTGTTTTTCAATGGTAATGAACTTCGCCTATTTAAGTACCGCATAACAAGTTTGGTAAATGAGTCGGATGGCACTAATTTCTTGTTATTCCAAATAATAGACAAGAAATATGGTATGTCAACTAAAATAGTTTATATTTACTTCTCACAGAGGCTTGTTGATTACATTTCTTGATTGACTGCTATTACAACAGATGTAAAATAGAAAAATTTATTTTTATTGTTGCTTTGTATTAAAATGGATGACCTAGGACTTTTAACATTCCTCTTTGGTATGGCATGATTCACAATCCAAGGAAAGCTTAAATGACGCTAAACTGTAGTCTGTTTTAACAAATATATGACCATTAAGTTTATTATGCAATTGAAAACAACAGTGAGGTGTGTTAATATACAATATTAACTAAAGGAGGAAGCCTATTTTCTTTGATGATATAACAGTAGTGAGTAAACTTAGACATTTCATTATGAATGAACTACCGTAACCACATAAGTCTACATTTCCTAATTGTTTGAAACATTTTGGGAAAATAATGCTGATAAAGATATCTTTGTAAGAGGTCAAACCAGGTTATTAGGAATAATTACTAAGTTATTTAATTTCAGTCTTCCATATTTCATAATTGTAACATAATTTTTATTATCTTCTACACACTCACTACTAGACTATTATGAAATTATTTGACTAAAGCTTTTATAAACTGAGTTAAACAGTTTACAATTATATCAGGTGGCCAGTCACGTCGGAAGTCAGACGCTGAATTATTAATGACATTCACCTTATGTCATTGTATAACAAGTTGTTGGGCACTGCTGTAAAGTTTTGTACTAAAACAGTAAATAATGAGAACTATAAAATCAGTTTTTAATTTTCCTATAATGTTATTGAATTATTTTTTATTTCTTTATAAGTAAAAGATAAAAAATGCTGGTCGAGAATTATGAAGTCATGTTTTCTTAATGATAATGTTGTATCGTTTGCAATAAGTTACCATTCATAGATAATAGACTGAAGGCTTATTTCTTAGTTCATAAAATACATCAGAGAATAATAACCTTAGAAGAATCAACTAGTAGTAAGCATGTAGAGAGAATGAGAACTAAAAGTGTTAAGCAATACTGAAAGAATAACTGTTGCAAAGTTCTGCTGATGTGAAATCGCTTCTGTAACATAGTGATAACAGATTCAATTTATATACTTTATGTCTATTGACTTAAAATGTGATCTAATAAAAGATTAGACCCATAAACTATTATGGTTAAGGCACCGATAGGGACTATCACAGCATACAATTCCATTGGTACTGTAAAAGACAAGTGGCTAAATAAAAATATATTATTCTAGCTGGGTCAAGAATAAATCCAATTTATACAATGAATAAAATTATGCTAAAAGATTAGTAATGTAATTCAATGCTTTGGATTGACAATAATGAATACGCAAGTAGATGATTGACAGGGAGAGATTCTAGAAAACTTTGGTATATAGAAAAGTTATAACGATCATACCTATAAAGCAAAATATATGCATTTAGATTTGTATTGTTTACTGTCAACAGACCTACAGATTAATTTACTTCAATTCAACTAAATAAGTGAAGGGAAAAAAGTATGCTATACAATCAAACAAATGTATCCACTGAGCTGCTCTTTTTAATGTATTCAGCTAAAGAGAAGCTAATGCAGAAAAGGTAGTTTAAAACGCCTACTTTTCAATTATATGTATATATCACCGTGGTATAAAACCTGTCAGTCGAAATAAGATGTCAAAATTCATGATGTACAAAGTGTCAACAAATATAACTGAATTCACATATTATAAATTTTACGGAATATGTAAAAGTTTATCATTATTCCCCCTCACTCTTTATATACAGACCTGAACAAACCATGAGCTTCCTTTAACAGACCACCCGGATAACATACTACGTAGGAGGAGGGTGATACAGAGTAATACTGACAGTGAATAACACAACAATTCAGTTTCATAGAATAATAAAAAAACTGGTTTTCTACAATGCGCTAAGCTTACCTTTATTAATGATAACGCTTACACACTGATAAACAAATCAGAAACACTTTAAACTATGTGCTATACTATCTACATATCATGTTTGCATATTGAAGTATTTACTCTCTGTCATGATAGAATAGTGAGTAAAACAAAAGTGTACATCTTTCTGTTTCACACTGATAGATTCATGTCTTCTTTACAAATTGATGAGACAATGTTAATGAACATCAAAATATGAGTGATGTGTTAGCTTGGTATTTGCAGTCCACCGACGCTGTTCTTTTTACAAAAATGAAGTAAATGCCAAATCTGACAGATTTGTCTTATTTAATAATAATAATAATAATAAACGTATTCACACTCACATGTTTTATCGCTTTTTGCCTTAACCACATATTTTTAACAGTTAACTTCATTATATAAAAATATGAGATGGTATCGTGATATTCGTTAACTTACATGTCTATACGTTTACTTCCACTTTAAATAACAACAACAATGATAGTAACAATACCAGTAAAACAACACTAGACTATGTTTCTAGTAATAGTATCACTACTGTATTTGTTAGTTGTGTTATTTATAAAACAGCAAATATCTGTGAATTTAATTAATATAAGTATGTAAATCCATAACGAAAAGTGTTTACCTGTTTTCAGTAAACTATGAGTGATATATTTATTTCGCAGATCATATCAAGTAATATTTTTTGGTGTGAAATGGTTTCTAACTTAAGTTAGTACTCTTTGTATTATGACAATGTTGCGATACAGGTATATCTCAAGAAAGATGAGACTCGAGTCTTGGGTTTCACAGCTAGCTAGAGATGCCGGACTCACAGTACACATATTTCAGCAAATAATGATTAAAAATAGTTCGCAATATCAACAGCTGCAGGTTTCAAACCTTACGTCTATTATTTGGTTGTTAGTGTTAAGAAATTGTCACATCCTCTGTTGAAACTCTTGAACAGATTTGTTTTATATCTCATCTCACAATAAGCACGTTAGGATTCTTTTTCAAAACAACAATTAGATTATATTTTAAATTACTAACTGGTTATCACACTTCCAGTAACAAGTATGTTCCTGATGTCACGTTGTAAGTGACAAAAGAAGATCAAGTAAAATGCAAAGGATATCAGCATCCAGTTGCTAACTAATTACACGGGAATGAATTTACGCAAATCACATTAAGAGGAGACTGTTTTTAGATGAAGTACCATTAACAGCTAATCAGTACTGATTAACTAGTCCTACCTAGTTTGGAACCTATCATTCATGCACACTCATAATATTGTATAGCACTGAATGAGGTACTGTTAGACATAAAAGTGGGAAATACCATCTGACACTTTGGAATTAACATTTTTAATTTCAGTCTATATTCTATCTTCTTGTAACATGATCAGTGAGTCACTCTTCTTAACATGAGTAACATCTCAAGTCACAGAGGAAAGATAAACTCAAATTTAGTCCTCAGTTAATAAATGATATCTTTTTTTATTTTTTACTCCAGTTTGTAAATTAATATGTCACATAAAGTTTCGATCCTTTCAAGAACCCTTACCTTCTCACACTAAGAAAAACCTCTTTTATTTTCAGTTATGAAAATATAATGACTGTAGCCTACTTAATCACTTGAACTACTTAGTTTTTCGTTGTGCATATAATGAAACATACTGATTTACATACTTTTGGACTAAATATTTATAGTCAGCCTACTCACAGTGCATAATTGCAATTTGTAATATTAATAATAAGAAATTACGTATCCTCATACGGTTAGCTGTAAACGAAGAAAACTAATTTCTGTTATTAGTCACTTATGTGTAATGTCGAACCCAGAAAATATGAATCAGTTTAAGTTACTACATTGTATTAGCACAACATGATGATTACCAAAGTAGTGCGATTGTCGGCAATAACTAAAAAAGATTGGACACAGTGAATACGATTAGAGGGTAAAGAAGACAAATCGTAGGAAGAACGATACATTAAAATTTTAAGGCTCAGGATTTGTAAGAAGTAAACGAGTATATACTTCTGCACTATTTCAACTGATTTTCAACTATATCATCAAGAATCTCCAACTGTTGGTTGTTCCAATTCCCCTTCCTAGCCCCACCTAAGTAGTTGACATCTACCAATATTGCTCAGAGCAACGATTTCATGAACTAATGCTAGGTTTTAGTGTGTTTACTCCTAACTTCATTCTGATTTGTTCCTACGTCAGCCAAAATTAGATTTACAGATGAACTGTTTGTTGAGTAGAAGCGCTACATGTCGCAACCACCGAAGGTGAAAATCTACGATCAGATTAGCTGATTTGCGTATAACTTCAGCAACGTTTACCCGATACTTCCATTAAAAGTGAGCAATTTTTCGAAGACACCAAGGATTAATTAACATCAGTTTAATAAAATGTCATCCCTTAGTGATAGCGCTTCGCATAAATATAGCAGAACAGCAAAATAATATGCCGTATATTGATTCTTCAGTTGGATGACGGGTATCTTGCCTAAGTCTCCTGTAAAGTAAGTTGACAAGAGACGAACGAGGTTCCTAAATCCGTACCGTGTCAGAAGAGATAGGTGAAGCACGCTCCAACACTTTAGTATCGGTCTTAATTTCATTTTACGTTTAAAGTAGAAAAAACCATATCCTAAATGTGCTTGCAATGTCAATCATTGCGATCAAAAGGCTGTGCACTTTACCTGAATCTTCACAGAAATATATCCTAAATAAAGTAGTCGATTTCCTGGCACGGGATAAATTCCTGAAAATGTGAATGACGTAAGCGTCATTTTCGGTAGAAAGTTTATGATGAAATTTAAAAAAAGGGATAGTGGACACCATTTGAGTTCAAATGACAATTTGTCACTTGCACTAACTCAAGCGAGAAGTTTTCACAAGGTCTACGTACTTCTGTGTTACATCTTTTGATTTCAAACACTATAACAGAAACTTTTAGTCTTCATAGATGGATTCTGTCAACTTAATAAATAACACTATTCTTGTGAGTTGATAAGAATATCAGTGTTCTAGAACCTGGTGAACAGTGAATATTTGATAACATATTTATAACAAACTCTGAAATCAGCCAGGTTTTCTCAGGTTTTTCAGCTCATAAACCAAAGGCATTTGATAACTATTAAAGGTAATAGTTTAGATACGATATTAGCCAGATTAATTTATTTGTGGGTGTTACAATATGATTTCGTCCTGTTATTATATACTGGGACGAGAAGTGTTCTAAACCAGTTAGATGAGATTACGTCAGCCTTCGGAATTTCGATATAAGATCAGTTAGCCTAATTGCTATAGTTGAGTTAACATCTTTAAAGACATCTGTCATACTAATTTTTGTCGCCTTACATTTGCTATAGCATTCTTAACTTTGGCATGAGCTACAGTGCCCATGTAGATCTCTTATTAAAGTTTTTTGAGAGTTGTGATTAGCTTGTATCCGAAAGAACTGTTCTTTTAAATGATGCGCATACAACACTCATTGAATCAAGCGTACAACATTAATGTCATGAAATGTTTCATCACCTTAAATAGATCAGGGAACCTGAAAGGGATGTGAATATCATCAGAGTATTAAAGAGACTAGATATTCACAAATAATTGTACATGCTAAGTGCACGTACACACATGCAGTTGTAAGAGACTCACAAATTATATCAATATTAGGTACTGGAAAATTCAAATAGAATCATTACAATCCTTGACACGTTTTTCTTCTTGTCTATCATTTAAATAAAGAATAAACGAATTTATTTGAATTCATGCATCTTATATAAGACGCATGGAATAAAATAGTTGTTGCAGCTGATCCAACTGAACATTTTCTTCGCTGAAAATGAACTACAGACACTGACTTTTAAATGGTTTTATACAATATATTTCTTGGATAATTATCATTGTAATGCACATTAAAATATTTCCCTATTAATGTTGAGAATTACCTACACTAGTAAAATTCAGAGTATTTAGTGAGGTATCTGTTATTATTATTTGTAGTAGTAGGAGGAGTAGGAATAGTATTAGTATTAGTAGTAGTAGTAGAAGAAGAAGTAGGAGTAGTAGGAGTAGGAGTAGTAGTGTTAGTATTAGTAGAAGAAGAAGTAGGAGTAGTAGTAGGAGTAGGAGCAGTTGTGCTAATATATGATCAAATGTAGTATTTTTTGTACTATGTTTAATAAATTCCTTTGTTTTCTGTATAACATAATTATATTATCATTTCTACATAGTACAATTTGTCGCCAAGTGAAATTGTAAAAATTAATGCACTTTTATTTCAGTCTGTCACTCCAATTTTAATCAAAATTTAAAATTGAAGAAAATTTTAGCAAAGAAAAATTGTTTATAATTTATTTTTAAGTAATATAAAAAGTATGCAGTTAAATATTGAATGTTGACTTTAACTAGTAACCTTGAAAGTGTTCCGATTAATTAAACAAATGAGTATCATCCTTATAAGATATTTTGATTAAGAATACTGAATTTTATTAATTTACTGACATTTAAACTTTATTATAAAAAAAAATATTTGTGAACTGTTTTAATCTTCAGTATAATTTGTAAGTAGTATGAAACAGTTCAATGTGATTCTGTCTAATTTTTAAGTAATTTCAAGAATTTAAAATACTTTACTATCACTTAATTATACTTATCAAATAGAAACTCAGTTTAATTAAACTGTCAATATATTATAATATATTTGATTATAGAGAGCAGAAAACCCTAGATTTCGATTTCGTGCCAAAATAGAAAACTATGCCAGAGTCACTAAAACTAATAATCACAATACCAGTTGGTTGATCAAAATAAACTAGCACTAAAAACTGGAAAATATGATAATGGTTACCACTCAGTAATCAATCAGTGTATCCTACAGTGTATTTTCTAATTTAAGTATTGTAGTCATGGGTATATTACTGAAAAAATTGAGTGAGATGATGCAACTTTTAATATTTGTATAAAAAATAAATTTTTTAAACATACGACAGTAATGTAAGAACTTAGTGAAATAGCTCCAGTATTGTCATCTTTGGTATTAGTTCATAGAGAGCATCTCCACAATGTTTATAAAAGATATTAGACAGCTTAATCAACCAAAGCAAGCTATACAATATTATGAAGTAATTTTATTCTAGATTTTAGCATTCTGAAGAAACAATACTTAACATTAAAGTTGATTTCTTAAAATATCCCGAAATCTAACATCTGTTGTTATCAGTCGCGATCAGAACATTTCGTTTAATTTGAATTACAAAACATATTCTTGCTTAATTTATGAAATTATTTAGCATGTACAGAATTGTGTAATTGCCTTCTTGAATAACTTTAAGTATAAGAACCAGTGCAATCACTTGGCTGTACAGACCAATGTAAACTTATATGTACTCGGTTCTGATATTTAATTATTGATAGTCCAAGAGCTTAATCAACGAATCACTGCTGCACATAGAAACAGATCAGTTTAAATAATTTTGCAGTCTACTTAAATTATGTACTGATGATCATATAGACCGGTAATCATGTAAAAAGTTTGCTAAACTTTTGGGAATTAAACATATCAACAATGAAATTTGCATTATTGCCTTATAGTGTTCAGCAGTAAATAAATAATTCACTAAAAAGAATCTTAAGTTAAAACTAGGTTTGTTTTCATGATTAAGTAGTGCAGTTTCTGAGAGAATAAAATCAAAATCTCACAAAATTTTGCCAGATTAGTGTTATTATTAATCTATTATTACACCTAACTATAGTAGCCATTAATGCGTGCGGAAACATTACTTGAAATACATAAATCGTTAGTTATACTACGGTAATGACAACCGTGTTAATACAAACTCATGTGTTAAAACTAGGTATTTTTATTTTTATGGATAACGTCTTATGAAAAATCAAATACTGCATATTATAAAGGATTGACATGAAAGATATTCAACTTATCAATAAATAGCTGACAATAGTGACAATAACTTTTTACGTAAAATGTATTGATCACTTTCATATTGACGATTCCCCAAACGGATAATAAACTAATTATAACTCAACCTGTGTACTATAGTCACAACTTTCCAAAGCATCAGAACTCAATTAATAACAGTTATTCATTGTAACTGGGTGCTGTGAAGGTTGTTGAATATGAATTTGATACGACGAATCGACCTGAGTTAGATAATCACCGAAAAAATAGTAAGTACTGGACAGCTATTTCTTATTAGCATGGGACTCGTCTAGAGGGTGAATCAATAAACCTACCGTAAGACTAAGCTTAAAACTCTCAGGTCCAAGGACAAAAAATTGGTTATTAGACCGCTAACCGGGCACCTAAAGGCTGATATTTCTAGTCTCAGTCGGTCAACCATATATTACACGGCTATAGTTACTGCTATCCGTGGATGACTGGCTTATATTTTACATAGCTGATCTCGACTGGCTAGAAAGCAGTTCTTAGTCTCTAGTGAAGGAAGGTGACTAGTGAAGTTCATACACGTCTAATGTGTAGCAGTTACCCATTATTAGCGATGGATAAGGTGGGATAATATACCACAAATCGTCTGTAGCTAAAAACATCAGCGGCTGGTTGCCAGTCAGATCGGTCGCCTAAAGGTTAGGTTTCCGTAGTAAAATATAAAAGCTCTAGGGTCATTCTCACGGTTGAATTGACGATGTTTACTGCAGAGGTGTCCCACATTAAAATAAGATATCTGTTCAGTGTTTCTTGTCTTACTTTAGTCATTTAACTCAGGAAAATTCATAACATCAAATTCAAATAAATCTCTAGTCACTTATGAACAAAAGCCAATATGATCAAATAAATAACTTAATTCAAACTATTGGAGATGATAGTAAAACAGAGAGAACGTATAACCAACAGTAGTCATAGTGAATAACATTTATTTCTAGTAATTGATCTTCATTCAATGACGGAAATATATCGTTTATTCGAGAAAATTATGGTGAACTTTCATCAGCATCTATTTTAAATAAAAGGTATCTTTGAAAATAACTTGGAAATAATAAACGGAGAATGATTTCTAGGATTATTGTCTATATAAATGTACGTTTTAACAAAGAAAAGTAAAAGATTTCCAAAGAAAGACTGTTTACAGTATCATAAGCATTTATTTTGACAAGAATATTATGATTGGATTTTCACTTAGAAACTGACTTTTCCCTTTAATCCCATCGGCAACAATTATTCATCAATGAAATCTAGAAATTATTATGTAATATTCCATAACAATAACTAAATTGATTTGGTATCATGTATTAGATCTCAGTGGAGTATTTCAAATTCATTTTACTCTAATAAATCTTGTCATGGAAAATGGTGAATGATATGATAACATAATCTTCCATTAAGTCGACCGACAAAACAAATTTATAAATATAAGATAATGAGGTGTGTAGATAGTATGTTAGAAAAGGTGTATGCAATTATGATTATCTACGCTACCATATATATTAATTATAAGAATGGATATTTTTTAAATAATTACACTTGAGATAGCGGCTATGATAAATGTAGAATTGCTGGAGGTGATAAACAGGAAATTTCAAATTTATCTTATACGTTATATTACTGATGTTGAGAAAGCCAGTCTATCCTTGATACTAATTGTTTAACTAACTTATTCAAGTTAGTTAATTTATATAATTTAATTAATACTGTTAGATATTAGTTAGTAGTTAGGTAACAGTAATGTGTTATTTCTCAAAATAAAACAACGAAGTTTTGAATGAAGTGAAATTTAAATCGTACTACAATCTATGAGATAGTATCATCATGTGTTACCTTCGTCTGTTCATGTTGTTGAACAGCTTAATCTGTATAAATTTATGGCTATGAAATATCGTTTATGAAGTCAGTAAACATGAATAAATCTATAATTTCTAATTATAGACGCATTTGAAGCACATAGGTGCATAGCATGGTTAAAGTATTAAGCACTAAACACCAAGTACAAATACTCGATCAGTTAATGAGACTGTACAACCTAACCGATGAGAGTGGCTGAAATATAAGTTGTTCCTTACCGTTCACTTCTAATTCAAAGACATAATGGCGAAAAAGTCAGCTAGAGGGTAGAATAGATCAGACAAGGGTGTGGGAACAGTGCATGGAGTTTACGTTAGTTACTATAAGCTGTGTAAATATTCAATAACTTATTGAATGGCATTTGAAATCAAGGGTTGCAACCACAGGTGATTTAATGAAAACGAGACATAATGATATAATTGTAATCACTATTTATTTTCCTTTGAATTCTTGTCTCTTCTGCTGAATAGATACTATTATTGGATTACACTATTTTGCTCCAAAAGATTCCATTACCCTTTATCATCTTTAATTTTCATACCTTTACAATTCTGTCTTGTTGTAGTGATATGGATTGTGGTTAACAAGAATAATGCGCCTAAATGTCAAAATGTACAATTTTTATAAATGATGGGAGGATACAGTTAGTTTTACATTTGACGGAATGAATTGTTTTGCTTAAAAAGTGGCCGATTTCATTTCGATTTATTAACAAAGCATAAAAATAGCACTTGTATTTCCCTATGAATTGCTGGGAGTATCAGTGTAAGTATAAAGTACTACAGTAGTAATACACGTCAAGTTAGTTTACAGTCAGCTACAAATTTTCAAAAAAATATAATCATCTCGTACATTCAATAAAACGATCTATATATTTAGTTATTAATTTTATTATTTTTTTGACCACGATTCAAAACATTCTTAGGTGAATAAATCTAATTCACCTAGTGACTGCACCTTCATTTACTAGACTTTAAAAACCATTCAGTGAATTCTACCGATGCAATATAGATGGTCAAACCAACGTAAAGTAGATCAAGGATCTGATATCTACTTGTTGAAAGTTACATAAATTATATTAGTTTGGTTTGAATCAGTTATCACCTATCACTTTACTGATAAAGAGAAACAGTAGCAGTTGATACACAGAGTTCAGTTCATAGGCATGCATTCAAAACGGTCATTTGTTTGAGTGATATAAGAATGAAACAGAATGACCTAAATGCTGGAATGTCAGAGGAATCTTCATTTGAAAACATTTAACTACCGTTTCTTATTAACAGCCGTTATTCAGTATCTGCACAAACTCTTTTTAAATTACAGAGCATTTCAAGAATAGGCTTATTCCATTATGGGCTTCCTTATAACATCAATTTCATGACATTTTTCATAAAAATTTACAGCATGGTTTAACTTCAGCTAGACATTTTTTGAAAATGATGGAGTACTTTTCCATTAATTTGAAACTTCTTAGAAGTGACCACCAGTGACTCCGGAAGGGTTCAAAGTTATGACTTTCAAACCTAGTAAAAAAACAGTCGGCTTTAGATTACCGAATTAACATTCAATGATTTATACTTCTGAATTCAATCAAAATCATCATTTTTCCATCTGGTAGTTTCCATACTGACGAAATGATAGCTAACTGAATACATTAGTGTAGTTTCTACTCAAATTCAATCGATTTCATTCATTCTATATGACTAAATATCATTTTGATAGAACTTTAAAGATTTATAAAAGACAACACAATACAAAAATTAATACTAAATATAAACTCACTCACTATTCCAAAACTTTGTTGAAACATGAAGACATGTGTACTGAACTTGAAAATATCTATTATAGTCATTATAAAATCAGGGTGGTATTGTTATCGCATTAAATGAATAAACACACACACACACACAATGTGAATGGGGATTCTCTCTTATTATTTGTTTAAGTATTTTCAATACTAACAATAATTCCTTACTATAAAGTTTATTTAATTTATTTACTTTTACAAAGGTCAGGGTCATTTGTATAAATTAATCTGACAATAATTTTTCTATATTAACTGTATTGATAACAATAAAAAGAGAAAATGAATTATTTTTTTTATCATTTACAAAATCATGGAACAAAAAAAAACATTATTTAAATAGATCTGTTATTAGGTATTGTTCACATATCAAATAATAGATTTAATTCATTTCTAAAAGTGCTACTCAAATCGAAGGTGATTGTCAGTAATATATTAACTGAATAATCAGAAATCATTTAAATGAACTTTATTCATCAAGGTCATTTATATTTTTTTCCTACAATCAATTATTGTTCAATGTTAAACTTCATTGTAAAGTAGCGTCTAAACTTTAAATTATTTATTCAATGTAAAATAATTTTATTTTTTGTGATGAAGTATAAATAACAAAAATAACAACAAGATTTTTTTAATGATATTTTTTAGAGACTTATGATTTCGTAGAAGAATAATGGTAATGACTGTTAATGCTACATAATTTACGCTTGAAGTTACAGTTGTCAGAACCTGATTCACGTATATTGTCTGTGGAGAATAAAACACAAATAATGAAAACAACCTTTAGATAAACATTTTGTGGTGTGTTCGAAGTTAGATTTTAGCTAGCAAACAGTAGTCAGGATGTGAGTTTCTTACTAATCTGAACTCGTTAACTGGATGCACATGCAATCCAGTATCAATGTTTCCAACAGGACTCAAACTCAATATATGTACATACCTCTTGTATAAGTCTGGTTGTCTGGACTCAGAAGCACAGTAGTGGATGCGATAGCGTTTGATAGGAGTGAGGTGGAGTAGAGTCCTTATAGTAACATCAACACCCGGATAAAGGGATATTAAGCTGAAAAGTCCCAAATAATATGAAACGCGTATAGTAGATTCCACTTGCCAGCTAGAACCCAAATTTAATTTTATTTGCAGTCCACTTGAGATACATAAATGCTAACAGAATGATCACTTCCGGTCCATAACAACACTAACAAGAAGATACAATCACATTTTTAGCTAATTATAGTTGCTTAACCAAATGAAGCTTGTTTAAAAACCCCAGTTTTATTTGGAGTAAAGATATGTGGATGATAAATACTGTTTACGATAAATTCTAATCATGTGCTATGTATAAATCTTAAGTAATTAATAATTCAAGTGAATAATCAAACTTAAGACTGATACCTCTAAAAACTGTGACATGTTGCTTTGAAATTGTAATATAACAGTTTATCTTGATATTAGTGTTTAAGGATTATGAAGGCTAAATTTCGCATTGTATAGTAAAAGATAAATAACGATTAGTACTATTATTGATATCACTATGGTTAGTACAATCGCGTTACCTAGGCACCATCACATAATACTAAGCTAGTCAACTTTGCGAACTTCGGGAGACAGTCTTGAAAATATGATCCATTTGTAAACAGTTTGATTGTTCAATATAATATATGGAAACAATAACTGCTGTATTGCTAACCACTCTTACTTTGTTCACAACCAACCTGTGCCTTCAACAATAGGTATTGAAGTTTCATCTACAATATACGGCACCTGTCTTCATAAAAATTCACACTACTGTTAAATGGCTTAAGTCATTCATCATATATTCATAAATTATAAATCTTCGCATTAACTTGAAAAGCAGCAGCAACAGTCACTTTCAACATAAATTACAAGTCCCATTCCAGAAGTTACTGAATCTGTTGAAGTTAGGTATTCGTATTAATATAGAGTCGAATAGAAACTTTAATTAAAACAATAATCTCTTTATTCTGAATTTACACTATAACACATATAATGACAGATTTTATGCATGGTTTGATGAAGAAACTGTGATAAAAATTTATCATAGAGATACTATAACTCAAATCACTTTATGACAAGGGAACCAATTAAATAATTTCTAATAATTAGAACCGCTTTTCCAAAAATTTGAGAAAGGTGTTACATATCTCAATGTAAATACTTTGTGATTTAGTCATGAGAAAAATAGGCACCTGATTTTTTAATGCAATCAGTATAGGACTATATTCTATTACTAAATTATATATATATATATATATATATATATATATATATATATATATATATGGTTGAAACCATTATGCATCCATATGTTAATAAATTGACTATTATGTTAATAAAATTGACTATACGTGTTGTTCAATTAAGCAGATGAATTTTTTTACCATCGATTTTGTAGCTTAACAACGGCAATGCCACTACAAAATTACAATATATTAATTTGATTTGATTACATCCACTGTAACATATTGCTTTCCCCA
This sequence comes from Schistosoma japonicum, assembly GCA_025215515.1. Classification (NCBI taxonomy): domain Eukaryota; kingdom Metazoa; phylum Platyhelminthes; class Trematoda; order Strigeidida; family Schistosomatidae; genus Schistosoma; species Schistosoma japonicum. Next base: position 66,613,206 of record CM046061.1, on the reverse strand, counting down.
CCCCGGTAAACTAATCAAAATTGCCATCTCCTCATTGAGTCAGAGTTGTTACTGGTTCTGAGTGATAAATTGTTAATTTGTAAAATGCGTGCTGATATTTCAAGTATTGTGTTCACTAGTTCCTATACTGTACTCTACTCAAAATTATTTCTAATCCTGATTAATAATTCTTCTAAAATGCATATTATTTTTATTTGAAACCTAATCCATACAGAGAAAAGATATTAGTGAGATAACATTATAAGTTGACTGAAGAAAAATTTGTTAGTTAGAGTATCCAATCTCAGTGTGTCACTTTGATCATACTTTATCGAGTGCTTTAAAGTTAAGTGAGAATGCCATACCTTAGATTTAGATGAACTGTTGATTTATTAATATCTATTTACAGTGTATAATCCTATAAAAGAAATCTGATTGGTAATATATTTCATTAGCCATAGGTATAAGATATATCACATTTATTAAACAATGTAAAATTGCACAAAACCAAAAATTTTTTTTTGAATATGACATTTAATATCTTTAGCTTGAGAACTCATTGTTCATCTAATATGCTTCAGAATAAGTATAAGATGTTATAGTGAATAACAATCTTGCTTATTTTACACTGTAAATGTATTATTAACTTTTACTTGAATAAGTGATTATGTTACAATACATTGTCATACTGCTGACTTCGAATCCTTCCTTCGTTCTAATTGTGCTACTTTACAATATGACTGTTTATAATTTAAAGTAAATTAATTTAGATGCGCACATTAAATTTTCATAATAGATACTTTTAGAAACTTTGCTGCAACAATAAAGATTTTCATAAGCCTAACACTGATGTAATAAGTTTTACAATAACGAAAACACTTTAGTAACCTACATTTGTTCTGGACATATATAATGTAACACCGAAGTTCACATATCACTAGATCTTTATGGTCAGGTTAAATATCTTTTAATAAGGTTATCTTCGGAAATTCGTGAATTTTTTTGAAACACAATGCATTTCACTGTAACGCAAGTTATTTGAAAATACTATTTTAGCCATACTTCGTAAAACTGTAGAAAAACAGACATATGTCTATATTTGCTTGTAAACTATACTTTCTAGAAATCTAATTTAGACGCATGAATAAGTTAACTAGATTTATGCAAGTAAACAAAATTCTTTTTCCCTTATAGATTGGCACTGTTTTACTTTCATAAGGCGTAATACTTCTGTTTCTTTTTAGGGAAAATCTAGTGATTCCTCTTTCACAATATGAATAGTTATACTTTCCAGCTAAATGCTTAAGAGAAGTGAATAAAGCCGTAGTATATAATGATTTCAATAATTTAGAAAGTGTAGTCCATAGTGAATAAGTATTGAGAATATTACTACTCAGAATTATATACGCATATATATATACATATAGTAACGAGTATGCTTCATTCTACTTACTACCTCACTTTCTCCAAGAATTCATAACTATTACCTAGTCTTAATGTTAATGAGTAAGATGACAGTCAGAAAATTACATACTTGTACATATTTAAAAGAAGAATGACATTTAATAAGCAAAAAGCGTAACCATTTTTGTCAAAATAGACCCACATTCACACAAACACAAATAACTGAACATCAAGATTCACTCAATAATTTGGTTAAATATTGAATAAGTTTGAAAGAAAGGTGTTCAGGGATTAGGCTTATAAAAGTATATGGTAAAGAATAAATTATTATTACCGTGATTCTATTAGTAAACTTGAAATTATAATTAAGAAGAGAACAATTAGTAGTAATTGTAATATTAGTAGTAGAATATAATGTAGATACAAATGAAAATGGAAATTGTTTCCTTTATTTTTATTTGTCGGTATAATTAGAATTATTTATTTATTTGAACACTCTTCTGTCATCATTCATGTCGTCAGTTTTAATCTCATGGTGTAGGCAGTAGTTATAACAGATGTAAGTAGTAGTAGTAGTATTAGTAAAAGTAGTAGTAGTAGCAATTGTAGTAATATTAGAGGAGGTGGAAAATCTACGAAGTATATGTATGTGGGTGTGGATTTGTGTGATAGGTAAAGAGATAAGAAAAGGGTGAGAGTGTAAGTAAATGGTCAAAGTAAGAAAATTGGGTGTGAGGCTTAAAACAGTGACAGTTATTATAAATATATAACTAATTATTAATACATATATGCCGCTCACTTCGGTTGCTACTATTATTACTCTTAAAAAGATTAGTAATAATAATAATAATATTCACAAGATCCCTAAGGAGATGAAAAGACGGCTTATTTTGACTTTAAGTTTTCTACAAAGAAAAGATTAATGCCTATTGAAAATCTGCCTCATTAGTATGACACATGTTATAGATATATGATTGTTCAGCTTGTATAATAATAAGAAAAAGGCATATGTATGCGTATGCAAAAGTTAATTTGTTTAACTAGACATAAATATTTGAATCTATTAAACATGCTTTATCTAGTAGTTATGGTTACCGTTTAAGTCTGTATTTCAATTTTTCACTTAAAGATAATTTACAGACTTATCTTTCTAAACTCTTCCTAATATGGAATAAATTACAGTTATATTTTAATTTTTTAATATCAAGTTATTAGTGTCAATAAACTGCTGTATTTTGAAACTATCCCGTGTTCAATCATGAGTGGTTGTTATACGGATTATTCAAAAAAGTGAGATTTTAAAGTCAAATTGATTACTTCTAATTGTTTAAAATTTCCCTTTATTTAAACAACACTACTTATAAGTAGTATCTGTTAAGCCATTGAAATATGTAGGTTATGTCTATATTTTGAGTTCTCATAAAAATAAAACTGTAATTTATTGAGTTATTCAATGAAATCGACTTTTTCTGGTTTAGATCAGCTGCAAAATGTTGATGCACAGTGTTTAATTTTGTTTTAGTTAACTTTTTCCTCGTTCCGAAGCCTCATCAAGGTAACGTTGTTTTAAAATTTATTTTAGAAAGTACTAACGTGCATATGTCGCTGATTCACCAACTATCCTTGATCTAATCTAACATGTCACCTAATCAGTTATCGGTCATCATGTTCGCTGAGATGACTTATTTTTGAGACAATAGTACATTTATTTCACATCATAAGTTCTTAATCAATCAACTGATGAGTACAGATTATTCAGTTTACTTACAATATAATTATTATTCAGTGTAAGATATAAATTAATATAGGTGTATTGTATTAAAATCGCTGACTTCATGTTTTGTTAGTGAGTAAGTCCACATTTCTTCGTCATATTTTCTACCTTCTCTAAAAAACAAATACTCTGACTTAGTTTCATGATAAAAAAATGGTGTTGCAGTTGGACAGTGAGGGCATAAAAGTAGATACCTAGCTATACCAATCTAAAATAGTGTGTAAAGTCTTGCATGGAGTACGATTTACCAATCTACAGATAAAAGTATTTTGTCGGTCTACTATTTTAATCAATTTTATTGCTTACTCGACTGCTTACATAACTCAATTTATGATTTTGAAAATATCAAAGAAGCTTCTACCTCGAAAGGAAATGACTCAGATTATTAATTCCGATAACAGTAGTTACTAATTGTAATGTTTAGATGTTGAAAGAGAAATGAATAATAAATAACCGTCTGATGACGACCACTACTAAAACTTCCTCTCAAATACCAGGTTATTCAGTTTAATGTTTTCATTGGAAATTCATTTCACTTAAATTCAGTTTTAATGTAGGCTCCAGAAGAAATTATAAAGTAGGGTACTTTACAAACAGAACTCATGAGAAATCTGTCCAATAAAAATAATCACTCCAAATTATTTATAGGGTGAAGTTTAGTGATTTCGATGTACTTCAAACGGGAAATTTCTAGGAATGTTTGAAAATGATATTGTTTCGATACTATTATATTATTCTTCTGTACCACATCAATAGTGAAGACTTTAAAAGTCTTTGACTTGCGCCTAACCAACAAAAGAATCAAGATTATTCAATCAAAGGAAGAAAAATAATGTTTTTATATACACTCATTCTATGTAAAAACATTCTCGAGGATCTTAGCATTAGGATGACAGTTTTCAATCATCTAGTTTTTTTAATGCTTAAAACATTATCATTTACTTAAGCATAAAGTCAGTGAAGCTAAACCTATGATTAAGGATGATAGTTGAAGTCGGTAGACTTGAATATTACAGACTACAATGAATGAATAACATGAACTAGTGATAGTGATCATTTTAAAAAAATGCATTTTACTGTAATGCATATAATGTTCATGTCAAACTGATTGATTACTGATGTCCTAAATGTTCAGTGGATGATTCTGTGAACATTTAAAGTAATAAGCTATGTTGAGCTTTCATTGAAAGCAATAATAAGATGTAGATGTATTTAATCCTCGATAAATTAATAATATTACAGATGAGCAGCTGTCTCTTAATGACTTCAGGATTTATTTTACAAGTCAATAGTTGCTATCTTGATTCTTACAGAGTTCATATGAAAGGTAATCGGTCTCCAGAAAATAAATAATCCTATGAAGATTACATATTACATTAAGGTAATTTTATCCTGACACTTCAAATATTGTAATTAATCATCTGATCTAGTCAAATTACATAATTTCACTTATTACTAAATTACTTCAATCTCCCTCTAATACTCAATAGAATTCAATGATTTCACCAAATGACGTAATCATTACCATTTTTGATAAAAATGTTATTCTAACTTATGATAATATTTTATGTTAATGGTTAATTTATAATGATAAGGACTTGAATTCCTGATGGAATAATGAAAACATTTATACGTATTTAATTATCAAACACTTGATAATTTACATTCTAAACATCAGAATAAATCAATAATCAACTGATAATTTTCATTCTGTTCGATTTTTTTTCATTGTAATTCTATCATTATAGAGAAGTTAGTAAGTAACAATGAACAATGTTATAAGATAAGGAACAGTGTGAAAAGTTAATCTATTTGGGTGTGACATAAAAAGAAATCTATGAATGATGATAGTTTTAATTACTTTCAAAACTTAAAAAAGATGTTCTAAAGAATAAAGTAAATAAAAACAGGTTAAGGGTACATGTTCTTTTTGATTTAATTAGCTATTACTTATTAATATAATTAATATATAGCTAACAATGGAATGGAGATTGTACATTTTATCCTATGCTAAACTTGTCAGCTGCTTGTGCGTATAACCGACTATTGATGTTCACACTTGAAATTCAAACCAAGTATCCTTAGCTTCAAACATTGACGAGTTATTTTTTTACTCTATTGAATCTAGATATTCACTCAGACAACGGGTATGAATGTATTAGTAATGATAGGTTATTTCCTACCGTCAATAATCAGTATGGAAAATTAATTTGTCCATTTCACCATATATGAAGCTAGAGTGTGGTTTTTATTTAATTTGGCATGTGGATAGTAGTGGAATCAAAGGAGTGTATTTAATTCTATCCGCCTTTAGCCAGCTGTCGAGTTCCTCAACAGGGACTTCGTAATTGAAAATTAACGACCGGAGATTACAAACCATTACTAAAAATAAGTTATTGGTTGAAAATCGATGCTATACAACGTCCGTATGACGGATGTGCACTAATGAGCAGTCCCGAAAGAGGAAAGACCTAATGGTCACTGTATTGCTCTCAATGGTTTCTTAGATGATGCCACTTGTTACAAAATCACATAATACTGAATTGCTCAAAACATAAAACTATACTATCCTGTTTAGTGGCAATTAGATCATTATTTCATTACATAATTACATTGTGGGATGATATTTCGTCAGTTTTTATAGAGTTTAATAAAGCTGCATTAGTTTGCAAAGTAATCAATTTGTTCATTTCGTAAGCTGATGCATTGAGTCATATTAAAGTTTAAACTGCATTTTTAACCTGGTTACATTCCTGGTGGAAATTGCCTACTGACACTGTGATATTAAGTTGTCTAATCAACAGGTTACTACTACATAAACATACAAATAATAATAAGATTGACATATTAAAAATTGCATTTTCTATTAAATACAAACTACTGATGTCTATTCTATGAAAGTAGTCAGTATCACTTGTGTGCAAAAAATAGGCATTATAAAATGACTGAAAAAAATCAGAATGTGAAATAAGGAAGCAATTCTTCGACTTGTTATAGCTCTTAATACCATAATTGTAGGATAAATTAACAGGCTGAAGGAGCTGTGTGAAATTAAAAAAATATAACTACTATTAAATTGAATAAAGAAGAGATGAGAAGCAGATAAATTTAATAATCGTATGACTTAAATTTTTTGACCGTTGTCATCTCCATGTTTCAAAACTATTGATACTGTCCACCGAACTGCATTTTTATGAGTTTATTTATACAGTAATTAAAAATTAAGGAAGAACTAGACAACTTCTCTTTTAGTGTGGAATTTCCATGGTAGTGTATATCCACGGCCCAACTGGGGATTAAACTGTGAAGAAATCAGGTTTCGCGATGTATATCTTTGACTTCAAAAATTTACTAGACTTTCCGATAGTTATGAAAATTCTCACAAGAACTACATTTCTCTCCTCTGTGTGAATATTGTAACTGGAAAAAAAACAAAGGTTAACAACACAGCAGGAATAGCTAATACCAATAGTAGTAAACAAGAGTTGTTTAAAGAAAAGTAAAAAGAAGATGGAGGAGAGTTGAAAATAAGTAATTTGAAGACTATCAAGTTCAAATATCGAAGGTAAACATAAACACATAGTTATAAGATCAAAAAATATATATATCATCAATGTACTAAGCTATTTAATCTACAGCTTTGATGAAAATGTACTAACCATTTCAGGAAAAACATACTTGGTGTTTATTTTTATCAAAAAGAAATGTGAATTATGCCATTTTTATTGACCATTTATAACTATTTCATTACCTTCAATACTTCTAGTGGTAATAATAAAATGCATACATTTGAAGGTTGTTAAAAATCATAACTGACCTTTAACTAGATAGAAAATTAGTTTATATCAAGCAATTTGACTACACGTTTTATATATCAATCTTACAAATATAAAGTAGTTTACTAACAACATTTTGTTATTGGTAATAAGATATATTTTAGTTTCATTTACAAGTATAATATGTGAAAAAGTACACAGAAAAACATTGTAATAGTTATTAAGGTCTGTAAGAAGTTTGGTGAAAGTTACATTACAGATTTGAATATAAATTTTCTTTTTAGAATAGACTTGTATATTCCCGTTGATTTGTAATGGACTGAAACTAGTCAGCTTCTGTTGCCACATGTGCATCCTGAGTGGATTGCCTTCATATAACGATAGTACACAAGTTATAGTTAAGTTGGGTTAGGGACTGACAATTGGAATCTAGGACGCGCGTTTCGTCCTATTTGGGACTCATCGGCTGGTATGTACTCATATCATAATGTTGATGTTCACACTAGTATTCAAACTTCAGTGTGCTTCGTGCCAGACGCCACTGCGTTCACCACTAGGCTACTGTGTCCTATTGTTAACATCAACAGTGGGATGCAGGATACATCTATTCCCATAAGTCTCAAATGGGACGAAACTGTGCGTCCTGGTTTCCACTTGATAGTCACAATCCAACTTAAATATAAATTTTCTTCATTTTTATTTGGGTGGTATAATGATATAATTAACTCACTCATAAATTATATGTCTTAAATCGGATCATATGAGCCTGTACTATTTTAATAAGCCACATTAACCTTAATTCAGGAAACTGCTTAACGTGAAGTATTACTGATAACTCCATGCATATAATTGATGGTAAAATAAGATACCTGGAAATTTCTTTACGAATAAAGTTGATCAGGAAAAAAGTCATCAGTTAAACTGAATTAATTGTAAACAAAATAATCAAGAATGGGAAAAATTTTCAGTAAATTATTTTTAGGGATTAGTTTTAAACTTCCAGAAAACTTCAAATAAACTTATGTAACAGATATCAAACAATATACAAAATAAATCATTCGTTCTCCCAACTTTGCACCTTTCAGAACAAAAGGATTACTCTGTGATGGCCGTAACTTGTATTACATATCTACCATTGACGACACGTTTCCTTAAATTTAAAATATTAGTCACTAAAGCCTCACTATGTGATTGCAAAATTGATACATACCTACGATAAGTTATAGGATCTTCTCAGTTCATGAATAATAAAAGAACATTTCATAAAGAAACAATAAGAAATAACTTGTAGACAATTCTTTCTACTATCTTTTTTACCTAAATATAATCATTTAAAAAAAATTAACAATTAGGTTAACGTTTACACAAAAGATGTATAAGGATAGTGTTTTCTAGGTCGCCTGAAGATATATCAAAGCTTTTCATCACGTTTGCTGAGAGACATAAGTAATGACTCGGACACACTACTTTGGTGCAATCATAAACTAACCTTTTGTCTAATATCTCCTCTTTGTCTTAATGTTTTTGGGTCTTCTTAATGTAGTCTTCCGACTGTAGGCTATACTTTGAAAAATCGTTACATTGTAACTCACTAAATATTATTTAGACCTGATGATTAATATTAGTAAAATTAACGAGAATATTCAGCAATAGCTCATTTCGCTACTAGGTTATAAAACAAGTAATCAAATGTATCTTGACGATAACTATTCTTGTTCAAATTGCAGTCCTGTCAGATGATTTCTTTAGATCTCAAAAATATGGACACTAATCTGTACCATCTCTGGACAGGGTACATCATATTTCCATATCATTAGCCAATCGATATCGTTTTTTTCTATTCAGAATATTCAAGTGAAGAATATGACTAAAAATAGCAACTAAGGGTTTCACATGTACAGATCAGTCTGGTAATATTTAACGGCAGTACAAAGAAGTAACGGCAATTAGAGTTTAAGAATAAGCAACAGCTAATAGAGTATATTTAAAAAAGGGTTATATAATGATTATTTTAGGATTTATTTATAATTGTGAAAAGATTCATGGTGGTTTGGTGTTATTATCAGTCTAACTTGGGTCTTTTAAGCCCATGAAAATATAATAAGCAATGCACCAAATATTTCATATTGTCATATTGCTCTTCAGTAAGTTATAGATGATGTCACCACAAACTATTTTAGAAAACATTTTGATCTTTTGTTGTTTATTTTCTCTATATAATATAGCGAAAGTGTACTGATACTCTGTTTTTGTATTTCAAAGTATCACGTAGCAGCAGTTAGATCATTTAACTTGTGCACTTGCGAAAAATTTTTAACCATCTCCTCAACAGAAATACCTAAGACAAATTAAAACTAACAACCCCCATTAACTCATGTAGAGAAGTTCATATTGTACACTAAAACTATCAAAACGTCACTTCATGATGCTGGTAAATGAGTAACTCTTACCTACACCATGTTATTGTATTCATTAAATGTTATTATTCGGAAGACAGTAAATTTACTGTGTACGGTTTTTGTACTTATCAATACGTGATATGATGACACATTTGAAATCATGTAAAAGTTTAGTCTATCCTTATTTACCTGAAACAAATTAGACTATGAATTAAATTGTTAAACTGTTCGAGTATAGAATATAAAGACAATTGGACTGAGTCATGAATACTGTGATAGTACAAGGTTCGAAACTTTAACTTCACGAATTTCGGTCATTATATTTAATGATCTACTCTCTTCACTTAACTGGTTAGTTCTAATAATTTTTTGATTCCAATTAAGGCCAGTATTTGATACAGAGATGGGTGTACGAGTTGGGGCAATATCTCATTCTAAGTAAGAAGTTTATCTAACCAAACGATCTTTCACTGGTATAAATATAAAATGCACTCATATTTCTTACCAGAAGGATGGTTAAATGCCTCATTTTCACAGTTACTACTTATTTAAGTTAACTTTAGCTACAGGAACAAATGTGAGTGAATTAGATAAATATCACCAATAAATACTTGTCATGTTTACTGAAATTCGAATATCTTTTGACGTATAATAAATCTCAATATAAATGGTCTCCAGTGATAGCAGCATAAGCTGAGTTACAGAATAAATAACTTTAGATAAAAAAAAATGCTCCTAATGAAATTGGCCATTCTTATTAAAGGCCTAAATACTCTTCTACTGTAGAGGGATAGTTTGGATTCAGTAATAAGATGCCTATCTTAGTAAATCAATATCTAGTACCCGTAAGCTTTAGTAATTATTAAAGCGATATAATATTATGAATTGATCTGATTCAGTTACTATTGGAACTTAGTAATTCGATATTTTATATACAATTTTACCTATTCGCTGATATTGTAAGCAAGTGTCAAACATTTAAATAAGCATACTGCTGCAATGTCAATAAATATGATTTTCAAAAATGGTTGATGGACACTAGAACTAACAAATGAATATTTGCATATTATATTCTACTGAAAAAAATAAGTGGATTTATAATGAATAGTTACTGATTGTATCGTGTATATATATAATATATATATATATATATATATATATATATATATATGTATATGCCAATTAAGTATCTATTTGACGATGTCTATGATGAATAGGGTGACATTTAAGATTTAGTATCTATAAATAATTTTTTGAATTCTCTACTGAATACAAATTTCATTTAAATAACGACAACCTGATTGATGATAAACATAACAACAATGGTTTGATTAACATCAGTTTCAATGATTAGAAACCATACTGTGAAATATATGCACTATTCAGTGATTGTCAATAAGTGTTATCTGATTTTTCGTAAACTGAAATGGATATTTGGTAACACTTTATATGTACTGTAACAAAGTTTGTCATATTGTATCAAGTATTATGTAGAATCAATAAAGTGATTCATGACCAAAAATCTACTTCTCGGTGTAATTTCGAACATCAGCTGTTTCATTTACCAGTATGTGATGTATTAATGATTTACCACCTATGAAAGGAAATTTAAGTACTTAATATTCGAATACTTAGTCCATTTAAAAATGATATAAGTTGTTCCGGAAAATTGTATTATGAAACTATGAAGTCACTTTGCAGTAGTAATTGTTATTTGTAGTTATTCTATAACTGTAGTAAATAGAGACATATAAAACTTGTCCAAAAAATGAGATTTCGACTTAAGTTTTTGACTGTTTGGTGACTAATATCTAAAACCTGAGTAATTCGGACTATAGCACTGAGTAAAATATATTAAAATTTCAGCAGCGGATTCAACATAACACAAACTTAAGATCCGGGTTTTTTTTTGGCGTCATGTAACCAACTAATAAAACAACCCAGTTGATGTTAAATTCCTTAAGTTAAAGATCATAGTACTAATGATCAATTGGAATTTAGAACGTGACAAGAAGGCAGTGTTTAATATTTAGTAACTGATTTATTTAACCAATGTAATATGGCAACTGTATTTAAATAATTGATACAAATCTTCAAAGAAATATAGGTAATTCTTATGAATTTAGTTTAATTTTAAAAAGAGTTCCCAATTATTTATTGTATTATGGCCTTATGTTTTTTCTTATCCAAAGTTAGCTGGGATAAGAAGAAAGGGATATCTAATCAGTTTGTGATTGTCCATTTAATTCCTTATACTAATCACAAGCTTTGTGGCATATCAAATGCATTTATACAACATAGTTTGAAACTAAAACTTGTTTCAAAATATTTTTAACACTTGAAAGTTGAACAAAAGGTCTCTTAAAATGAGTAATAAATCAGTACATGTAGTTGTGTACTATTTAGAGCATATGTATACTGTTTAATAGTCTGCTAACATTCTGTGACATCCAATAACCGATAACTAATAATTGACACAGATAAACGGTTGTACATCGTGTAAATTAAATATAAATAAAGTTGATTATGTTCAGGTGTCTATAACGTAAAACTATTTCTTTAAATACTCAATATCCGTAATGGCTATATTGGTTTAGTGATAACTGGATAATCTCTAAAATAAGAAAATACATTTTATAATCTAATCGCAAGTAAATAGTCTCTTGAGAACTGCTTATGTTAACTGTAAAGATAATTTTTAATATATGTAAGATCGTAGTTTTTCGAATCTCGGTTGATTTTCTCTACAAATGTTGATATTCAACTGCTCTACATTGTATAAATCAGCTTGATGTATTATAGTATGCCTAAACTGCCAGATAGTCCTAATCATAAAAGGTGGAAAATGTCTGTATTCAAATATGTGTAATAAATAATTCGTGTAACAGTAATTAAATACAGTTTCTTTGTTAACTTTCATCTAAACCTCATTTTTGAGGTCTACATGATACTACTGATTTAATTGTTTAACACAAAAAGTAATAAATCATCAGTCAGTGTAACATTTTAGTATGATGAATACGTAACAATCAGTTTGTCATTATCAAAGTTAATAAGTTCCAAATGATAATAAATGCATCGAACTGATTATAATACTATCAAAATTTAAGAAAATGTACTTCATTTTAGTAATAATCAAAAATTCAATAATCCAACAATGGAAGCTGACAAATAAATGAATTCTAATGAAATCTAATGAATTTCTCTGGTTGCTTTAATGAACTGACATTTTATGTTAACTGAAAACATTTAATTATACTTGATCGCATGTATACAGGAAATCAGAGTACTCAATTAGACAGTCACCTATGTCAATGTTTCATGTTACTTGATTGGATATTTGTTTATTCTACATGTGAAAGAATTTTTTGAAATTTTTTTTTGAAATTATTATAAGCTTTCCATACTTGATCAATCATTTATTTGATGTTACTTAATGGACAATGAAGCTTTCATAAAACTGTCAAAGATAATTGTAATTGTGACTGGATGATGTGAAGATTGTTGAATTTGAGTTTTATATCATAGAGTGGCCCATGTTAGGCAACCATTGAAAACCAGGATGAACTGAGTAGCTGTTTAATCTTAGAATGGCATTCACTGAATACATCCATCGAGAATTGACTAAAGTTAAAAATATCAAATTTTGAATTGAGGCTCAGTGGAATGAAATCTAAGTGTTCGTTTAGAAATTTGAATATCCTGGGCTTGATTTCTCGATGGGCCGTGAATGCACACGTTAGAACAAAACCACTATCCATGGTTTCCTCGTTTTCAGTGGTTATCTGGTCTAGGTCATTTCATTATATCAATCCATATGGTAATAATGCATTCAGAAGTGACTAGATTCAAGGTAGCCTCCTTTAAAAGGTGATAACATGAAAGTCATCATTGTAACACAGTTATCCATCTGCGTTTATTCAGTTATTAAGAATACAGATCAATAGATAAAAACTTCTCAGTGAATAAGTGATATCTTACTTTTAGAAAAATTTAGATTTTAAGAGTTCGATCTCACTCAAAGCTGTTGATAATGAAAATTGTTAGTTAAAGCTAACGCTCTTTTGATCAAGGCAGCTTTAAATGTAAATTATCTGAAAACAATGCCGAATATTTACACTTCAGTCAACCTAATTTTCTACTGAGAACTTATACTCTGTTTAATCATTTGGATATTGTACAGTTTAAATACAATGCCACCTACTTCAGAAGTACAAACATGATACAGTTAAAAGATGTGTCAGAATCTGTTGTTTTCCTCGGATTCAAACATTTTGTTTGGGATAAACTAAGAAATATAACACTCATGAATAAATAGGTTAGTTTTTTAATGAACAGTTTATTCGCCCTGTATCAATATATATATATATAGGTCATAGGGAATTCGGAAAGTGAATTGCTCATTCTTTTCGTAACTGAAGTAAACCCATTGTTCTACTTTCTACAACCACAGTTATAGTGGTCTGGTAATTAAAGATATTAAACAAACAGTAACACGTAAATGAACTACGTAATTGTTTCCATTACATTTTTTCAACATTCTTACTTATACAAAACGTACTTGCTTACCTAAAGTTAAGCTGCTTCATATTGTGATGAATTTAATCCTAGAAATGCTTTGTTATAATAAGAATTTATTTCAAAATGATTTCTTGATTAATGATAAATTTTAAGCTCCACTATTTGTTGGGCTCATTTAATCATGTTCTTGGTATTTTTATGGCAGTTCATCAAGAGCGTTTACTTGAATATGCCTATACCCGATTAAGACTGATTGGTTGCAATAATAATATTTACTCATAACCGGAATATCTGAGCAAATAAGAATGTGAAAACTGTATAGTCCTTTACTATATATGGATATCTGTAGATTAACAAGAGTGATAGAATAGAAAAACGACTCCGTGATTGTAAAGAAACATGTCCGAACGAGTTTACACTTATTCAGCGCAAAACATGTTATCTATAAGTTATATATATATATATATATATATATATATATATATATATATATATATAAAGTAAAACTAAAATTAAAGTGTTATGGTTGCACAACGTAGGAGATCAGTACTAAATATTTGGGCAGTATGTAAGTCTAATCTCCACATATTCAAATAACTGATATCAGGATTCGTAAACTGCTATTTCCTGACCATTAGTATATACCTTTAACTATCTTCAAATTTTCTTCCATAAGAATGCATTTGTCAATGTGAGTTAGCGACGGTGACTATATTACACCAAGATGAGCAAAGCTAGTGTCATGCACAAGATAGTCGGCAAAGAAATGAAATTGCTTAGTGAGGTTAAGTTTTGTTATCGACTGAACTTGCTATGATATGTGTTGTCTATGCTCAACTCCAGTTGCTATCGACTACCATGTTGACTAGAAATAGTCATATGAAAGAAAGCTACGTGGATGCAAGTCAAGATGTTGTATCCGTTCATGAATTCACTGGATATCGATCTGAGCCATATTGGTAAGTAGGAACTATCAGGTTGCGATTCACTCCATAACCATACTAGATGGAGACGTTAAGCGATTTAACACAAAACCTATCATAATAAAGTAAATGAATTCAATTATCATCTTAATCTGAATGCTGATTTCCAGTATTAATTTACACATTCTCGACTATTCGTTATGAGTTCTGAATGCACAGTATTTAATAAATTAACTTTTCAATATTATTATCATTTGGGTGAATTATCACAGGGTGTTAATAATATCAAAGAAAACGGTGTTTTTAAAAACTTGGATTTTTTTCGAAAATAATGAAAATTTTATCTGAGGACTATCAAAATTTGTACAAGTAGAAAAAAATCTTCCGAAGTATTCAGTTGACAAGATGCTACCAGTTTCTTCATTTTTCTAGTGTTACACATTAATAACGGCAAGTGAGATATTAGACAACTGTACAAGTTAACTCTACTACTTATATTTTCCAAGGCAAACATTCGGATTCTCTTTCACAGATTATGGTTAATATTGTTTGCATTCAACTCAAAATGAACAGGTAGGTTATTAAAATGTTTATAGATTTAACTCAACTCTATAACCTATCACATTCTACTAAGAGACATAGTTTACTTCTTTCTACCTTCACAATCCAAATAATATATACTCACAATAAAATATTTATATGCATTTCTGTTCAAGTTTTCAGAAAATATGTTATTAAACAAAAGTTTGACTCCATCTACTTTCTGTTTCTTCATTTGATTAATATCCACACTATGGTGATATAAATATATTAATGTGTTACACTTCAGTGGATTACTTTCACTTTTAACTAACTAAAACGAAGTGGAATAAAATAGGGTTGAGTACTATTGCAAAGTTCAAATTACTATCAACATTTTGATTATTCTATTATGTAATGTAAATTAAAAAATTCAATTGTTTGGTTTGCCAATAACTTCATAAATCTAATGTTGTTAACAACAACGAATGAAAATCTCTACATAAATTGACACTGATGCATAATTTGCCGTTCACTCTTAAAAACATATCCTATTAGTTTATGGTGAGTGAGATTTCAGTTAAGATGTTCTAGAACATATGAGAATGAATATGTTGCAAAAACGAAATAAATTAAATGGTATATGATGAGTTACCAGTTTTATCAATTATGTCACCAATAAAAATTTAGACAATTAAATATGCATAGCGTTGAATTGTAGCTGACAGATAGAATCCTTAATGCACATTTCGTCCTATTTGTGACTTTTCAGCCTGATGTACCAGCGTCCAAGTGTTGGTGTTCATATAGGAACAGTAACTTAGTCCATTCGCGTCATACATCACCACTACCTAGCCACACAGTCGCTTATAACATTAACAGGAAGATACAAATACTTTTGAATTATATACGTATATCAGTTGCGAAAGTTTGATTTTCAGTTATAATCCAACTTTAATAACACTTGTGGGATATCCCTGTCTCACCACAATTCATTCAAAAGGGACATGTAATAACAGAGACTTATAAATATCAGTTTATTGCAACGTCATTGGAAAGAATCAAGTATAAGTTTGTGAACAATTAAAATAATCACTATCTTGTATATCTTTCATGAAGATAAATTTGTACTTCTTGTGCATCACTGTGAATACAGTTGTAATACATTTACCGTGAAGTTAAACAATTTTTAATGGTTACAATTACAAATCTTAGAAACACCGTCAAAAAAACTAATATATCAAGGAATTTCATTTAACATAATTCTAAAATGTAATATTTGTAAATAAGTAAGTATATTAGTTAAATATTATTACATAACGAAATGTAGTCAGTCAGACAGTCGTCCAGAATCAGAGAAAATTGGACAGATGTAGGAATTTTGAATCAATAATCTCAAAAAGGATGAAACCAAGGACACTCAAGTCTGTCTTTTAAAGTTATCATCATACCAACTGGACTAGCTCTGCAATTTAAGATCTATTACCAAGAATTTGAAAAATCAACTTGGATTTCACTTGTAGGCATAAAATTGCTATTAGAATGATTGATTTTGTGAACATATAAGTTTAGTTGACTGAATATGTCACAGATTGATGTTGATAAGGTACCAGTGAAAACCAGGGAGCACTGGACAGCTGTTTCGTTCTAGTGTGGAACTCCACAGTAGTGCTTGGCTGTAGAATGAAGAATTCATTTTTAAATTACCCTAAATCGGACTACATAACGACTGCGTGTTTTCACTTCAAGAAAACACTAGGATAACCAGACACCGTCAAGTCTTTTACTCCGTTTAATACTTAAGATGATGAGGTGGATAAGTATACTAGCATTTATTGACGTTTTTTTAAAAATACATGAATATTTTCAGATAAGTCATATAGTCCCTAGTCAATAAAAATACTGTCAGTTGTCAAAGCTATCGAAATCAGGATGCCTGAATGAGTAATATCCAACAATTATTTATTACGTTCAGTAGTATTCAGTGCTATGTAAAGCAGTTAGATAAATGAATAATTTGTTACTCTTGCATTTTACCGACTGAAGATAAATTATTAAACGATACGGTTTCTGTATCAAATTATTAAGAAAAATACTTGTATGTTAGGTGAGTGAAGGGAATCGACGGAATACTCTAGTGCTAGTTGATATTTGACAATATGAGTTACTTGCAATCCTCAGGGATTGATATTCCTTTTAGAATTTGGATTTTTATCATCCAATTTCACTTCCAGAGAGGCTGAATAGGTTTGCGATAGCATCTCATGATTTGAATCTGAGTGACTCAGGTTCGAATGCCACATAAAGACTCAGTTCCCTTAAAATCTTATAATTACTTGAACAACTTGTGATAACCCTAGATTTGGTTAATTTTGCAGACTACCTCCAACCAACTAACATTGAAACATGGCACATACACTGATTGGTAACTATAGCTTAACTTGATTGAGAGAATTATATTACCACAAAACACTTAATCACTACTTACCGATCGATTAAAGCGAATTACTTATATTGTTGTATTTCAAAACTTCAACATATAGAAATTTTCGCCATTTCAACTTCAATGTAATTTATCAGTACTCAGCACTAATCCATAATTTTATAAATAATGACTGAATAGCTGTATAACTCACAATATATTCCACATTTTAATAACAATTTGATATATGTTGGCTTTTCCTTGAATATATTGTCACTTCAATTTCGTTAGATAATCAAATGAATACACAATTCAGTCAAATTTCTAATAGAAAAATCCATTCATTCGGATCGATGACGATGATGGCGGCAATGATGAATCTCATAAAAATCATTATTAATCACATTATTATGAATAATACTCTTGTTATAAGAAGTTAATGTTGACTAATTTGAAAAAGAAGTGATTAACAAAAGTCTATTTACAAATCCATTTTGTATATTTGTGTAGGTTAATATTGTCTCAACCTATCAATAAACGAATAGGTATAAATTCCTGTTGAACCATTCTTGTTCAACTAATAAGATAAACAAAATTCACATTAATGAATATAAAACTACTGTAATAGTTTTCTTTTACCTCTTTTTTTTCGAGTTATTTATTGGTAGTAAATATATTTAATTAATTCGTGATTATGTAGGTATATGCATTTTTACATATTCAGGTATATACTTATGCATAAACAGGTAAATTTATAGTTTTCTAACTGTTTTGTTTATATGTACATTATGTCATAAGGTAGTTTTGCATCATTTACAAGTAAAGTAAACTTCATTTGAACTTTCAATTAATAATGCCAACTAATGATAATTGAAAATGATAATATTACTGTTATTGTATTGTGTAAGTTGTGTGTTATAAACTTCCGGATTTCTAAATAAATAAGTTGTATATAAAATAAATTCAGTAATATCAAAATAATGAATGAAAATAATTGTATATTTCATACATGTAAGATAACACATGATTATATAAGCTACTATGAACATTATAAATAACATTAGTCAGAATACTAAACCATAGGTGAATGAGGTTGTGAAATAACTAAGAAAGAAATAGGTATAAAATAATTACTAAATTACAAAATCATAGCTCATTATTCAGCTAATTTCTACCTTAATTATCAACTTCATTCAATGATCGTTTTGATTGGATCCATTGGATGTAATCGTTAAAGATTTATGAGAAATAATAGACCTGGCGTCAGTGCTACGGTTCTTATGAGTATTTGTAACTGGATCGCACCTGTTATTTCAGTTCAAGTGATTCACATTAGTTTACATAATATGAGTATTCCTCAATTATAACAGGATAAAGTATGAATCATGTGATAATCAATTA
This sequence comes from Schistosoma japonicum, assembly GCA_025215515.1. Lineage (NCBI taxonomy): Eukaryota > Metazoa > Platyhelminthes > Trematoda > Strigeidida > Schistosomatidae > Schistosoma > Schistosoma japonicum. Next base: position 66,594,088 of record CM046061.1, on the reverse strand, counting down.
TTTAAAGACAATTCATGTAACCTGGAGTCGAAAGTATATGATAAAAAAACCTATTCCTTATAAAGCATATAATGCATCTTTTTCTGTTGAAGGCAATGCATTAAACTTTGTCCATACAATTTTGTCAGCCTGATTAGTGTCTTAACTGGCTAAAATACTACTGAGGGAAGATAACTCGAGAAGTTCCGTATTGTAAATCAGTCTTATGAAAAGGAACCTAAGAACCAAAGTTATTTAAGTAGTTTTTAGGCTATCTAAATCTTTTGCTTTAAATACTAGAAGATTTTATACTTTTGTTCTTTTCCATGAATGAAAACAGTGCCTAAGAGTGTCCAATTAATCTTGACATAACAACAAGTTCAATAGTTCATTTATGGTATTCCTAATAATTAGTCTTAACCATGAAGTGGATATTTAACACAGAATACTTATGCATCTCAATATCAGCGTTGTTTGATGCTAATTAAACTAAATGAATACAGTTTTTAATGCTGGTTATTAGTGAATGGTACACACTTGCTCACTTCATACATCTGAGTGGCTCCTCACTATCTCTCAAGACAATTTTCCATTGGATATGAAAGTATTACCTTAAAATGAATCTATTTTGTCTCACAACTCGGTGAATACGAAAAGGTATTAGGCTGTACTAATGTTTTAGCTAGGTACTTGTTCATACTATCAACACAAAGAACTAATTGTCAAAAATCTGGCTAGTAAGACTGAACAACTAGCCTAGGAATTAATGTTTACTTATTTTAACAATCATAGCCTAATAGTATGGTAAAATATATTCAGTAGCATGAAATATGGCGTACTAAATTTTGTGAAGAGGCTAAGAACGTTGTCATTCAATGATAAACAGAAAATAATTCATTTTTTTCACAGCTAACATTAGAATCAACGCCAATCATGTTTTCTGCATTTAAATGGCGCTCGTTTTCAAATGATTTTACAAATACATTTAATACAATCGTTGTCATATGACATAAATTTCTCAATTCATAACCAGCTACACAAATTAATTTACTTAAAATTATCTGGAGAATTCATCTCATCACTTTTACTTCTATGTAAATGCTGATGCGTAATTTACTTGAACGCTCAGTTACCGAATTTCTAATCACTTACTAATCACCAGTAAGCTTCTATTGTTAAGACTGGGACAGAATCATCGAGGACAGGAAGTATGTAGGATTCTTTACTTCTTAGGTCAATTTATTGATGAAAAACAGGCCTATTAATAAGATGATTAGCAAAGTTAGCTTCTAGAATATTCTGAAAACATGATAAAATTAGCAACGAAATCTATAGTTTTTCAGTTAGAGTAGGATAAAGAATCCACCGTTTACTCTGGTCGAAGCATTTGCAGCGTTTTATCGGCTACTAAAGTCTATTCCAGGTTACTGAGAACTCTAAATGAAGATTACATTGAAGCTGCTTTTTAATCTTAAAAGTTGTTTGTTTCTTATTATTATCATTGTTTAGTAACTTTAAGGACCAACTTAACGTTCACAACAATGTTATCGAGTTATGATGGATGGTCATACTTTGTTACATTCTAACATTTGCCATGAGTTCTACTTAAAATCACATCAACCTGCAAACTGTCCAATGCAACTATATATATTATCGTTGAGATTAAAACATAAGAAAACAAGTGTTCTTCTATTACTACCAAACAGTGTTGTCATCAACTGTTATACAGAGTCATGAGATTACTGAACTTTTATAGGGTAAATTGGATAAAAATAAAATGGAGATAGGTTGCGTGGTTGGAGGTAGTTGGCAAGACATTCCGCCAAGTCTAGACAGTGAAATTTTTTATATGACGTGGTCTGATATGATAGTTTATCTAATTGGATTTTCTGAGTTTTCAGAAGTGGTGTCTTTAGAAGTATGTGTGTCATCAATTTATTCAAAATGCTTGAAACTAATACGCTGCAGTTTCAAGACTTGCTCAGTATTCTTACTGTACCTCTTACGTTTAGTTCATATTTCATAACAGAGAATAATTCGATCCAAATGGTAAACATGCATTCTATCTATTTACACTTTCTAATTTTCGTTTGGAAATGATGTAGACAGCGTTGTTTAACAGTATCCATAACCCACGCCGAATATACATATTCATCACATTCTGATAAGTGACTAAATTCAGAACCGTGATTCCAGGAGTTTGATTGGGAAGCTTAGATGGATGATGCTCAGATTTCTCTAGCTTGTGATAAATACCATCAATTGAAACAAGTGATGATCACACACTACTTGGATCAGCTGAAATCAGGAAAATAAACAATCGGATATCAACTGAATCATCAAAGAGTTGATTGCTTTACATGAAGCCCAAATATCTTGGGTTCGGTCAATATAGGAACGTAGATGCGCACTATTGAGAAGTTATATTCAAAACTGTCTAGCTCATTTTAGTTATCAGTGGTTGCTTAACTAAAGAGAATCCATGATATAAAACTACATAATTTCAAATCTTTTAAAGAATATCCAACTACAATCTTAGATGAAGGTAATATTTGTCTATGAGTTCACTTCTTTTATAGACTTTTCGACAAATAACAAAGTAAATTTAATGAGGCTTGAAAAGAAATAACTTAAAAAATATATAATTCAACACACTACTCAGTAACATTAAGTAGTGTTATGAGAAGTACAAAAGCCAGTACAGGAAAAATACCATTTAATGATAAAAGAAAGGTTTCACAATATAATTCTGAGGTGATTCTCGTTAATTAATTACTAGAAATTCCGAAATGGTGTACTTCTTTCGAAAGTAACTATCACCTGTCTGAAAGGTGAGTGTTGTCAAACAAATTACAGCATTAGATAACTGAAAGACGTAGTGGTATTATCGATTTTAAGATAGGTTTAATAGTACCTTTAGAATATATAATGAAGCTATTTGATAAAATGTTGTTATAACATTTAAGTGTAAAAATAAACAAGATGAAAAAATTTTAAACATGCATCAAGTGAGCTATTTAGATCATGTTATGTGCGTCCTCCTCCACACTCATTAATTTATTTACTTTTCTTATTTCTGAAAACATGCCTGACAGACTGTTGGGACTAAGTCAAAAATGATGAGTTGGTTCCTTCGTGTGCACGTATGTGCAGTACAGAACCTAGAAAATGTGTGCGTCTATCCATGTTGTCCACTTCTTTGGCACAGCAAAATGGACATTCCATCAGTATAAAGAGTAGTTACGCCAATGGTTGTAAGAGAAAAGTGTGGATATACTGAATATGATCCAAATGGTGAGGATTAGTTCGTGAAAAGAAAGGTATGAAATGATTTTTAGCATACTGTTTTAAGGAAGACAAAGATTGTATGCATCTGGCCACTGTTACTGATTCTGAGTCATGTCAATCAGAGCCTTCAACCACTGGTTACGACATTCCCGTGGACCCCAATCAAGTAGTCGTCAACTATTGACATAATTCAGAACAGTAGTCAGTGAATTCGTGAAATGAAATCATGTTTTGGTTTGGATGCCCGTAGATACCTTCCATTCTACTCCATTATAGATCAACATCGCTCGTCAAAGTAAGCAGTGGTTGGGCATACGTAACACATGTCTTAACTACCTCAGTCGATGAAAACTTTTAGGCACATCAACTAATTTACCATCTTTCCCTAGTGCTTAGCATCTAACTCATTACCATTTACCCGGTGATCCCAACTAGTGCGAACAATGTTTAGAAGATATCGGTTATCGGTTACCAGTAATCCATAGATATCACTGACTCTCAGTGGTTGCGTTTCATATCCATACAATAAGATGGATAAGACTGCTGCACAGTGTACTCATAATTTAATTGATAGATAGATATCTTGCCTGCTCTACATGTGATGTAAGTTTGAAAAAGCAAATGAACTTTTACAAACTGTGTCAAGATTTTGTCAGATACTAGCTAGTCATTGATGGTCAGACTTCCAAAATAACTAAAGTTGTAGATGCGCTCATCCACTTCACTCTTTATCTTTGATTCAAATGATGACATGGGTGAGTCTTGAAGCAATGATCTGCATTTTGAGGGGGGAAGGGAAGAAACACATCTCGAACAAGTTCGAATTGTTAGCTCCTTCCATAAATAACAATAGGAAAACAATTTTCGGCATTTAGCATGAGTGAGGAATTTAAACTAAATTTATATCAGATTAAAAAAACTAAATTATTGTTAAGATATATTCATTGTATGCACTAATTGATCTCAAGCTGTTTTCTACTTACAAAATGCTGCATTTTTGTAGCTTAAAGTCACTTTCAATAGCCAGTATTCGTCACCTTCCTTTACCGTAAGCCCATGAAGAACAGAACCCTTCTATGATACCCAAAAAATGCAGTGTACCATAGACGACAGACTTCATTGCATAGAATTCTTGCTCATTCTATGGTAGAGTAATCTCTAAGGTCAGTAAGCAAAAGAGAGGAGTAACATCAGTTTTCTTGAAATTATAAAAATTACTTAACAGTATGAGATTTTCGTCAATGACTTAATGTAATTTCCTTCCAAACATCATACAGATGATTCACTTAGTTATCATATTGTACAAGTCAAAATGATAATGTAAACCATCATGTATGAGTTGTTTTTTTGTATTGAATCAAACTACATTTAAAGGAATTTTGTTTTAGATGAAATGAAAGATATTAGTGAGTTACTCTAAACTCGAGTGAAATGTATACAAGTTTTGTGATCTAGTTCGTTTTTTTATTCAAATCATTTCTAAAATTAAACATTTTAGATGCCGTAATTTATGGTTGATGTTTTACAAATTATCTTAAACATTACAACCATTAATTATTTCTTACTATGACCTTTAACCTAACGTTTTAAAGTAGAGGCTTTTAGTATAAATTAATTGATATGAATTCATTGTCATTACTTTATTAACTACCTTAAATAGCGGTTAAAACAATATGTAACAACAGTTTCGTTTTGTAACTTTTTCTAAAGATAATTTTCATGATTAAATAATAAATTGAGATATACCAACTACAGACCTTGTCAGTCATATCAGTTAGCCCAGTTATCGGTTACTGTACTTCTAACCAAAAGCTATTCTCACTGACTAATGAGAATATTCTTATACTATTACTATAATTATCATGATGATAATCTCTTCAGAGAGCTTTGATTTGATTAAGTGTCATAAGTTAGCTTAGTTATTCACAAGCACCCTTAAAACAGCTCATGACACTTAAAGTACATATGAATTATAAAGATTGATGTATGTATTTATAAAATATCATGTATGTAGTATAAACAGAATCCGGTGAACGTTCAGTGCATGAAAATGAATCGATATATGTAGTTAAAGGATCCGAAAACTCATTTCCGTAGAAAAAATAGCAATGATCTACTTAATGACGGTTCCACACTAATTTACATAAATTCTCTAAGGCTGAATGACTAATTACTTTATATCAACATGGGTTTATAAATCTTTGTTGTTTATATTCAGCGTTTGTTCCAATGACAAATTTTTGCGAAACAAGAACAAACATTGTATGATGAAGTGAATTCATTTCATTTCACTTGTTCTAATTCCTTCACATACAAACAAGATCGTGTAAATACGTAGAATATTTTACAAGTGTAATTTTTAGTCTAACAGTTTTTGTTGCAACATGCTCACCATGAGTGGATTACATTCGTATAGTGTTATGCCATAAATTTAAGTATAGTTGGTACGTAGCTAATAGTGGAATTCAGGATGTACTAATCGACTCCTTTAAAATTCATCACCTAAATATGCTTACATCCTAGTGTTGATTTTCACAGTGAGACTAAAACTGAATACCTTCCGCTTCAAACACCGATATATTACCTACTTAGTTGGTAAGTTTAGATAGTCAGTAAGTTTTGCAACAGATAACCTATAGTTTAAACCACATAAAAATTAATTGATTTTAATTACATTAAATATCATTTAGGATGAATACAGAAATCATATCGTTAATTAATGTCAAAAACAAAATCACTTGTTGTTGAAAGCATCATTTTTAGAATGATCTTGGAAAAGATTATAATATATGTACTTTATCAAAAGAGATTAACCGACATTTGAATGAAAGATAAATATAGGCACACATTCTCTATACTTACTATTGACCCGAACAAGTACAACTCTAAGGTATAAACAAATCTGTATTTTATTATTTATAATTCTATACATACTGTTTAAATAAATTGAAATATACTAAATTATATATACAATGTAATGATAACTGAATAGAAAAGTTACAGGAATTCAAAACAAAATTAGTGTCTATATCATGAATAATCAACTTTTACAAAAGAGTTTACAGATGAATCATCAGAATCATATTGTATACCAGGTTTGCGTTTTTCTCTCATTCGTCTATTTTGAAACCATGTTCTAATCTAAAATGATAAATTATAAAACTGAAGTTATACCAAGATGTTCGTCGAAGAGGTTTAGTGAATATTTGTTTAATTTATATGACGTATTTCTGACACCATGAATTCAGTTAGAGTAACTCTGTAAAATAAGGGGCTATGAACAACTCAATTGACGTAGTGTCACTCTTAAGTAGTACATAACTAAGATCTCTTCATGAGTAAAATCGAGAGCCGTCATATCTTACACAAAATTCTTAACTGAATGAGTCCTTGATTTTACCCCCCCCCCTTCCAGTAATACAATTTTGACATCTGAACTTTAGAATTCAATCCCTAGTGGGGTAGCAGGAGCCTATTAAAGTTTCCTATGTTACGATGCGGCACATCTAATGTCTTCTGGTTGTCACTAGAACCCCATGTGAGATTAATCAATCGAGAGTACAGTTAACATGTAAACATTCTGTTTTCAAAAAAATTAACTCACTAACTGATTAGTACTATGATTCTAAAGTTAAATAACTTGTCAGTTATATTTTCCCAATTAGTAAAATACTAGACTTGAAGTATTCCTAACACTAGTCTGAACTATGATTTAAGTTCAGCAATTCATAGAAAATTCTTCATAGAAAATATGCAGTAGGTGAATAAAAAGTAATGGGCTGATATATTGATTGCTGATGTAGGTGAAGATAAAAAATAACTTTATTAGGAGCATATCTATACATGTTTGAAAAAGTATACAAGATCACAATAAATAACACTGATACATTATTAACTAACATAGTACAACTAATCTTGAATATTAATAAATGTATACAAGGAAAAGTGTTTTCATACAGTATCTTTAAGATGAAAACCACCGGAAACTAGTATGCAACTAACAACACCCTCAACAAAAGTCATAGGTTAGACTATTCGTTTGATGAATCTTTAAATAACAACAGACGACTATGTAATCGGTTCTTTTCTTAATTATACACAAAAATTTAGACTACTAATTCACTATTGGATTTTTCATCCTTATAGCCTGAGTATCAAAAGACGTATTTCATATAACTGTCTGAAGCTAAACTCTCTATGCTATAATTTATTCAAGCTCCATTGATCAATAGTTAACAGAATGTTGTGAGTGATTATTAAATGGAAGCTTGTTACTAAAGGAATATAATTTTTCCCATACAAGAAGTCAGTTATACATCTTGTAAAATCTTAAACATTTTTTTACTCAAATTTTCACTGTTTGTGTAAATAAACGCTGCATTCAATTTTGTCTTAGGTTACAAACCTAGATAATCACATTCAGCATAATTGTAGATAAATTTATCCACCATAAAATGTCCCATGTTACACATAAAAACTGCATTAACGGATATATCGCATTATTCCGAAAACGATGGATAATCCACCCGAAACAGAAATACATAACTACTAGAATTGCTTTATAGGCCAAAAGAAGATTAAGCAGAGTGCAACAGTCGATTTTAATAAATTTTACAATACAACTTTGTAATGTTTCTTCTGGTTAACAGAAGTATGACGAATATTTTAAGGATAAACAAACTATGGAATCACAAATCGTTGAATTTGATCCTGAAAAGTGTAGCAGACATTTTAGATAAAATGATTATCATGTTTTTCTTGTTTTTCACGGAGACTATTACTGAAAGTAGTGTTTGATGTACTTAAGTTTGTATTTTATTAGTTTAGTCAATAAGATATGTGAATTAAGAACAAACTATTGAAATAAATATATTATTAACTTACCCTATCTTCTGAAAGATTCAACTTTCTAGATAAATATTCGCGATCTCTTGTCGATAAATAAGGATTTTTTTGAAAGAAAGATTCTAAACAGTTCATTTGTCTCGGATGAAAGTAAGCTCTTGCTTTACGATATTGTCGAGGCTTATCACTAGCAGATTCATAACCAATAGAATCAGTTTTATCAGTACTTGTTGGAGGTTTTGAATGGTTTGATACAAGTGTGTTATCTTCTTTAGTGTTTGGAATTGAATCTAATGATGTTTCCATTTGACATTCAGAGACTTTATTGTGAGAATGTGTTTCATCATAGTGCGTATTCGGTAGTTGAGAAGTAGTAAATACTGATTGATTGTTATGTACATAATACTGATAATCATCTCTAGATGGATACATTGTTTGAACTAAATAATTTGGTTGTACTAAATACTGTTGATAAGAATGCCACGTTTGACGAAATAAATTTATGAAATTTATTTGACCTAAAACAAATGTTAACATATACATGTTTATAGAATATAATTAGTCAAATTCACAGTAATTCCCTCTGCATAGAATCATTGTTGTTGCTATCAAAATTAAATTAGCAGATGGAAAAAAATCAAGTTCATTTTAACACATCTATATTGTACATGACTCTATAGTCTGTTGGTAATATGCAGTAAGATAACTTTACTGAACTTTTACAAATTCATGAAACTGTTAATATTTTTAGACTTTAACATAACACCACTGGTAATGAGATTATTTTAACAGGAAATTATTCACTGCATTACATGTAAGTGTATAAGTACTCATACAAGTTGATTTATGGATAAAAGCCAGAAGAGGATTGGGTGGGGGGTATAGAAAAGCAATTTATATACTAAATGATCTTATTCTGTTCTGTTGAAAGTTCAATAACAATTTATATTCAATTTACACTGTATTCTTCATACTCCATGAATAGTTTTTAGTTAGAAATTTTGCATTATGGACTGATTTTTGTTAAACATGGATTATAAAACAAAAGCATCAAACTGTTGTTTATAATGATGTTATTCAAGTAATTATTAAACAACCTAGTAGTTCAATATGAAGTAGTAAAAATATATGTCATTCTGTACTGCTAGAAAAATTAATTCTAAGCTTAACTAAATGTACAATACAAATTGAAGTCAATAGAAACATCATGAGGAACCAACTACTGAGTACAATGTTATTTTATTAACAAATCTTATTGGTATTCAATAGACTGATGTAAATTGTGTACGTTGTGTGTAATTAGATTAATAAAATACTTACGGAGTAAATGACCCCCTAATTAAATAAGTAGGATATAACCTTTGTTTCATTAAAACAATAATTTAAATTTAGTAATTAGGTCATAAATAGTGTAGAGATTTCCTCTGATATCAACACTTTATTATTGATGAAACTTCTAAAACAAATGAAATGGTAAATGTATTCAGCTTTTTCGCTACCTATGATCAGTTTAAACGATAATGTAGATCAGTCCTCAGATAACACATTGGATTTAGCTGGAGTGAAACGCATTCTAAGCATGTATTTTTACATAACGAAGGTGTTCCGGAGACTGTATATCATCACCGAATTCTGTGAATAGAACCATACAATCTGCATATTCTAAGTCGACAAGTAACCCTCTTGGTAGGAGATAAATCTTTCGAAATCATTTTCTAAGCTATTTACATGGACAGAAATTAACTACAGGTATACGTAATTTTATAAATTGACCGCACCGTAATAGTTAAACTTTCAAAAATAAAATTTACCGTATAAACTACAAGAAGCCTCTTCAGATGATGTTAACAATTGTTCAGGTGTCGGTATATTTGGAATGTAATTTCCAGAAGGCAATGTCATATTACTGTCACCAATATAGTAACTAGCGTGAATCGATGGTGTCATTTTAGCATTTTGTTCAAATGAATTATAACCTCTCATATATGGGATGTCTGTATATACTGGAGTACAATTAGTCAGTCCACATTGCAGATGTGAATTTTTCATCGTATACTGAGGAGAACTTTCGCTCGAATTCGGTACCAATGATAAATCTAACACAGATTCATTTTGTACTGTATATTCACTGATATTATTAGTCGAAATATCACAATCCTATTGTTGATTTCATATCAGAATGAAGTAAAATCTCTTCTTTTTTAATCGCCATAATGTGATAAGATAAAGAAATAAAGTGGTGAAAAATAAATGAATTTATCGAAATCACAACTTTCAATTTAACCACCTATATATTTGAGATCTAATCAGAGTCCCTCCCCTCCCACCTGAACAAGATAACAACTAGATTGAATTAATGTTAAACTAGGAAAGGATCTCATTATCTATTCGTTACTTGGATATCTGTGTAACGTTTGTATTTATGTGTGTGCGTGGATGTGTAAACAACAGAATGAGCAATAATTGTATAAGAGGGTCATAATTGTAGTAGGAAGTGATTGGTTGTTTAGTTTACATGATATAACCATATTACGTAATACACGATTTTGACATTTCAGTAAGAGCAATAACAGTGTCAATTCAGTATGAATATATTATCGCAATTATACAAGACTAGAAGTTAAACACAATACAGGGGATGAAAATTATGAGGGGGGAAGGGAGTTGCGCAATAAAACAAATGAATTTACCAAGTGGTTAAAAGAGTAGGGTCACAATTCTTAAGGTTTATGTTAGTAACTATATATATTTTGTTGGCTGAGACAACTCAATGAAATTCATTGGCATCTAAAATCCTCAGTATAAACAGTTTAGTATTACAAAGAAGGGACATTTTAGATGTGATTAATTCAGTTGTGTTAAAACCACTTAATCTTGATCTGTTGAATTCATAGTGTGAGAAATAATTATTTAATACACATTTATAGAAGAGAATAAGTGATGATTCAGTTAAGAGGATAGTCATTTACGTCAGACCATATGAACTATGATACCATGAAATGCTAAATAACTACTTTAGTGGGATTAGAGAATTTTTATAACAGCAACGAATACATAAAAGATGACTGTGAGAATCATACTAGTGATTTACATAGAACAAAGTTATTCTAGTTTGATATTATTTTGAAACGGTTGACTCAATTTCAACCTCATCGACAATGCTTACAGTATGTTAAGTAATTGATACAAAGTGATAATATTTTATGCAACATGGAGTAATTATATTCCAACCTGAAAAAGCGAAACACACTTTGTATTTCATACTTTAAACTATACATATATTTTGGAACGGCTGAGATGGTCATAAGTACTTATTATATTAAGGCAACGGTTTATCTTAACATTTGATGTACGCGTATATACTAGTTTCCTAACTGGCTAGTGAATGGGTGATATATCATGTTGTAAATCATACTTAATAATGCTTCTATTATTTTTTATCATTACTCAGTGTACTATTGTTATACATCACAGTGAACTGTCATTATATCCTTAAAGTAATTTGTCAACTAAATATAGACAGACAGACAGATACAACACAGAACTTCGTACGTACGTACATCAGTTCAGGTTACCATAACACATCAGCACAGAGACACAACTGTCAGTTCATAATCCAAGAGTGATAGCGATAATAGAAGTATTAGCAGTAATGCAGAAAATTAGGAAGCGAAGATATGATTCGAAAAGTATAATTCAGTGAGATAAATTTGAAAGGAGAAAGATAGAGAATTCGGAAGGTTAGATTTTGAGAGAACACAAAGAGTGGATGCACCTGCGCCATTGCAAACGATTCTGAGCCATGTCGTTCAAGGTCTCTAACCATTGGTGACTTTCATCTCGTGGTTTGGGACCACGAGACGTAAGTCACCAATGGTTAGAGACCTTGAACGACATGGCTCAGAATCGTTTGCAATGGCGCAGGTGCATCCACTCTTTGTGTTCTCTCAAATTCTAACCTTGAGAATTCTTTATCTCATGCTTTTGCGGGTATGAGGGGGGTTGTCACTTCCCGGCTGCCCATACCGTGGAAGGGTGTTTCTTGAGGAACCTTGAAAAAGAAGGCAGATTAGTGTCGGTCTCAGAGACCTGAGAGCGTGACCTCAGAGCGCAAGGGACAACTGCTTGAGGCCTGTCACGCACGGCCTTTCTATGAAGGGTTTTTTGAGTATTAGCTCCGCACTTAAAAGCCCTTAGTGGGCACCCTTACCGCCGGAGACGGAAATCCGTGAGGTAGGGTGAGGTGTGACATTTTTCAGGGCCGACCTTTTCTAACCCTTCCTTCCTTGTGAGAAGGCAGCATCGCTAGCAGATGCTGGCTGTCCGACGGAAACACCTTACTGCCTGTCACACCCATCTGCAGTCAGCAGTACGACTTCGCCCTCAGACCTTGAGTAGCTGCTTTTAGTCTCATCGTTCTCCAATCGACCTGCCTGGCATGGTAGAACCTACAGGAACATATGTTCCAGTCAGTATAGCTCGGTTGGGTCATCACGATAGGCAAGCCCGACCACTACGTCAAGGTAGAAGCTACGGTCGGGGTCAACTTAATATGGCTTTAAACAGTTAAGTTATAAAGCTGACACACAATTAAATATTTTTGCAATATAATGACTAACATAGAATACAGAAGAAACATTGAGCAAACTGAAGAAAAATGGGTAAATATCAGATAATTGAGGAAACGAATGGATAGAAAACAAAATAAAGTTCACAAATGTCATTGTCAATCGTTTATATAAATTGGTTTCTGCATTCAAATACTAAATATTACTTTAATGCTTAGATCATCTTTGATAGAAAATTTATCAAGACCAATCAAGTAAATAGTCTAATTTTTCAGTAAAGTTTATAGTTTTGACTCTGACGTAATTTGCCAATTGGTCTCTTACTACTTTTTAAAACATTATTATATACACTCATAGAATGCTCAAACATCATAATATTATCAGTAATTCCGTTTACGTTTACAATGTTTGTTAATTAGTTTCCATTTTACTGTCACTGAGTCAACATACACTAACAAACGGTTTAATATTCTTTAGGAGTTTCTACTAATTTACATCCAATATGAAAACCCATACGACAGAAACGTTAGTATACGGTGATTACTCAAAAAAGCAAAGGCAATAAAATAAGACGAAACCACTAGTATTAAGTTGATTGTTTTTAATCATTTATCTTATGCTTAGAAAAACGATACTAGTAATTATAAAATCTAGTATCGAATAAAGAATAACAAAAACCTAGTACTCGTGTAACATGGATGAAATATATATTTCGACTCAGTTGACTTGTAAAGATTGATTGCTTAAATATCTCACTAGTATCAAGTTAATTTATTTTGCTTTCAAAATCTAGATAAAAGTTATTGATTGCTTCTAGAGTTGGATTTTAGAACGCTGGTTTTTTAATGAAACTCCAACTTTACTAAAAACATATGACTCAATGGTAATATCAAGGCTATCCACTCAGAATGTATATAACATAGTAGAGATAGATCAATTGCAACCCTTAGTATCTATAACGAAGGATTACAATCACTTACAGTTAAACATAAGTACAATATAAAATTAAGAATATGTAATTTGCTAATTTCTATGGGTATATTTGTCTTTGGAAAATATGAATAACTCTCAACAAGGATTATTCAGTATTCAGATGATTTAACATAGGTTTGTTGATAACCCAGTCAACAAAACAAGCATAATTTATTTTCATTATCTTTTGTGAAATCTCCAAAATGTCAACCATACATTTTTTTGAAGTAGCTTAATATTATACAAGAACCCTACATTCAACTGAAGCAAGTAAAAAATTATTTCCATATTTTAAAGTACCCTCTTCAGAGAAAAAGTACTATTGAACAAGATGAATGTAATATAAGTCAAACAAGTTTAATGATTTATTCTATTAGTCCAATATACTTACTAGTAAGTATATGACTTGAGTCATTAAAGACCATCCGAAGTATCCATTTTTATTTTTTCGATCATCAATAAAATCTAAATTTATTGGTTTAAAACAATCCAATCAAGTCCTCAGATATTAGATTAGAGAATGAAAAATTTTGAAAATGTTTTTCTAACAGAAATAGGAAATTAAAAATATTAATGTATAGAACAAACAATTATTTAGTTGCATTTCTCTTATCTTTTTAAAGTGACCAACTTTGGAATGCATTTCACTTGTTTTTCAATATTCAGACTCACATGTAAGTATTTCCGGTGGTTAATGCTTTTATTATATTCTTTGATTAACGATAAAACATCGAAAACACTGTAGATTCTAAACTAAGTTGTGTTGCTCATTAGTATCCCCTTGCTATAGTATAGCAATAATACTATGTAAATTAACTGAATGAGTGTATTTGTCTATTCATTTCCATTAGTCGTGAATTCAGGTTTCAGTTAGTATGTAATCATTAATTCCATTCTTCGATAACTGACTAAATGATGACCATTGAATGATTTTTGACTTATTTAATATTTATTTCAAACAAAATATACAGAGTAATTCTTTTTCATAGAAATTACTCTTTAAAAGCAAAACTTACTCTTTATTGATCTTTAAAATCTGCTTTAAACAATTAGTGAATAAGATCTGTCTAACTAATTCACTTTAGACAATGAAACAAATTCTTAGATTCTCTTTCTTATATAGATATACGAAAGAATTCTGATGAGATTCATAAATCAAAAATTAACATGAAATGAATAAATGACGGAAGTTATCATACTCAATTAAATCAGATAAATAGGTTCATTAATATTATTTTATCAAAGTTACACTATCCTTCTATTTTTCATATCTGTTTGCATATCCATTGAGAAAAAAACACTTTAAAGTTGATTGCTTAAAGCTATACAGCTTGCTAATCACAATTCAACTCAGACAATACTTGTGAACTATCACCGTATCGAGGCCATTCACTCACAATACATGGTAAAAGATATTTGGTAACAGAGACTGATCAATTACAGCCCACGACATATCAATGAGAAGAATGGAATACATTCTAATTATATACAACTTTGTTATAGAATTTAATTCCCCTTCATGTAATAATTATATTCTAAGGAAAATTTTCCAATGTACTGATTGTTTATACATTTTTTGTATTTAGTGCTCATTAATTAGAAAAAGGATCAACAAATAGATAAATGTAGTTTAGTTAACATTCACATCATCATATTATTGTTGTTTATTACTATTATTAATAATGTTACTAGAAAAATAGTTTTTCATTACACTAATAAAATACAATCATGATATTCTCTTTGTTAAATTAATATTCATGTATACGGGTAATTAAGTTCATATTTACTCAGAAATCATAATTATTCTCTTAATTATAATTTAATGAATATCAATTATGATGACATTTAGAATAATTAAAACTACACTCGTCTTCCCCCCTCCACTCATCTTCTATTACGAGTTTTTTTTTTTTTTAGAAAAAGTAACGAATATTGAATAAGTGTACAAGCACTTCCCATTGTTTCATTCTTTTTTTCCATCTAAAGCTATGAAATACACTTAATTATTATTAATGAAAACAATAGAAATAAGTAGGTTGATTGATTTTCTTCACAATCATCTTCATTTTTACTTGTGTTAATTTAATTATACATTGCATTGTAATGACACTGGTGATGAATAAGATCTGTTACGTAATATGGTTAAAGTGATAATATTAAATTAAAATTTAAGGTTCATTAAAAAATGTTGTCTGTAATCTTTTTTGTGAATGTATATCTTTTTTTTAGATGTTTCAGTGTATAATTGTGTACGTGTCTATAGTGTATGTGTCTCTGTTTTCTTCTATGTATATCTGTTATCATATAATGTATTACGACAATGACGTAATAATGATGAAAAAGACACGTGAGTATTTCTGTCAATGATTTACTTTATTCGATTAAAAACTTTCTTTGATCCTTCAATTTTATCAGAAATAATTATCTGTGTTTATTATCAAAGTACAATAAAATAATTTGTTTAAATTTATATACTTAACAAATATTGTCATTGATAAATAAATAAGTAGACTATATTTAAATCAGTTTATTATAACCATTTAAATAAGTATTAAATGTAAACATTCTATCACTTGATCAATTATATGATTTGATGAGAAAATCAAATGAAGTAAAATATAATGTAAAGAAAAGCTACATCATATTACTGTATTTGAAGTGGTTAGATAATGCAAAAAATATATATCAATATTATTGAAACGTCATTATGTAAGATAAGTACTCTGTTCATAGAATTGATAAAAATTGAATGATTTTAATTGAGTGTTGTGATGATTATTGAATGTCAATTTGAAATCACGAAATGGTCTAAATTAGAAAACCGTTGATTACATGAAAGTACTGAACAGCCTTTTTCGTTTTTTATGGGACTCATCAGCTACGCGCACTCACAATTCCGTTAGAGGTTGAACTCAGACCTCTTTAGATCTGAATTTAGTTGTTATAATTATATTGAAAATGATTTCATAATAAAAACTTATTCTTCAGTTATCTTAAGATATTACTATTTGATAGAAAATCATGATTACAGTATATATGTGTTATTCATTTGCTCAAACAAGTAATGATCCATTTTAGCCTCTTCTTACAATTACACTGTATTTTTTTTAATCGAAGCCAACAATGAATTAAGAGATTGTTGGTAATATTGTGAATTTTACTTTTTATAACTTTACACAAGGAAAAAGAATAAAGTAAATTAGTCATTAGTAAATATATGATTTCTATTATTGTATGATTGGTAACATAATTTGTCTTTGAAAATAATTATCTTTGATAGAAACAAAGAATCTTTAAAACGAATATGATTTTCTGTTAGTAACAAAAACTATACTGATTTATTTTTAAGTAGACTGAATAACCTTCATTTTTGACTCTGAAAATTTTAAAATTAACTGTCAAAAAAAAAACAAACATTGAAAATTGATTAGAATTAGAAGAGAATATTGTTTCATATTTGTGCAGTAACAAGCAAAAGATTTCAGTTGCGCTAGCAGAAAAATGAAAAATTCAAATAGATGGAAGGTGTGGGAAGAAAATTGACGATTTTATTGTCAGTATATTAAGACTAATTTTTCTAGAGTATTGACATCAATTCCTATAGGAACGTGAGAGATATTAGTTTTTCAATAAGGAAATTCTTCTGGATTTCCATTATGTACAACATCATTGTTTAATTAATCTAAGCGGCAAATTTACAGTCATTGTTTAAATGTATTTATTTAGTATCAAATAACATAACCTTGATTTGCACTTTTAAATAATTTCATTTATGTAATTACATGTGTTCCATCAGGACTAGGTGTTTCCACGCTGTATGGACTCATTTTAGCTTGTTTGAAACATTTTATTTGAATAATGATAAGCTAAAAAACACTGTTGATTGCTCTCTATCATCTAATTATCCTATTAGCATATTGTGTTGTTTAAAGATTAAGATAAACTATTTCACCCTAAATAAATCATACCAGTTATTTTTTACTCAAAATAGTGTTTACAATCGTAGATGTATCCGCTTATTTACTACAGTTTTAAAAAAAAGCCAAAAGAAAAAACAAATCAGTGAACTAAAAGACCTCCGGTAGTATCTATCTGAAAATTTTAGCAGTACAGTAGTATGCGTTATTGCATGACAAAAATGACCTCGTAAAAAAGGATAGCAAGCTTTTTAAACCAGTTTCCAAGAAACTGAGGCCCACTCAAACGTTTGGATCCACATCATTTAGTAAACAAGTTAAGAATACAAGATAATGATTATTCAGCTAGCACACTTATAGGACTGAATTGCTTAGTATTATCCGATTATTAAGTTCCAGAGAATGCCATGCTATTAATTTGTTGGTGGTATCCAACTAAACTCTATCCTGCAAGTCTATTACTTGATCACTTAACTAAATACCCCAACATTGTGGCTTTTAATACAGGTAGGCATTTGAAGTTAATTAGCATGCAACCCGTGAAACAAAAATTAGTTAAATTAAAACAGCTGAATTGCCAGTAATGAGTTTACACATGTATTTGAATTTGTTTCATGAATACTATTGTCTGTTACTTAATACTAATTGTGTGACATAAGTATGGAGTCCTAGTAGGATGAATCAACCCATTTATGGTGGATTCTTTCATCATTAGACAAATTAGATGCTTAAAACCATAGTGTAATTGTCGTCAGGATGTGCTGAAACATGAATCTACAGTAAGTTATTTACACAACTGGTAATCTTTTACATAAAACACCTGTCTAGATTCGATTGTAAATTAAATTGACAAGATTTTTCTGCTTTAGTTTTTTAAACCAAACTGTTTTGCACAAAATTATGATGAATTGTCGTTTGTGAATAAATGTTACTGATAGTCAAGTACAGGGTTACTTGTAGCTAACATCCAAGAAAAGATTAAGTCCTAAATCTATTGACGTGGAAATCAATCAACTGAATGATGGAAATATTACTTAGTAAGAAACAACAATGAGTTAAGGAAGTTCGTACGGTGTTTATTATTCTATAAAACTAGTACCCTATGTGACTAAATCTAACAAACGTTAATTTTATATATTTATTGGCTGCTGAGCAGTAGACAATTTAAACACCTGTCCCACAGTGAATGGAATATCTCAGTAACCATCTGAATTCCACTGAGAGCATCTGTTTTCTGAAGATTGAAGACGTGACTTAGTTATGTTAGCCGAATTCGACCAAAACATAAGTCAAGATATCCTTTCTGACTACTTTAATAAATAAAACCTATTTTGAGATTCTGGAGATTCAACTTGTATACAAAGCAGAGATTCGGGTATTAGGCCATAGGATACACTATATGCGTAAGGACTAATAATGATACTCTTCTGTTTAGGCTGAAGCAGACGGAGTAGGGCTCAAACCCTCAATATACTTAGTTTAATTTGATTCAGTTACATATTTGTTCTCTAAAGAAGGAACTATAATTAATGTATCGAATAGTCAGATATTAAAATTCTCCTTATATAGGAATTCTACGAATATATTATTTATTCTAAACTTGTGGGTGAAATTTGATCTTCGTAACTTCTAAATCACCTCTTATTCGAGGCCGTCATCTTATTCATTATACATTTCAAATGAATTTGTACAGCAAATTTAGTAATGTTTAAACATCAAGCATGTACTTAATATTCTTTATTGCTGAATAATTTTTTTAAAATATAGCCATAATAACATACTTAAGTTGAATAACTAAAATGTTTTAATGAATCCAATGTTTGTATGTTCATGGATACAGATATTTAATAAAACAAGGAGTTTATTACAATTAACATTTTTATTTTCGACTCATGGGAGATATAGAATTGAATTATGCAAAAATTTTATAAGTACATTGAAACGAAGAAAAATCAAATATACTATATTCACAAAATTGTAAAGATAACAAATAAATCAGATTGAATTTTAACAATTGTGTGCAATAAAATTTTGAATGTATAACTCATTAGTAATAAAAATAAAATACAAAAGGATGTTTTAGAAGTTTATATGTTGACTGATACAGTAAAAAAAGACTATATGATGTTATTCACTTAAATTTTGAAGGATTATTACCAATGAGAGTAACACACAGGTTAAATATTTGATTATCCAGAAAGTTGTAGATTTACAGTGCCAAGATTTTGAAGTTATTATGCTGTACACTATATCATTGAGTGCCAAACTGATTAACAAACTATTAGCCTCGCCAGATAATCAAACAATCCTCTGTTTTTAAATTGAGGTAGTTCATGCAGATTGATATTAAGTCTCAGTTGACTAATTTTGTAACAGATTAACGATAAATTCAATAAAAATTATCAACTCACTAGTGACTAACTTCAGTGTTTATGCAACTCTAGTAATAAGTTGTGAGTGGTGGAGTATAGACTTGTCTAGTGTGAGACAGTTATCACTGGTGACTGTCGCATTATATCACAAATTGATGGAAGTAGGAAAACTACCATTAGATGACGGTCGTGGTGCAGAGGGTTAGGCGTTAGTCAACCTGAAGCCCCTTGAGCAATGATGAGGAGTCCCGCATTAGGATAAAACGGTCGTCCAGTGTTACCCAACCAGTATCAATCTGTGACGAATTCGATTGACTAATCAATTGTCTTATTAATAAATATCAATCTTGTCTAAAATTATTTTCGTACTTTGAATAATGAACTTCTGTGGACCAGTTAATGAAATAATAATAGCAATGTCAGTGATATTAATGTAGTAAAGGCTGCAAAGACCAAACTACTTTATATTTCAATCAGTGAGAGGCTGTACAAAAGGATTAAACTAAGGTAAAATGCTTTTAGATTACCAATCATATATTTTAACTGACTAAGCAGTAACGTCAGTTTATAACTCTGAGGAAAGTGGATTGGTTAATTATTTGAGAAGTCACTCATTTGAATTTAATTGAAGTTAAAGTTCTAGGTGGAATCCAGTTACTGTACTTGACAAATATGGATGTACTAATTTGCCTAGCACCTGTCTCGATTACGAGAAGGCCGAGACAGATGATTTCGGTTAATTTTTCTCTCAACTAGGTGATTTAATCCCGGAGTTTTCGTTGGCATTCTCAACGTCATTATCAGTAAAAACATCTAATAGGTGTGAGTTTCATTACAACTGACGCGCAGCTTGAACTGTCGACCTTGTATATTGTTCGTTGTTACTCCCACTTTCCCTACCGGTTTCGTATATTTATTTCGACTCTCTTCCCTCTTGACACAAATCATAGACTTGCAGTTATTTACAGAAAAATTAATTACTCATAGAAGCAGCTACACTTTCAAACACAGAAATACTATAAAAAAAGTTTTCATACAGTTAGACAAATATTAAAATTTGACTTATTTCTTAATGTGTGAAGTATGCATGAAAATCTATTGGCTGTAAGTCACTAATAAAATAAAACATTTAGGCAAAACCACCATATATAAGTAAACTAAAAATCTCCAACTTCTAATTCCCTTATAGGTTTAAAAGATTCTCAAGCGTTTCATGATCATTATCATCGATGTTTTCGATTTACGATCAATAATTATAGACTTTTGAAACAAGAACGTAACTATCAAGAAAACATTTCTGAATATGATAACCTTTCGATTTACAGTATAAAGTTAACGCAATTAATTAATAAGTACAGTGATTTGTTAGAATGGAATATTAAAATGTACAACATCCATTGAATGGGTTGTTTAATAAAGCAATTTTTTAGTCGTCCCAACGTAGATCTAACTTTATCATAGAAACTACCAAGCATAAGCAAACAGCCTAAACCAACAGTCTAGAACTTCATCCGTAGATTCTACGTTCCAATTAGGAAATGTTCTTAGTAGTGTTCCAGTTGTAAGTGATGGATATTTGTAACGAATGACATAAAAATTTCAATCAATTAATTTAAATAACTTTACCTAGTAGGTGAAGACGTTTATTTCAACCACCTAGTTGACCGGTTTGCAATTTCACAAGATATCTGAACTAGAGTAACATATGTAACAAGATACGTGCAAGTTAACTATACACACATAAAAGTGAAGAAGTTACAAACCAATTACTCACACTCGACCACTGATAGATAGTGGAAAACGAAGCTAACTTCATAAGTAATGTCACTTGCAAAACAAGACCTGTATTCATACCGGTCAGCCAGCTTCAGATGAAATGGGTTCATTAAAAATTCACTTCTCAGAACAAGCAGGAACAAAAATCAGGTCTAAATTCTCATATATCTAACCGACTTCATCTGAGAAATTGAGGTCGATCCTATGTAGCATTTTAAACGGTTAAATTGTGGGACATGTTACACTGATGCCGATTTAGAAGCATAATACAGAACGAATAACTATATTGAGCCAGCCATTGTTGCAATGGAACAGAAAACATACCCTGACAACTCAATAAACCAGTATACAGCACATATTGACAGTTATTACAATAAGGATTATAACCTATTCCGCCGAAAATTCTATCAAACCCACACGTATAACTGGGAAATTTTAAGGTAAAAGCCATTACAAAGTAAATCATACTGTATTACAGAGATTATTTACAAAAGTGGAATGTTAAGACAACATTAATTGCAGTAATCAGATTCTTCTGAAAGATTAATTTCTACATTAGCAGCTATCCTTATGTTAGCCTTTGCTAAGGCACCAAAATAAACAGTTAATGCTTTACTTTTGAAATTAATTAAATCCAACTCAAATTCAATATCTAAAGACTTCATTTTAATTTCCTTGATACATTTGACTGAAATTTCTAGAAAATCCGCAACATTCGTATTGCGAGGTAAAAATAAGGCCACGTTTCCATTGGTTAGCACAAGAGCTAAATACAAAGCACACCACAAATTTGCGTTGGAATTCTGAAATTGTATACCAGATAAGTTGAAACTCTCCTGTTCTAAATAACTAGGCCCACCCCACGGTGGTGACATTAAAGCAGCGACGTACATAGTGTTTTCGCTCAAATCAGATTGAGAAATAATTCTTGAGTGAACCTGTTTCCATGCCCAGCTGAAATAATCCTCACAAACAAATTCTATAAGATGGCGAACACCATAAATCTCTGAATTATGTGCAGCCATGGAAATACGAATTGGGTCGGATTCAATTGCAATTACTATGAGGCAGAAAAAGGAATAAACGGCACACATTAGTTTGGAAAATCCGGAACTTTCTACTGTTTATCACATATGAAAACATGAAGTAGCCATAATAAAATAACTTAACAATATTACAATTAGAGATTAAGGAAAAGCAGCTACAGTTGACCGGAAAGTGAAATACCATGATCATGCAGAAAATAAATTAGTATATATTTCGCTAATCAAATAACACTTCCGAGCGCAGTACTCTCAAAGAGAAAACGTATCAAATCCAACTAGTCAGATTATGAATATCACATTCATTTTGTCTAGAAAAGTGAAGGACTAAATATGTAAAGTTTCACCATAATTGCCTCCTCTACAATTCTAGTGATCGGATTTTATAGAGTTCACTAACTGTTGATAATGACCTGAATACAAAATAACTTAGATGGACTGAAATATATGATCAAATAACTATGACTACTAAACTCTATTAAATATTACTGTGCGATGTCTGGCAGTGAAGTGGAGGAAACGCGCTTCATGTGAATCAGGACTTGCCAGACAAAGATACTAGTGTTAGCTTTTGCACTTAGACTTGAACCTAGCATCCGCCAATTCAAACACCACTAGGTCACTGTGTTATGAAAAAAAATAGTTCGAAGGGCAATAGTTATTATTCGAGTTCGGAATCCGCTATGTGTAAGACGATACTAATCAGCTATATTGATACACAGACTTTGTTATGTGTGTTTTAAAAATCGATCTGAATATGTTGTTAGTCAGATGTTTATAAAAAATTAAGCGTGTAATTAGCGGTAGTGAATTATGGAGTATCCACAACATTATGTCAAGTGAAATACTGAACAAACATACCCAAAACTATATTAAAATAAAAGCACATTACCTCTAAATCCACGTAGTGCGAATTGTATAGCATTTGATCCAGTACCACAAAATATATCCAAAACAGTGTGATTGATTTTTTTCTGAGAAGCAGGTGAAAAGATTCGATATATACGTTTAGCCTGATGAGCAGCAATTACTTCAGGAGTAGCACTAAATAATGAATCTACATGGATAAGAAAACATAAGTGAATAGAACGTAGCCGACTGCTAAATACATGTTGCTTGTTAGCAGTTCAACAAATAGATACTCCATTTAAGCATAATTAAACTAGCCAATCGAAACAAACAAGCTTATTTTTTTTTAACTTACTACAATCAACTTGAATGCCTGAATCGAAGCGAGAGAATAATCGAAATCTTTGAGCCCAATATTTATCTATCGCAGGATTAGATTCAGCGCAAATCATTTGACTAGAACCGGAAGATATTTTAGGCATAGGTGGATTATAACGCCAGAAGTAACGACAATTGTATAAAAGAGCTGAAAAAAAGACAATGTTTTGTAAACCGATTAGAATAGAGATAAAGCAAAACACGTGCTGTGTTGTTTTCAGTAGACACTTTTACAAGATTTTGCACACTAAATATGTAGAGTACAACAAGTATGACTAGTGCTTGATTCATTAATAAAAAAGTTGCCAATCTGTCCCGACTTCCTGGGTGGGGTCTTAGGGATGGTGCAAATCAGGGGCCTAAAACTTACCAAATATGACTCAGAATAGGAGTCAGTTGTGATCTTGCAGCAGTTTCCTATTACAAACTTTATAAACGTATGATGATTTCTTTTAAAAAGAAAGAAATCTACTTGTTTGTATTTCTATCCTAACTGTACCTCCTGCGTTGCAATTTACTTATTGTCCTACTAAGTTATACATCCTTTCGTTGATTCCCTTCTTTCACCATTTTCTTCATAACGTTACTTGTGTAGCGCATATATTTTTGGTATCGTTATGTACCACATTTTGTGTTTGAATAAATACATACATAATAATGTTACTTGTAAGTAATAAATACTTATAAAGTAAAACACCCTGAACTTAGTAAAAATGTTAGAAAATATGGAGGAAATTGTAATAAATCTAAAATAGAGGTGCGCACCAGTCACAAAGCTATCAGGATTTTAAATTAAATTGAAGAATGGTAATTATACTTATTGAGAAGGACATAAATTACTTCTCGAGTAAGTTAAAAGCCAATACACTGAAATGCATATTCATTGCGGGCTCTCAAATGTGAATAGTGATCAGTGTCTAACCGTGAAATCTAGATTCAACAAGCTGTTCAAAATCCAATCGACTTGGAAGGGGACATAAGTGCATGTATTTCTCTGGCAAACAAAAGATCAAAGTTATATTTATCGTTTGAAATAAGATATATCTTTATATTATTACTAATTGTATATATATTTTTTTTAATTTGCCGCTTTTTTATATTCAGGCATGGAAGTTGATCGGTTTCGGTAGGAGACTTGAACTTATTGGTAAAATATCCCAAAATTGCCTTTAGTTACAAATACCATATTTTAGATAATTTTTAGAATTGGAAATTAATGTGAACCCATTTTTACATACGACTATTATGAAATGAGTTTGAATTCCAGTGTAGACATGATAAATAAATTCGGATTATCGGTCCCGATTAAGACGAAATATGAGTTATGCATTCTACTACAAATCGCTATTCAAGATAAAAGTGGACTAATAGATCCACTTATTAGTTGTAATTTACGCAGTCTTCATTTCTAAATCCTCAGAATAACAAATTAATTCAAGTGATTAAATTACGAAAAACGTATCCTCTCAAGATCAACTTTGACACAATTCCATAATTACAGTTCTTGATTAAAAGTTGGTATGAATTTATATTACTTTGCTAATATTATTTAGAATGAAAATTCTTAGTGTGTTCTCATTAAATGAGATCCAATCGACAGATTTCAAACGAATTTAAGTTGAGCATCATAATATCATCATCAAGTTTAATTAGCTAATCTCATCTGTTTCTTTATAATTTTGCAAGATTATTAGTGGAAAGGGATCGATTTACGATGCAGTAAATTTATGACACTATTAAACCGTTTAACCATCACCTACTTCCACAAAGGAGGTTAGACAGCGTAAAAGTAGGCTGGAAGAAAACTTGGGGTAGTCAAACCAATATGTAGTATCTGTCCACGAAGTCACTGATTGTTGGTTTGAACTATATTGGTAAATGAGTTTAGTTAGAGTATGCGCAATTATTATGATCAACAGTTGGAGACGTTGGTTGAAACAGCCTAAAACAGGTTGCGGAGCAACAGATGCATTCACTATTTATCTCCTTTTCGATCATCGGTTTTAAAATGATGTAATATTATTTACTTGAAAATTAATTCTTCCTTCTTGAATAATACTTTCTGCGCATTCATCATCTTGTGCTGACGTGGTGTGGAGTGACAACTCATATAGATTAACACTTGTACTAGACTCCAACGTTCATTAAGACTGGTTAGCAGATATTATTAATTATTTCCTTGTTAATGAAAACTAAAGTTCGATGGAATATGAATGAAATGAGGACAGTTATTTAATGGAATTATTCGGGAAAAATTGACAATCACCAAGCTAATAAAAAATACTGATAACACTAAATTAGGATGCCAAACAAAACAATTCTTAAGCGAAAAGTTTTTTTCTAGAAGTAATGAATAGATAAGGAAGCAGAGTAAGTTCTAACTTACCATCCAAGTTGAATGTTGGCGAGTCCCAACAACGAGGTAAACTCAGTTTCCATTCACCGAGTGCACGATAACTAGGAACATTAAAAATATTAAAAAAATCCATATAGATCGACTAGATTACAACAAAATATGACTTTTATTCAGTGTTGAGAATATAACCAATATTAACGACATTGTCACCAGTCCCGTGTTCTACACTGATGTTTCACAGAGAAAGGTTGTCACTTCTAACTGCAAGGTAAATTGCTACCAAGAAATAACTTAATAAATTTAACATCAAAACAAATTTTAGACAGAAAATATCCTATCATATTAAATTTTTCAAAACGTGTAGTACAGTTTTGTCACCACAACATAACTAATGAATATTGACGATAGTACTTATATTATACGTGACTGCGTAAAGCTGAGCAAATTAGAAGCCCAAAGGAATCAGTTTACAAGCAGCTAGGTAAAATTTAACACTGATTCATAAAATCACTAACTAATATTCCAAGTGAAACATGTAAATATAAAACAACTAAGTTCCTGAATGAGGAAAATGGTTAGTTGCATTAAAAATGGTGATTAATGTAATGTTGAAATTTGAAACACTAGTAACCTTATCTAAGATGACACTATTACCTGAACTTTTATAAATTCTTAGAATGAAATGTTATGATTAGGAATCCATTAGACATTCACAATCAACATAAGATCTGGCACGAATGTGCATCGGTTCAAGTTACTCCATTTCGTATTAGTGCAGTAAAAATACATCGGGAGGATAAAAAGAGATGGAGAGGAATTAATTCCAACCGCAAACGAAAAATGCAGTTAGAAGTAACATTTAACTTAATATTAAGAGGGACAGAGAGAATGAATGATATCGATAATATGGATGCAATCCTGTTTGCCTTGCTATTTATGTTGAATAATTTATTAAACTAATTCGATCTATGGGTTTACAACTTATTTCTCATTTTGTGGATTTAATTGGTTAATGTACTATTTACAGATGAGAAAAATTCTATGGCTAAGTTTCGCATTGTTCAAGGCAGTAAGGGAGAGTTGAGGGAATTTAACCAACTACATCTCAGAAATATTATTCAACTATGATGAAAGCACTTGTTACACAACATTAATACTATGCATAGTGTTTACCTAACAAAACAGTTGATAAATTTGTGAATGCTGATAGACTAGGGTGGTCAGAACATGCGATTTTACCGATATGAATATTGCACTACTAGCTAACATAAAATACTGCTATCTGAAGTAAAAGGAAGACGAATATCATTCCAGAATGATCAAATTAGCTAATGATATTAATCATGTACACAAATATAAAGCGCTTAATTTAGATCCTCATGACAACTGCAACAAATGATTGCAAAATCAAAGTTGTAAATCTAAGCGTTGGTGACGACTTGACAGGCAGACAATCATGTTAGGCAGTTACAATTTTGTACTCAGATAATACGAGTATACAAGTATAAACAGACATACATTAATAAGTTATATGACATTTACAGTGTTAAACTAAGCTTAACAATAATATAAAACAATATAATAAGAAGAAATCATAAAATTCGTCTTGGTAGATAAATTCACAAATTAGAATGACAGGTCGGTTTAAAAAACCTCACCTATTGTCAATAAATATACAAGCCATCTCCAGTACGTAACACAATCTGGAGAAAACGGATTCCGCACAGAAGTACGGATCAACTAAGCCTTTTAATTCTCCAGAGGAACTGATTGATGATAAGGAATACTGAGATTTAATATCAAGCTCTATGATGAAAATTAAAACAGAAAGTGCAGAAAAAACTGAGGATTATATGAAAATGTTAATAATATTACTATTGCTATGAGTAGTAGTTTCAGTATTAGAGACAAAAATACAAACGTTTTAAAACAAAGACTTGTAATAAGGTAAGGTAATAATATAAAATGTCATAAGACTGTTTATAAATCACAACTAGAGACCGATTAATTTTAAATTCACTATTACTATACGACATTAATTAATATTTCATTAGTTCAATAATGTTTTAAAGAAAAACACTTAGTAACTATACGTCATTAAATCCATCGTTTCTAGTTGATAGTGATACACAGATTATATTACTGGGATACAAAAAGAAAGTTCTGCTTGTAAAGATTGCAATTGATTGTTTTAATTAAAGTAAACAATGTGACTCATTGATAAATACACAATGAAACCGAGTTTCTGAGGCAGTCCTCTTCACCCAGTGAACAGTTATTAAGGGATAAAACTAGTTGGTAAAGTCACTTGTTTTCCTTAAGATGGTGCTCATATATAAAATATTCGACTTAAAAATATACATGATCAAATATTATCAAAAACAAAAGCCACCAGTTTTACGGGAAGTTCATTAGTCTGGAAAATAAAGACTTGGTCATCAGGCTTAAGTCTCGGACACAATATTAGTAA
The DNA here is from genome assembly GCA_025215515.1 of Schistosoma japonicum. Lineage (NCBI taxonomy): Eukaryota > Metazoa > Platyhelminthes > Trematoda > Strigeidida > Schistosomatidae > Schistosoma > Schistosoma japonicum. The sequence goes on along the minus strand of CM046061.1, from coordinate 66,565,275 downwards.
CGTGGTTAAATAATGATAATAAGATAGCATATTAACGACTATGCGTACGATTCGATTATGAATCGTGAGCAAAAGTACCCCAGATATTGGACACAGTTTATTCATTTAGCGTTAGCATTACAGTATCCCGTAATCAGGTTTAACAAATAAATTCAAGCATAACAAATAGAACTTAGTCTCGATTTCATTATACAGGACTGAGATCCATAACAGCTCATTACACATTTCGTACATATTTTTACGCAAAAATGGTAACATAATGGTTGGGATGGAGAAAACAAACATATTTTACATACAACTAACTAGATATTCTTAAATAAAGTTTAAGATATAATACCATTAAATCAATTGACAAAGTGAAATTAATTTCTTACTCTGAACAAAACAATGGTACACTGATACTTTAGTGATAGTGAAAGTAAGCCTTATACCAGTACGGTGAATTTAAGTGCCGAAAACAGTATTGCTAACGATAACTAAGTGAATATATAGTTAGTATGATAAAAACTTACCCGAAAGACATTTACGCATATTTCCTTCTTTCCTTTGCAAAAGACTATTTTGACATCTGACAGCAAATAATAACAACCATTGGTCCATTTCCTCTTCGTCATCGTAATCAAATAAAGTATTTACAAACCTTGGAAGTATAAATAATAAAAATGGTTTGCAATAACTAAATCATAAGTCATCTATGCATGTATGATCAACATAAAACCTGGCACATGTGTGCACCGGTCCAAGTTGCTGTGCCTCTGTGGCACCACAAAATTAACACGACAATAGCAGGTCACTTCAATGATAATAATAACAAGGAGTGTAAACATATAGAACATGGTTCAGGGAGCTTGGAGAGCTCACGATTAAAGGGAGAACAATAAGTGGATACATCTGCGCGATTGTAACTGATCCTAAGCCACGTCATTCAGTGTTTCTAGCCACTGGTTATGGTATTCGCGAGGACCCCATCCAGGTAGTTTTTAGATACCAACACGACTCAAAGTAGCAGTCAGTGACTTTATGGACTGATGCTATGTTTTAGTTTGATCGCTTCTAACTGCCTTCCATCCTGAACCTATATCAGCCATCATCGCGCGTCGAGGCAGATAGTGGTTGGGTATACGCAACACATGTCCCAACTACCTCAAACGATGAAGATGCACAATCTCACCGACTGATTTTCACCTCTGCCTAACGACCTGCGTTAAACCTCGTTATTACTTGCTCGGTGATCCCAGTTGATGAAAGCGATGTTTTGAAGATATCAATGGTTGAAAACTAATAACCTTCGAGTGTTGTCTACTTTTAATGACCGTCTCACATCCATACGGCAAGACACAGTGAACTGTTGCGCAGTATACTCTTCCCTTCGTTGAGAAACGAATATCTCATCTATGCCATAAGTGATGTATTTTAGCAATAACCAAACGAGCTTCTAGAATTCGTACCGAGATTCCGTCAGAGACCAACCCATTAAGACTAATCAGACTTCGAATATGAGTGAAGTGGTCGATGTGCTCAACTACTTCACTCCCCATCTTTAGTTCAGGTGTTGACGAAGACTAGTCCTGGAGCAATAGTTTGCATTTACAGCCAGGGGGAGGGACAAATACATTCCGAACATGATTGCATTGGTGCTGATTGCTGTTAAAAGATTCTGCATCTTATCCGCGTCTTCGCCAAACAGGACTACGTCATTAGCATATTCTAAGTCAATAAGTATATTTCGTGGTAGGAGATCGATTCCTGAAAAGTTAGATGATGAGAGTGTAATTTTCAACAGTAAATCGACTATGAAATTAAATAAAAATGGAGACAGTGAGGAGCCTTGACGGACACCGCTTGAGGTTACAAGTTCGGATGACAGTTCGCCATAAGCTCTGACACGACTAATAGTATTTGAGTAAAGAGCCTTTACAAGATTTATGTACTACTGGGGAACGCTTTTCAATGAAAGACATTGTCATAGAACTTCTCGATCTCAAAGTCAAATGCCGTTGACAAGTCAAGGAAAACGACGATTGTCAGGCACCGAAAAGTATGTCTGCGCTTTAAAACCTGACGCATGATGAATATCTGGTCAATACAACCGCGATTCGATCTGAAACCAGACTGGTTTTCTCGTATTTGCAGATCACGAGTTGTAGTTAAGCGTCTGATGGTTATGGAAGCTAGTATTTTAGATACTATATTAGTCAAACTAATTCCTCTATGGTTATCGCAAAACGACTTTAGCCCTTTCTTATACAGTGAGACAATTAACGATCGACACCAGTCAGAGGAAATTATGTCAAGTTTCCAAACTTTAATCAAAATATCAGTCAGCATAATCGTCAAAGTGGGACCACCATCCTTAAAGATCTATGGGGATAATTCATCCGGACCCGTTGCTTTGCCTCGCCTTCGATAAGAGTCGGGGGACATAAGTTCATTCTGACTGTCTCAAAATGGTGGTCCTAGAGCAGCTGAAGGTCAACTGAAATGCTCCTTGAAGTGTTCAGCCCATCTTTCTAAACGACTAGACTGAGCTAATAAGCATCTCATCTCTTTAGGAGATTGATTCACTAACGCTTGATTTTTTAACCCAGGTTTCTTTCATTAACTTGAAAATTTGTCTGTCATCCAACACCACTGCCTTTTTTATTTCCTTTGCTTTTGTTACCCACTACTGCTGACGGTCATTTCGCAGACTTTTTGTCAGTTTGTACTTGATTACTTTTCGCTCCTCGTGTTCGGAGCCTGTCGGGATGAGTTTTCGGTAGTCCATCAATTTAGCAGAAGACATAGAAATCCACCGATTTTCCTCGATATGATGATCTAAGTCCCTGATAAATATCACTGTAGATGCTACAGCCGTTTGGACATCTTGATAGGCAGTACCTAGTCGGGTCGCATCTTTATAATTGCCTAAGTGATTCTTTAGTTGTTCCTGAAATTTAATCTTGGCTGTTTTGTTGCTTAACTGAATTCTAATGGGTTTTCCTATAGTAGTTTTCCTTTGCCCAGTAATATGCAAGTAAATGCGTGCTCATATTAGAGCATGATCAGAATCTAAACACGTACTCCAGAAAGGTCGACAATCTTCTATCGAGCCCCTTTCAACGGTGACTAATGACGATATGGTCTATTATAGCCCGCCGTTGAGTAGGGCATAAGGTCGCCATGTTAGATGATGTCACTCCTTATGCTTAAAGTTCGTGTTTGCTAGAAATAAACGGTTGCTTAGGCAGTTGTGGTAGACCATCGCCGTTATCCGTTCTCTGAGCTGGAACACTGAAGCATCCACCTAAAAGTCCTTCACATTGATTCAAGCTACCTATTCGAGCGTTAAAATCACCAGCCGTGAGTACTAAATTTGAGTGTTCGGCCCTATGAAGAAGTTCAGAAAGTTTTCTATAAAATTCATATTTCAATTCACCCGGGCTGCAGTAAGTGGGTGTGTCGACAGAAACAACGAAAAGACAAGGACACGTCCCTATCGTTCTGAGTCCTTACTGAGCCATTTAATCGAATGACACACAAGCGACGGTCGACAGGAATCTATTTGAGAAGCGCCTGTTCTTCCCTCATACTTGATTCAATACCTACACCGGCTAGCCCACGAGTTGCTGTTGAGTCATCAGATAAACGAAGAGTGTATCGCGAAGGTTCTTCACTCTGACTAGGTGAGATCAAGTAAATGACCATGCTAGGACCCTGTATGCATGTTTCGGAGACACAACATATATCAATGGCACAGGATTCTAATGTCTTAGCTAGGGAGGCTTGCTGCCCTATTTGATACAGGCTTCGTGACTTGAATGCACAAATGTGAAGTTTGAAGCGTGGTATAAGTATACTCGGGACAACTTCGTGGACCGGAATCGTTGGCACTGATGACAGAAGAGGAAGTTGAAGATACGGATTTAGGCTTGAAGGTAAAGACAGGATATATATTAGGAGTAGAAGAAGGAGTTTGATAAAATTGGCGGTGATTTTGTGTGTTGTAAGAGGTATGAGGGCGGTTATCTTTTTCTAGTTGCCTATACTGTGGAAGGGTTCTTCTTGATGTACTTGAAAAGTAAATTGGGTTAGGGTTGGTCTGAAAGATCTGGGAGCGTGACCGCAGTGCCCAAGGAACAACTGCTTGAGGCCAGTCACGCACGGCCTTTTTGAGAGAGGGTTTTATGTTGTAGCTTCGTACTTGTTAGGACCTTACTGCCGGAGATGGATATCCGTGGAGTAAGGTGCATTTTTAGAATCAACCTTTTCTAACCCCACCCCTCCTTTGTGGGAAGGCAGCATCGCTGTTATGCTAGTCGTCTAAGGAAAACACCTTACTGCCGTCATACTACTGTACAACCAGTAGTACGACTTCGTTCTTAGACCTTATATTATATTTGCTGCTATTAGTCTCACCGTTTTTCAACCGATCTGCTTGGCATGGTAGGATCTTGAAGAACAATTGTTCCAGACAGTATAGACCGATTGAGTAATCACGATAGGCAAGCCCGACCACCACGTCAAGGTAGCAGCACGATAAGAAAACAAGTTATCTAGCTATTATATAGGTGTTTAACAAGTAATATAATGCAACTCATTCAGCAACTGCATGGGGATATATATTTTAAGCTATACTTTGTGCGAAGGATATCTATACTTTCAAGTTGCCAAAACAAAAATAAATGAAAGGAGGCTCGGACCTTTGATTTTATGATCAAATGTACAGTAGTTTAACTATAAGGCTGATGACTTAAAGTGTGACTAGCAAATAGACACAAATTGTAATTGATCAAGAGAGGGTTTTGTTATTAAAGCCATATAAAACAAATAATTCAGCAAGGAAAATTTTTTTGATTTCATTTTCACTAGCTGCACAATCGTAATTTCTACGAACTAATGAATGTGACAAATCGATTTCGTTAGTGCATATGCACATAATAGGTAGAAATCATAGTGTACGATGGTAATAATAGGTGCGCCAGATAAAGCAACATAATTAGGACACCAAACAGACTGGAAAAAGCATGAACGACTGTCGAAATAAATAACTATAAAGTAAGAGATTTTGTCACTTCCTACCAAAATCTTGTATACTGTAGTTATTTACTGTCGGAAAGAAGAAAAATTTTCTCGCTTAATTGTTTTAATTTATAATCGAGATGAGTCTAATTAAAGCCATATAATTAACTTTCAACTTTGACAAGTTATGCTTTTTTAATGGTTGGTTGCATTATAATAAAAGGTTCAACAATGGTGTATCTATGCAAGCTGTTACGTATATAGACAAGATTTAAGGGTTTACGAAGAAAATTGTTATTATAGAACAGGTAGTTTTGAAAACCAATTTCCCATCTCAGCAATTTGAAATAGCTTTCGTAACTATGATAAACTTATTCCTGTATCATAAGTTATCTGTAGTTTATAAATAAAGCGGGTTGATTCCAGGTTAATCGCATTTACAATTCTTGGAATTACATACAGGTCACAGGTAATCTGGAAACAGAGATTCGTTGTGTAAAAAATCAGTTATGAAATATGCGTAATACTCCAACCATTTGCAGCGTCAAAAGTAAAATACAATTAAGGTTACGAGACAACTCCCAACCCTATTTTTTTCTGAAACTTTTTGTATGAATGATATGATGTCTGTATATATGGTGCGACAGACAGACAGACAGACAGATACAACGCAGAACTTCGTACGTACGTACATCAGTTCAGGTCGCCATACCACATCAGCACAGAGACGCAACTGTCAGTTCAAATCCAAGAGTGATAACGATAATAGAAGTATTAGCAGTAATGCAGAAAGTTAGGGAGCGAAGATATGATTCGAAAAGTATAATTCAGTGAGATAAATTTGAAAGGAGAAAGATAGAGAATTCGGAAGGTTAGATTTTGAGAGAACACAAAGAGTGGATGCACCTGCGCCATTGCGAACGATTCTGAGCCATGTCGTTCAAGGTCTCTAACCATTGGTGACTTTCGTCTCGCGGACCCCAACCACGCAGCCTACATCTACCAACATGACTTAGTCTGCTTGTCAGTGACTTCATCGATTTCTGCCATGTTTTGTTTTGGCCGCCCCTAGCTTTCTTCCAACCTATTCCTACGCCGCAAAACATAGCTCGTCGAGGCAGTCGGTAGTTAGACATGCGTAACACATGTCCCAACCACCTCAACTGATGAAGTTTCAATACCTCATCTATTGATTTGCCCTCCTTTCCTAGAACCCGTTTCCTAACGACAGCATTGCTCACTCGGTTGTCCCATGATACACGAGCAATGCTTCGGAGACACCTATGATCGAAGACCAGTAACCTACGAATGTCCTCTACTCTTAACGGCCATGTTTCGCTACCGTATAGTAGGACAGAGCGAACTGCTGCACGGTACACTCGTCCTTTGGTTAGCAAGCGGATATCTCGCCTGCGCCATAAGTGACGCAACTTGGCAAAAGCCAATCGAGCTTTCTGTATCCGTGCTGAGATTTCGTCAGTCACCAGGCCATCAGCACTGATGAGACTCCCCAGATACGTGAAGCGGTCTACATGCTCGACTACTTCACTCCCTATCACTAGTTCAGGTGCCGATGCAACCCAATCCTGAAGCAACATTTTGCATTTCGAGGGGGAAAATCGCATCCCGAATATGCTTGCATTGTTGCTCAAGGTAGTCAGAAGACTCTGCATTTTGTCAGCGTCTTCACCAAATAGGACTATGTCATCAGCATACTCTAAGTCAGTAAGCGAGGCTCCTGGTAGTAAGTCAACTCCTGAAAAGTCAGACGAAGACATGGTTATATCTAGGAGCATGTCTATGACAAAATTAAACAAGAATGGGGAAAGTGGACATCCTTGACGGACACCACTTGAAGTGAGGAATTCCGATGACAGTTCGCCATATGCTCTCACTCGACCTGTAGTTTTAGAGTAGAGAGCTCGTATAAGGTTAATGTACTTCTTTGGTACACCTTTCAATGACAGACACTGCCACAGAACCTCACGATCAACAGAGTCGAATGCCGCCTTTAGGTCCAGGAAGACAACTATTGTAGGACGCCTAAATGTGTGTCTGTGTTCCAGGACCTGTCGCAGTGTGAAGATGTGGTCTATACAGCCACGTCCAGGTCTGAATCCAGCCTGGTTTTCTCTAGTCTGCTCTTCACGAGCTCTAGTTAAGCGTCTAAGTATAATCGATGCTAATAATTTAGAAACTATATTAGTCAGACTGATTCCCCTGTGATTGTCACAAGAAGACTTTTGTCCTTTCTTATAAATTGGGACAATCAGGGATTGAGACCAGTCAGATGGTATTACGCCCAGTTCCCAGATTTTACCTAAGATTTCAGTCAATCTAGCTGCTAAAACTGGACCACCATCCTTAAAAATTTCAGGGGTAAGCCTATCAGGACCTGCTGCTCTACCTCGCTTCAGATTTCCTATAGCCTTCTCAATTTCATAAAGACTAGGAGGAGTTAAGTCGATTTGCCATTCAGGATGACTGGGCATCGTGGGCAACCGAAGTGTGGCTGAAGGCCAGTTAAACTGATCCCTAAAATGTTCCGCCCATCGGTCCAATCTCCTGGACTGAGAATGAATTGTAATCCCATCCCTTTCCGAGATAGTCTCACTCACATTCGGATCCCTAATACCAGTTTCCTTAATAAGTCGAAAAAGTTGCCTACTGTTGCCTATCGCCGCTGCCTTTTCCATCGTTTTTGCTTTCGCCACCCACCACAGTTCACGGTCGTTGCGTAGGCTTTTTATCAGCCTGCGCTTCAGCTCACTTCGCTCTTTATTATATTCAGAGCCAGGTGGGATGAGTTTACGAGCATCCATCAGTTCGGTGGATGCTACTGAAATCCACGGCTTCATCCTAGCCTTATGATTTACCTTACTAGCAGATATCATTGCTGTTTCCACAGCATTTTTGATATCATTCCAACCTGCTTCCGGATGGCAATCGCTTACACGGTCGCCTAACTGCTTTTCTAGTTGTTCCTGAAATATATTCTTAGCCTTATTATCATTAAGTAAATCCCTAGGAGGCTTCATTGCTATGTCTTTCCTACGTCCAGTAAGCCTCAAACAAATACGCGCTCGCACTAAAGCATGGTCTGAATCTAAACATGTGCCCCAGAACGAGCGACAGTCCTCTATCGAACCCCTCCATCGGTGGCTGATGGCGACGTGATCTAGTTGGGTCCAACGTTGAGACGATTTTGGGGGTCGCCAGGTCAAAAGATGATTTTCCTTATGCCTAAAGTTAGTATTCGCTAGAAACAGGCGGTTATCTGAGCATAGTTGCAACAGACGATCGCCATTATCTGTTCTTTGAGCCGTGACACCATAACAACCACCCAAGTGTCTCTCATTTTCACTTAGTTTACCTACTTGAGCATTAAGGTCACCAGCCATTATAACTATATCAGAGCGCCTAGCTTTTCGGAGGAGGTCCGTAAGCTTGCTGTAAAACTCATCTTTCACCTCGTCTGAACTGCAGTCAGTGGGGGCATAGGCAGATACGACAAAGAGGCAACGACGAGTGTCCCTATCTTTCCGAGTCCTAACTGTCCCGTTCAGTCGGATAGCGCACAAGCGACTATCTACAGGGATCCAGTCTAGGAGAGCTAGTTCTGCCCTACGACTCAATGCTATACCTACACCAGCGAGACCCCGGGAAGCAGCATCCGGGCTACCGGATACACGAAGAGTAAAACGGGCTGCTTCTTTGTTTTGATACGGCGAGATCAGGTTAATGATTTTACTAGGATCCTGTATGCGCGTTTCCGAGACGCAGCATACATCGATTGAGTGAGATTCTAAAGTCTTAGCTAAGGAAGCCTGTTGCCCTATTTGACTTAATGTCCGTACATTAAAAGCTCCAACATATAGTCTAGAACGGGGTTTCAAGAGACCAGGAATGATTTTTCGTGAGCTCGCATCGTTTGCATTAGCGGTGCAGTGAGCTGAAGGAATGTGAGTAGAGTTAGTCGGAGAGATAAGAGAGATATTATGGGGTGTAGAAAGGATTTGATTTTGACTAATTTGGACTCTCGTGCTTTTGCGGGTATGAGGGCAGTTGTCACTTCCCGGCTGCCCACACCGTGGAAGGGTATTTCTTGAGGAACCTGAAAAAGAAGGCAGATTAGTGTCGGTCTTAGAGACCTGAGAGCGTGACCGCAGAGCCCAAGGGACAACTGCTTGAGGCCTGTCACGCACGGCCTTTTTATGAAAAGTTTTCTGAGTATTAGCTCCGCACTTAAAAGCCCTTAGTGGGCACCCTTACCGCCGGAGACGGAAATCCGTGAGGTAGGGTGAGGTGTGACATTTTTAGGGCCGACCTTTTCTAACCCCTCCTTCCTTGTGAGAAGGCAGCATCGCTGCAGATGCTGGTTGTCCGAGGGAAACACCTTACTGCTGTCACACCCCTCTGCAGTCAGCAGTACGACTTCGCCCTCAGACCTTGAGTAGCTGCTTTTAGTCTCATCGTTCTCCAATCGACCTACCTAGCATGGTAGAACCTACAGGAACATATGTTCCAGCCAGTATAGCTCGGTTGGGTCATCACGATAGGCAAGCCCGACCACCACGACAAGGTAGCAGCTACGGTCGGTGCGAAACATGTGAAGATTAAAAATCTTTACACCAAGATTAATCCAGAAGTCGTTTCGGATAAACGAACCAGTTTGTATGACTGTATGATAATATCTTCACTAAAGTATGCCAATCTAACAGTTTCAGTGGAACGATCCGAGCATACAAAAAGATTTTTGTTAGTATCGACAAGACCCTTATAGATTTAATTTATCAGTAAAACGAATATGCTAGATATAGCAAATTGTTTATTATCCACCTAATAAGGCTGTAACTCAAATGTTACAGTCAATTTGTGAGCATATTACCTCAAATAAGATTGACAACACACTGACAGCCAAGTAGTATCATTAGCTTTCGTTAGAGATATGTTACTTTATAGTATGAACCTATAGAGTTACATGTACTAAAGTTTAATAATGAAGTAAACGGTCTTCACGGTTATCTATCAAAAATAGTTATTTTTATGCCAATAATCCCTCATGAGCAAAAAGTTAAAAAGTTAAGTGACTTGGCAACCAAGAACAATTTTGTGTTCGGAGGACTAAGCCACAGCTGCGACAGGACTGAAGATATTGTCCACCTGAGCAAACCAAAGGAAGTTTAATACTAACAGGATTGGAAATCGAATGATTATAGCCTCACTTCCAAAAATGTTTCTTATTAACCAAGCAGCAATAGCGCCAAAAATCAGAAGGTTCATTTCATCCTAAGGGAAAAATCTTTTTGTATTAGAAAACTCAAGAACATGTCACTGTGTAAAGTAAAAACAATTAGTAATTTTACCCATAGACTCATAAACTTTGGAGATAAAAATTAATTACTTTGGAAATGTCGGATTTACTGATTCTTGTTTATGAAGCTAAATAGGTTTTGTTAACTGACAATAAATACATGCAACATACGCAGCCAAAACTAGTAGGAAGACCCAATTGTCGCATCTCATTCAGCATGGTACATAACTCAACGACATCATTATTGACTATACCGTTAGTAATTTCTGAACCATCGAAACAGCAATCACTTGAGGCAATGCTTCTTGTCTCATGGGAAGAGACGGTTGGGAGATTTTGAGCCCTGAGTTCATGATTTGAATCTGATGATGAAGACTCACTCTCGGATTTGGATGGATCAGAATGACGCAAATGTTTTAAAGTATAGGAAACAGATGTAAAATACTTTCTTGACTGGAGAAATTTTTCGGTTGATGAGCAACCTACATTGGTATTGTAAACCGTCTGGTGTTTGATTTCTTCCGGAACGATTGCACATTTCTGCTTATCTTCGCATTCTTCGGAATCAGAGAAGACTATATGCTTGCAAACGTTTGTGGAAACCGTTTCAATGCGGTTACATTCTTTGTGCTGACTCAGTTTTTTCTCTAGAGAGGAACTCGATACACATTTAGAGTTATATGTGTTGATGGAATCCTGCTGCTTTTTTGATAATTCATTGCGTGTTCGGAAGCCTTTAAAGTGGTCCCTGTATATAAACACAGAAGTAGAGCACAACGTACCCTAAGAAGGCTCTTGTGAAGAAAAAGTTCACAGGGATGTCAACTCCAGAATCAGGGTAAAATTGCCATTGCGACAGAAGTCGAACATGACGCATGTTATTGTACACGATAGAAATTCAGGAAATTGCTTAATCCACCTTTCCGATAATGGATCCGAATAAAAATAACTGGAAGCTAAGCAAGGATAAAAGTAATATAGTTCTTGATGTATATACTACAGTAACGATTGTTCATTGAAGGAACTATCGAAACCTATAAAGTAAATCAAGTTTTTGAAGCCTAGAAAACTATAAGCAGCCACTGCATATTTACATGAGCTGCAAAGTGTAGTCAGGAAATAAAATGGTCGATGACCACTACCCTCAAAATAACTTTAGATAATGTTATCTTACTAAAATCTTACTGGTTTGCGAATTTAACTTCTACTGGCTAAAAGAGGCTAATAGATGTTCATATTATTGTTTGAACGGAAACTTCATAGAACCATTGCACTCCGATTTGTTACCTAGTATGCAAACTCATATGACGTCCTCGATGCACGTTATGAACTAGGAAATGAGCTATTTACGCATGTTATTGCTATTAACATTTCAGTTTATATATAAAGCAATAGACTAGATGAGTGGGCATTGCTTAAGGTTAGTATATAACAACGTGCAGCAGTAATAAGTTTAGAAGTTAGGTTAAGTAAATGAAGACAGTACAGTAATCTCGGATTCGCAATATTGACTGAAGGAAAAAACAGGACGCCGAGAGTAATAAAACAAATAACATGTCATTGTATAGTAAAGTTAATAACTGGAAGTCGGTTTATTTATTTAAACAAACTCTGCCTAGGCGTGTAAAAAAGGGGAAATGTCAATGGTTATCAAAGGGAAATTGCGACAATTACGTGTCCCCTCTTCCTCCCGCGGCGAATTTTCCCACTACAGTGCAGATGGGTGTTTAAAAGTGTAAGCGCATATTAGGAAGGCATAATCCATTTTGTATAAGACCTTAAAGATGAGGGATATAGATATTTAGAGATCCTGGAAACAGGAATGGTCTTATTGATGTATCCAGTTTTAAAGTTACAACGACAATCCAATAACGTGGAATTTAAAAACAGCCTACAATTTTCTATAGTTCTCTGCCATTGCATAACCATAAATAAATATTTAATTGCTTATACATATGAAGACACAAACATGTGACGCTGATCTCCAAAAATGAGTAAAAGCCGTACTTACCGACTTTACATAAATGGCGCACTTATGTGATGTTGGTACATGCAAACAAACAGTTGTGAAAATATATCTGAGCAACAAAGCTTTAGTGACGCGAAATCAGAAAACTTGATTACTGGGAAATTGCTACGGAATATTGCTTCGATCAACTGCTCAGAGATAACTTGATATTATGATGAAGAAATTAGCTTAAAGAATAAATAACTATAAGCCTTTGCTTATAATCAAATGTCGATTTCGACATTGTTTGGCAGGATTAGCAGAGTATCATTTTTTGGAATCTGCGTCTAGATTTTATGAATGTATTTTGTTTTGGAGTGTACAGCTTAGGCTATATTGCTTCTGAAATTGAGAATAAAAGGGTTTAATCAGAACTTAGAAATATAGGTAGTTAAAATGTTCAGCTTCCACAATGTCTAGATATACATCGAGCCTTCTTCTGAAAGATTCAGCAACAAGTGCCAACACATCCTCATTAAATTGAGAACTCCAAAGTTTGGACATCTCACCACGAACAGTTAGCACAGAGCTTTTGCGATTGGTGGGAAAGCGATTCAAACTAGAGGCATTTTTAGTAAACTCTTGGTAAACACACTGAATTGTGTTGTAGCGTAGTTTATTATCAGCGAACTGACGCTTAAATTCGGATACTAGTTTGGAGTTAAAATTCGGCAAGATATGGTTAGGGGAAATGCATTAGAATCATCTAATAAAAGTAAATGAGTCAAATTAAGTGTAGGGCTGGGCGAATTACCTGAAAAAATGTTTGGTTCTTAACTCCTTGCGACCCACATAAAACCCGATCCAAATGAGGGACGTGACTTTTCGTCATACTGCATCACAGAATACCACAATGAGTACGCCCGGAAGTAATTTTTCATGGGTAAGAACGAAGCAGGGCATATATGGTGTTACATAACAACCTGATGAGTCTAAATTTTCGTTACAGAACAGATGAAAGTTATCAAGCTCTAGTTCGGCACCAGTAACTTAACTGTTAATCTAAAATTTAAAATAGACCATCATACTTGGTCGAGGATTTTCGGTCATAACCCCTTCACATTACTGCAAAGACAAATGAATACAGGAAAGTTGTCATCCTTTGATAATTGTGAAGTTTAGGGAACACCAAAAATAGAAGCATCTGAGGGGGGGGCAATCTAGCCGTTAGGAGGCTAATAATCTCAAATATTTTTAGCATGATTTACTTAAACTTCTTGATTTGTTGTGACACAAGTTTGAGTCCAGATGTTCTTCCTACATTGCAAAGAAAAATCCAGTACATCATCATAATAATTGAGGTGCTTAGTGACCAGTTGTGTAGAGGCTAAGTTAGCTCCTATTAGTATTCTGCTCGTCATTATCGTAGATTTAAGTCTTTCTTCTCTGAACGTGATAGCTTTCGGAAATGCCTAAGATTTGTTTCATCAGGCCTGAAGTAGGACAGTTGCTATATCTTGGTTGTCCACGGCTACACGCAATAGTCTAGGGTGAGGAGAAAGTATTAAATGTGTTGGTCTTTATTACTCTTTAACGCTTCCGTACGTCCCGTTCTATTGTAAGAAGAAAGCAGATTATTAGGGAATAAGTCTTTATTTTATTATCGTGGACAAAAGACAGTGGAGCGCGATTTAATCATTCAAACATACAATACTTCCCAACGTTCAATATATAATAATCGTAAGTATAATCCTAATGCAAAATAAGAAAGTAAATGAATTCTTGGGTTTTTCTGTTTTGGCATATGCTTAAGGTTTAAAGTCGACACTTAAGTAGTCAATCTAAGTTGCAACATTAGCTTCCTCCTAGAATCGACTTCCTTAAGAACATCGGTTCGATCAACATATCAACCGAAATTATCCTAGTTCTGCCCCTCTAGCTTAATGGAGAATTAATAGTTTGCCCAGTACCTGACATTCCATCAATCGCAAACAGTTTGTCAGTATTCGATGATACTACTTGAATGACACTTACTTTCAGAACTTGTCATCTAATCTTGTAGCATTTACATTCCCCCACTAATGATGGTTGGATACTTGGTGAACTTGATCTCCTAACGATGACCAGAGCTTGGAAAATAACGGAGGATAAGAAAATGAAGCAAGTAAGGAAAAATCGCGAGTGGGCTACCCAACACAATGTTAGTGGGATACAATTTTTCCATGCTCAGTTTGGCTGCCAGACGTCTACTTGCCTGCCTCTTGAGTCACACTCAAGTCAAAACTAAAGTGGAACCTCTTCAAAAGATGATGAAACTAAAACATACCTAAAGAATCACCCCACTGCTTGTATAAAAGGTTAAAGTATAAAAATAGAATATACAATTATAATTGATGAGTGTACGTTACCACGTAAGTGTTTGGTTCTCAAAACGGCTTGATAATCTGGAAGAAAATAGACATGGTGTAGATATCTAGTGCACGCAAATGCATTAAAAAAGTTAATTTCATTAAAACATACATGAACTTGCCAGAAGTCAGATCAAATAGGAGACCTTGAACATCTGACGACCGCCTCTTATGACTGAGTTCATGACAGTGGATAATGATAATACCTGTCAGGTTGGAAAATTATAACATTTGCTTAGGAAAGAAAATGGATTATCGAGAATATGAGAGTGCTCGGGCTTATAAGTGTCAAAGATATAATCTGCGTCTCGCAGGTTGCTCACTTGATGAGTGGCAGGTATGCAAGTCATAGCGAAGCTGTATCTTCTAAAGTCAACTATGAAATAAGTTCATTCTAATCTTAAAAATGTATAAGTCCTATTTGTAATGAGTATCGGTAACAATCAACCAACTTAAAGACATAGTGCAGGGGTTCGAATCCGTGTGGGTGTAGTGTTTTTATAGTTGTAAGCATTGGGTCAAACCAAGCAACAAACCCATGAAAACCATATGGAAAATGTTGTAAACGTACATGTAAAGTACTGGACAATATCTTCAGTTAATTAAGTGTTCGAATATTGGCAAAGGGAATCCAAACTATGTGGTTATCTGCGAGAGCATAGTTTTTAGTTAAGGGAAGTATTGCTGTTAATCCATGTCTATGATAATGATATAGACTTATAATAATTGCTTGTATAAAGCTAACTGTGGGGAAACCACACTATTTAATGATAATTCCGAGTCAGTTTATCGACCCTGTTTGTTTTCAGTTCGATTGATTTTATCAATCATATTACATGATCGCCAAGAGATGATAATGCTTTATGACGATATCCCGAAACTATTATGAGTAACTAATCGTAGTGTTGATTTGTGATAAGCTAGTGAGAAATTGAGTTGGTTTTTTTTATTATTTTTTTTTATCGGTGACTTACGGATATTAGATGCTATTAGCAGTTAACGGATTCAAGCTACTTGATTATATTACAAGTTGCTATTCAGAAGTATTCGATTATATAGGATTACTTTTGGTGTTAGGCTCCGGGGTTTATTTAAATGCTTATTTGACTAATGAATACATTATAGCATAATCATTTTATCGGTGAAGTACGATAGTACGTAAATGCTTATGACTTTAATACCTGGACTATGTTAAACACATTTTAAGGCAACTGATGTGATCGCCCAATATATGAAAACAAATACGCTCAGAAGTAACCACTAAGATGAGTTTAGTGACAAATTCAAGGTTTGGTCAAAAAATTGTTAAACTCAAATAGCACTGAAACAATACAGCGTATGTGTAAGTTAGTTTGTCTTGTAAGTTCATATGGAATATACAAATTTGGAAAATCTAGTAACAGAGTTTGAAATCTTAGATATGACTTACACCACTATAGTTGGAATGATGCTAGAGATAATATAAACGTTTATTAAGTTAGTGTAGCTAGCTTAATAATATTTATATATTGTTTCAAAAGAGATTAGAACTTAAGAAAGTCAAATCAATATGGAATTCAACATGTTTCTCCTTAAAACAACATACTTTTTCGTAGTAGAATGTTGTCGTATAAAGTTATTAAAAATATATATTGTAAGTGAAAAACGGTTTCAGTATTGGTTTATATGAAATATGTAAGGCTACTCTAAGTGAAAATATACACATATTAAGTACTAGTGTGGTGTGTATAGTAAATCAGCTGGCAGAACAGTGAAACTCGTTTGAGTTCTTTTCGGAATATATCGTTATTGCTAGGGTTCATTGTGTCGTTTATAGCACCTATAGGATTTTTATTCCGCGCTTCCATCCAACTTTCTCATTGTTTACTGATAGTGGAAAAATCAAGAAAAATGATTAGTTACTTGTTAATTCTGTTGCTATTTGTTCAGACAAACGATCTAACAGCACGTATTGTGGTTCATTATCTAGATATGCCGGTTTTAGCCTATTAATACTTACTGAGTCGATATTTCCTTGTTTTTTATTACAAAATATTTAGGTTTTCTTGAAATGGACCTTCGAAAGCAGGGTTAAGTGGTGTTTTTATTTTGTCACATTTTATCCAGACGTGCGAGCAGTTGCTTAGGTAAAAACGTTGGTCCCGCAGTTGGTTTACTTTATTTTATAAATCAAGCATTTTACTGTCAGTATGAGGGCTAATAAACCCACCTGGTAGTCTTAGAGTGGTCCCAAAGACTAGTTCTACTGCTGAACACTGTGAGTCAGTCTTGACATCTGTTCGTATCTTAAACATAACTGCCCAGTGACTGGGGTTTGAATAAGATTTAAGAGCGGCCTTTAGTTGACGAAGGAACCGTCCTACCATCCCATTCACTTGAGGATGATATGCAGTGCAGTGTATTCTGTTAGAGCCTAGAAGTTTAGCTAAGTTTTTGAATAGTTTACACTCGAACTGAGCTCCTCTGTTTGTCGTCATTGTAATAGGTAAACCAAAAATAATCATCAAGTTCTGTCTGAAGACTTTGGCCACTGTTGCGTCTGTGATGTTCGTGATTGGTATGGCTATAGGAAACCTTGTGAACCTATATATGCATGTAAATAGATACATTAAATCATTTAAATGCGGTAAAAGGCCTACTTATTTGATATGCATTTGTGCAAAACGCGCATCCGGTTGAGGAAAGACTCCAATGGGTACTGAATATAAGTATGGAACTTTCAAACCACCAACTATTAGCTATGTGATCTGTTGTGCAACGCTTTTGACATTTATTTAGGGACCAAGAATTTCTGATCTCCACCAACAATGTAGTACCCAACACTTTATCAGAAATGTATCCCTTGAATCGTATGCAGGAGATCGATCCTACTGAACCGGTTCGGCATCATAAGGAAGAAACCAATCAATGGAAAACCTAACCTTGCGTTCACTACAGTACTAGAGAGTCAGGAAGAATATAATCGTTGTGTTTGACATAGTTCATAACCTTGTTTACCCTGATAGATCACACGTAAGATTTGGTTCAAAATAAAACTATAGTATTTCTTAAAATTTCGAATAGTAACTAGCAGAACAGATCAAGCAATAATCAGGAAGATACAAAACACAGGCAAAGATGGTGTGTATTTTGCAATTCAGAAAGCGCACACAATTGTACCATATCACTACTGTTTCAAATAAACACTACAGAAACCCAAGTGGATAATTAAATAGGAAAGAATATAATAAACGCTTCACAGATATTCGTCGTTGGCATAAGAACACTTTAAAACTCTTTACATAAGGAAAGAGTATTAAACTTTCGTTGCATCTTTCGAAAGAAGACTCGATGTAGTTGATGAGGTACGATATTAGATATTGCCAGGGCAACTCCGTGGTCTCTCCTTCTCGTAAATCTTTTCTTATCATTTTAGAAAACAAAACACGAAAGATGCAATAATATCCGTAGCATATAACACCACTACCACCTAAATGCAGATCTAAACGAACTCTAGTTACCTCAATCTACCTAAATTGCGGAGTTTGAATCTACCGGAACTCGATGCACTATTTGAAATGAAGGTCGCCTGCTTGGTTCTTGGGATTATTTTACTTTGTCATCAAACTGGTTGCTTTCATCATGTAAGTATAATGTTCATATTCCCCACATGTCCTTAAACAGGTCTATAGATGCTGGTATGAACAGATATTTTAGTAATCTTTGATGAAAGGAAACGTTTATTTATATCTACGCATGAGTTACTGACTTCTGCCTACTTAAAATCTAATATACTTCTGGTTTTAAGAAAATCGAAGTGCTACAAAAATACCTTTCGCAAATTATAACACAAGTCAACTGATGGAATATTGATGTTAAGGATCCTTAATTAATTCGTGACTTGTGTGACCCAAGCTGTCATACAGAAAATTGTAACTACTAATCTTCATGATGTACTTTGTACTCGTTTTCTAAGTCCTCAGTTAAATACCTAGTGTTTTTAGCGTCAATACTAGAATATTATATTGTAATATATTATTATATTATTTGACATAATGATATATTTATATAACATGGTATTACATAATACATTACATTATAATGTTGTAATAAAAATGCTAGGTCTTCAAATGAGGACTAAAAATACAAGTATAAGGTGTAGCATGGGATTAAACAGTCCCACTTTTTTGCACGACAGTTTGAAGTAAACATTGCATTAAGGTCGGTATTTGGATCCTATCATAAGTATCTGAATTTTATAGTTGATAACACGGAAACTATCATATTACGTATGTGTGTACGAAGCTTCATGTTTGATACAGGCGCTATATATAAGTACAGTTTAGTATTGGGAGGAGAGACATTAAAGTGGGCTTTGTATGTATGGTCATTATAGAACCTGGGACATATGTGCATCGGTCCAAGTTGCCATGCCTCAAAACCACAGCAAGAGTAACACATTAGTAGAAGTTACTTCAATGATAATAGTTACAAAAACAAAGAAGGGTGAACATGTAGAATATGGCACAGGGAGAAAGCTTTGGTCTTGTTTGTTTCCAAAAAATATGACATTGGTTTATAATAGGAATTGAATTGTACGTTGATGAGGTTTATTTTCTAGTTCCAAGCACCTACATTATAAAAACATGTATAGACAAATGCATCTACGTGTATTTGCAATTAAATGGATTTCCTTAATTCTAAACCAAAGAAAAAAAGCCAATCAACCCAAGTAACATATTTCGGGCAAATTTAAGTGATAATTCAACAGATACATATGCATTCGTTACGCTGGATAAAGAATGCATTTTCACAAAATCATCACAGTCTATTCAAAGGCCTATCTTTAAGTTGTTTTACAGTTTCCTTGAAGTCTACTCACGTTCCATACACGTCTTCTATTAACCTTATTGTTCTTTCTTCAACTTAACAAGTTTTTGTGAAAGTCGTATTGATACATAATAATAAATACTTATTAGCACGTAGTTTAACGCGAACAAACTGGCAAGTTCAATTATATGTCCGAAAATAATTGCAACACTTGCGTCTTAAAAATAGAGGTATTATACAGATTAAATTAAATAATATCGGAAATACTCATGATTCAAATTCAAAGTAGGGGAATGCGAAAAGTCATTTAGTGTACAAATAAAAAATGAGGTGCGAAACATTCCATCGATATAATTGCTTCTAATGCTACTGCTAATATTGACAATAATAACATTTAAAAGTGAGTTTAAAGCCAAGGTAAATATAATTATGATACATACTCCTTTCGCACCTACGAAGTTCAGGTTTCAGGTCATGAATAGTTAGGGCTTCTGCTATTTCAGGGAATTAAATACGAAAAAATCTAGGTAGGTTAGAAAAAGTTTTGTAAACAACTTTAACGTTGACATGCGGGTTAGTTGAATAATTATAATCAATTAAGTGCTCAAAAGTGGAACTTCGAACCGCATTTTTTCGCCCTAATAGAACCAAGTCGAGATATGTTCTCGTACTCGCGTTGAAAGCCGATGGTATGTGCTCCACAGTAGGAGGTGAGCTGATGAATGCATGTAGAGGTAACCTGCTGAGGAAAGTTAGATGTAGTTTAGCGGCACAAAAACGTTCTATCGATTACTGTGGACAAACAGCTTCTAAGTAGATCGAAAACTCGTCCTCCTTTAAATTCTCAATTTATAAGTAGATACTTCTTAGGGATTGAACTAATCGTCGTTTTATTCTTAGATTCTTTAGTGTCCTCGCCTATTAAACGTGTCGAATGTTCATTTCCTGCTAGCGTTTTTCTGTAACATTCCAGTCCTTCATAAATGCACCCATCACCACACATTTTTCTTATGCTATGGCATAAAGAGTGGGTTAAGTCCCTCCACCGTCTTTGTGTTCCTGCATTTCTTCAGAATAATTATTATAACCATTAGGTAGAAATAGGAGTTTCACACACTATTTACACCAGCTCTTACAGCGTTCTAAGTTATTACTAAATTTTTCGATTGCATATATTTTTTATGATCTCATTCTAAATATGTGGTTTTTATGAACTCCATAAACATTTTTTCTTTCTTCGCTACCTAACTTCAATGCTAGTGGATCTCCATCCTTAAAGTTTACGAGAACAATAATGTATCAAGTTACCGATGTTATCAATTTTCGCGTACCGAACAGTTTGATCCATTCCTATCAGTAGTAAGTTTCTGGTTCATACACTTCTCTAAAATTGTGATCTTACTTGATTTTTATTTATGGTTTTAAACGTTATTAAACCTAATTAATTCAGAATACTGTACTGAATTCATTGAAGGTTCATGCAATTATCTATGCTATTTTATATACATAAGTCAACCAATCACATTCCCTCAGCAAATGAATTCACTTTCGCCTATGAGTTGACTATAAAACGTCGACCTTGAATATTACATGTTTACAAAGTTAAAATACATTAGTCTTGTTAATCGGATGCCTACTGATTACCTGGTCATAAGTTCAATCCCATTGGAACTTTAAGGAAAAACAGTATGTAAGCTTAACTTCATTTTTCGCATAATCAGGTGTTTGATGTGTATTAGTTGTTTTTGAGTTATCACTAATTGCTTGTATTTGTTAATGAATTCAACTGAAGCTTTTTAATATGTAGTTCTTATTGTGCGTGTTGAATGAACCTAATGATATTTTTGTCTTTTCAGGATGTGAATTTAGCATTTTACCATATCATGAAGTCATGAAGTTATTGTAATATTATGTATTCCAACACTAATACAAGTTTTGGATTCAGTGCACTGATTAATACTTTTTAGTAAATACTCTATTATAAGCGGTAGTGTCACCAAACATACGTGCTGTGTTTCAGGGATTCAGATATTCGGCTATAAATGTTAGTTATATGCACAGTTTACTTGACTAATCATATTTAATTAAATGCCCATCACTTGGACTCAGCCTGGTTTATGTAGATTACCATTATTTAATGAATAATACCACAATTGTACGCTATATAAACATGATCGTTTTTCATAATGGTTCTTTTCGATGGACTTTCCACTTCTATTCCGTATGTTTTTCCATCTTTTTCTTAGCCGATTATATTGCCTCTATCCCTGCGCTAGTTTTATCGATTTTTATATTAGAAAGAGATTTAGTTTATTCCAAGTCCTTGTTTTGGTCGTAGTTAAGCTTAAACTCTGAATCGACGGTTTGAGGAAATTACTTGGCAGGTCACTTGTAGGTAAAAAAAACACATCTTACATTAAACCCGTTTCGGTTATTATCCTTAGTTGTTAAATTATATACTACTCCGAATGTTCGTCTATTCATTTTTCCTTATATTTGTTTCCTTTGTATACTTTAAATTCCGACTAATAAATTAACAACTTTTTCATGTTTTACACTTTCGTTTCGTTATAATATTTTCTCTTCTATATTATTTGTTATAGTGTTAATAACAATGTTTTCTCCACTAATCAGAATAGTTATATTACAATTCAATATTTTATTCCGTCTCTGTATCCTTATACCGTAGGGCTGTCGTATATTTTCACATTTTGTGCTCTGATCAATGCTTCAGTGTTTCCTCGGCGTCACCAATTTTTCATTACATGACGATATCCATAATATTCTTACTTTGGTCAGAATATGAATTAATTGGACAATTAATGATTGGAAATTTATATATTTACTATTATTTGTGTGTCATTTCTTTGAGGTTTTTTAGTCTTATGTATTTATGTATTTTCATTGAGATTTAATAAGTCCACATGGAATTCCCGTAGGGTTACTACCAGTTCCAAGCCCAGATAAAGGAAAAGGGTTGGGCATGGGGTTAGCGTCCTCATCTCGTAAGAAATAACCTTGCTAAAAACACTAACCAGAACAAAACCCTTTTAATTATTTTAGCTCTGCTCTGAGAGTTGAAAAGTCTTCATTTCGAAGAGTTATGACGCCTCGTGGTGAAAACCGAGTTTCTTCGGAAGAGACCGATTTCCCTTCTGACAACCAGAGCAGCAATTAATATAAGCACATGGAATGTTCGCACGATGTGGAAGACAAGGAGAAGTACCTAAATAGCTGAAAAAATGAAAAAAATTCGACCTAACGATACTTGGAATAAGCGAAAACTCATTGGTTACAATCTGGACAACAAAGATTATCCTCAAGATAAGTGCTTTTATACTTCGGCCACGAAGAAGAAAATGCCCCATGAACACAAGGAGTAACACTAGTACTGTCTCAAGAAGCATGGAAGGCTCATATAGGATGGGAACCTCAGGGATATAGGATCATCAAAGCATCCTTCAAGACGAAGGAAATGAAGGGATTACGATGAATGTCATCCAGTGCTATGCACCCACAAACGACAGCCACAAAGACGACAAACACC
Source organism: Schistosoma japonicum (assembly GCA_025215515.1). NCBI lineage: Eukaryota > Metazoa > Platyhelminthes > Trematoda > Strigeidida > Schistosomatidae > Schistosoma > Schistosoma japonicum. The sequence goes on along the minus strand of CM046061.1, from coordinate 66,542,248 downwards.
AGTTCTATGCGAGGTTGCGATCAACCATCGGTAAATACTCAGCGAAGAACCTGACCATTCTGATGGGAGACCTAAACGCCAAGGTTGGAATGGTCAACACCGGATATGAAGACATCATGAGACGACATTGAGTGGGAGAAAGGAACTAAAACAATGAGAGGTTCGCAAACCTATGTGCCTTCAACAAATGATTATAGCTGGCACATATTCTCCTACAAAGGTATACAGAAGACTACATGGGTTTCTTCGGACCACATTACGGAGAACCAAATCGACCACATCTGCATCATTAAGAAGTTTGGAATGACCATGGAAGACGTAAGAGCAAGGAGAGGCGCTGACATAACTTCAGATCACCATCTAGTGTTGGCTAAAATGAAACTGAAGCTGAAGAAGCATTGGATAACTGGAGTGGCAGTATTAAAAATGTTTAGCACAGCTTTTCTCCGGGATACTAACCAACCCAACGAATTCAAAATAATTTTCAATTATAAGTTCTAGGCATTTCACGATCTACTAGAAAAAGGTGGAACTACTATGGAAGACAACCGAAAAGAGACTAAGGAAGTAATGACTTCAACATATCAGGAGATTTCGGGTTGCAAGGAGTATCACCATAAAGAATGGATTTTTGTTGGTACTGTGGACAAGATCGACGAAAGGAGGAGCAGAAAGTAGCGATTAATAGCAACCGGACAAGAACAGAGAAAACCAAGGCACAGGCCAAATACACAGAAGTAAAGAAGCGAGTGAAGAGGAGCATCAGATCAGGTAAACGGTAATATGTTGATGACCTAGCGATAAAGGCGGCAAAGCTGCAAAAGAAGGAGACATAAAGCAGCTATACGATACAATGAAGAAGCTAGCTGGGAAAATCAGTAAGCCAGAATAGCCAATCAAGAACAAGAAAGGCAAACCAATCACTGAGATGCAAGAACAACAAAACAGGTGTGTAGAACACTTCGAAGAACTCTTGAATAGATCAGCTCCACTGAATCCACCAGTCATCGAAGCAGTAGCCACGAATCTTTCTATAAACACCGATCCACCAACAGTCGAAGAAATTAAAATGGTTATCTGACAAATGAAGAGTGGCAAGTCAGCAGGGCCAGACACTGAAGCCAGATACAGAAGCAACTTCAAAGATACTCCACATTCTCTTCAGAAAGATTTGGGAGGAAGGACAAGTGCCAACAGACTGGAAAGAAGAGTACTTAATCAAGATAGCAAAGTAAGGAAATCTTAGCGATTGCGAGGACTACAGAGGCATCACTCTACTTTGTGTACCAGGATGAGTCTTCAACAGAGTGTTATTGAACCTAATATGAAATACAGTCGATGCATAACTTCGAGATCAGCAGGCCGGATTTCGTAAGAATCGATCGTGTACTGACCGAATCGCTACACTATGGTTTATTGTTGAATAATCAGTTTGATGGAATTCGCCTCTGTATCAATTTCCTCGACTACGAGAAAGCATTCGATAGCTCGGATAGGAGAATATTATAGGGCTTTCTACGACATTATGTTGTACGCGAGAAGACAGTCAATATTAGAAGGAATTGTTACGAAGGACAGCATTGTAAAATCGTTCATGCAGGTCAACTCACAAATTCATTCGAAGATTAGACCTGTGTCAGGCAAGGCTGCTTGCTTTTTCTCTTTGTGCTGGTGTTTGGCTGGATCATGAAAACTGCAATCTTTTTTCCCACACACAGCAACAAATGTAGATGAAGACGGACAAGGTAGAAGCAACATACACAAAGGAGAAAGCAAGATCTTTCAATACAAAACAACGAACACTAACCCAATCTCATTTGACGGAGAAATTCTGAAAGATGTAGAAACCTTTACATACTTGGGCAGCATCATCGATAAACAAGGAGAGTCTGATGCGGATGCGAAGGCGTTAATTGAAAAGGCGAGAGCAGCATTTCTACAACTGAAAAACATCTGAAACTCAAACCAACTGTCAATCAACATCAAAGTCACAATTTTCAATACAAATGTGAAGACAGTTGTGTTGTATGGAGCTGCAACTTGCGTGGAGAAATAGAAAAAGCTTCATCCGGAAGATATGAGTATTTATAAACAAGTGTCTACGTAAGATGCTTCGGATCCGTTGGTCAGATGCCGTCAACAGCAGCTTTCTGTAGCAGAGGACAAACCAGCTAAAATCCAGCCGAGGAAGAAATTAGGAAAAGACGCTGAATGTGGATGGGACACATTGAAGAAATCATTAAACTGCGTCATAAGACAATCACTAACTTGGAATCCTGAAAGCCAATGGAGATGAGAGAGAGCCAAGAACACATTGCGTCGGGAATCGGAGACAGACATGAATAGGATGAACAGCACTTAGGAAGAGCTGGAAAAGAAGGCTTAGGACAGAGTTGGTTGGAGAAGGCTGGTCGGCGGCCTATGCTCCACATGGGGTAACATGCATTGATTGATTAAAATTTAATGTTTTGGACTCAACTGTTAAAAGCATGTTTACTTTTTTATGAGCCGATTCTCTTTCATAGATCGGTTATGCTACATGGATATCCAAATTGCAGTATTAAGGTGAGTTATTGACTTGTGACGAGTTTATTGAATGGGAACTGCCTGAACAAATGAACTGCAAGTCCACAATGGAGTCGTTGAACTTAGTAATTCGAATGAGCTGTTTGAAAGACATCTATCATAGCCAGCTAATTAATTGTATCTAACACTTTATTAACGACAGTCATTAGTTAATTTTGATAAGCTTTTAGTTTAAGCATAAAACGTATACGTCCTTCAATATTCCTGCCATAAACACTAATTTAACAGATGATTTCCCTTTCTTAAATCATATCTATTTTACTCAATCCATTTTTTAGTTCTCCTTTATATGCACTATTCAGAGTTTGACTAATTTGAGCGGAAATATTTTTGAATACAGGTTTTGTTTTCACCAGGATTTTCGATCACATTTTCCGTCGGTTTTACTTACGAGAACGAAGATAAATGGGTGGGACGGGGAGATTTTTAAACGATTCAAATAATTTCATGCTGTATTTTTCACAAACAAACTAATGTAATCTTCATGCTCCAGCTCTGTGCTTACAGATAATCATCCGAAGTGTAACTGATTAGTAAACCTTTTATCTTTTTTAATGATTAAGGTAAATAATCGTGATGATTAAGCATGAGATTTAGTAGTTACATTTATTGTGTAATTTGCATACTTTCGTTGCTTGGTTCCTGACTTATGGTCGATCAAAGGTGATTTATACATTTCAAACAGAAATAACTGTATTTCTCTAAATAATTAGTCTATTCCTTGCTCGTGTTTGCTGGGACCACTGAGTAAGCAATACGTGGGTTAGGATTGGAGTACAAGGTAGATAAGATAAGTCTATTGACGAAGTAGTGAATGTTTACCAGCTGAGGTGGTTAGGACATGTGTTACGTATGGCTGACTACCGTCTACCTCGATGAGCATTGTTGTCTGTTGTGGGAGTAGGCTGAAAGAAAGCTAGGGGTGGTCGAACGAAAACGTGGCACCAGTCCATGGAGTCATTGACAATTGGGCTGAGCCATGTTAATAGATACAGACTACATGGTTGGGGCCTACGCGACGATCTTAACAAATGGTTAGAGACGTTAGGTGATATGGCTCAAAATCGTTGGCAATGGCGCAGGTGCATCCACTCCTTGTCTTCCTCCAAATTCCAAGTTTCTGAATTCATCATAATTTTCTCTCTACTGAATCATATTTTTTAAAAATTGTATCTCCTATCTCTATTTCTTTCCATTAGTATTTACTCTGTTACTACCTCCCCTACTTTGGTGCGACAATTTATTCTCTATCTGCTAATTGGGGCATGGCAACTTGAACTGGTGTGCGTATGTACCAAGTTCTACTTTGTAACCAACTGGCTGACTTGCGACATTCGAATGTCGCACCACTGGTTACCATACTGTTCTGAATTTGTATGAATAGTTTAATAGTACAGTGGACTAGTCGTTAGTTGAATTAGCGCATTCTAATTTTTGTGAACCTGACATTCGGTGATGTGATTTAAAACATATACCTACTATTTTTTAAGGTGGAGCTTATACTTTGTTTATGAGAACTTGATAGCTCCTATTTAATTCAGCAATTTAACACTGTATAAACATATACATAGTAACTGTTACATCATATTTGGTACTTCGCTTTATAACTTACCACTTCCAGTCTATTTCACAAATATCAGGAAAGTCTAAATTCTTTATATATCTTATTCAAAAACTGAATTCATCCACCAGTATCATATGTTGATCTTGATTCCCTGAATCTTCAACCGTTTTTACTTCATTTTGCTTTGCACCCAGAGATGCGTTTCGGTGAAGTCCCCGCTTCGTACATTGCGGTCACCTTAGTTAACTTAGATGTATACTCCTACATGATTTATTTTTCACACTGTGAACATAGTCAAATTGTCTGTACAACTTGGGATAAATGTACTGTTTCTGAAATAAATCTAAGGCACCAACCATATAGAAGATTGTAAAGTAAACGTTATGTTACAAATACTTGGCCGTCCAAATTTTGATAATCAAAGCTTGGTTTCATTATTTTTATCATATTTTGAGTAAACCACATTGAGTGGGGCTGAGTTCGAAATTCTAACCTTAATTTTTGAAAGCCGAATGATATTCCCACTTAATCACCGTACCATTGATTACTAAAACCATTAAGTTACAATAGATATGGTGTAAGGTAAGTAAGCTAATCCAGTATGTATTTCAAATCACACTAGTTTTATTCTGTTCAGTATCCTAAATCGAAATCGTGCCATTATATTTTGATCAATCAGTAATGTTTATTTTTGCATACACGATTTCGTTTCAGACAAAATTGAAATTGATCGATTTGACATCTCCCCCTATCAAAGATCATAGTTATCTTCCGTCATCATTATCATCACTATCTATATCTGTTATATGGAATAATTTCAATGATGCAGACATACTGTCTATTGATCCACAACTTTTGATCATTGTTTATGAAGGCCAATTAAATCCAAAATTAAAAATGATCTTTGAGTCACATTCATCAAATGTATTCAACAGATCTTTAATATTTTTGGATACCGATCAGTTTAACGATATCATTAGCGTAGGTTTAATGTTATTTTGTAGTAATCACTTTAATAATTTAGCTCATTTTATTATTGATTCACTTTTTATTCTAATGTTAGTTTTCACTAATCTCATGATTATTTCTGTTAAGTAGTTTCTGAACTGAATGGATCCATTATTACTACAGATTATTCGCTTTGTATGTATTAGATACTTAAATTATGTAACGACTATAATTCTTCATCTTGAGTTATCCCAGAGTGTTGTATTGAGAATGACATTTGAAAGCAACAGGAATTAACTATTCAACCTTTTGTTTTGTGAAATTCTTTTCACTTACTAGTTATGTTGTTTTTGGTTTTTCTTATTATACAGTTCAATTTAGTTCTGTATGGAGTGTTTTATCACTATAAAAATATAAATACATCCTCTATAACTTTGTTCATGACCAAATAGACGCTAGATTTTCCAGTGCTTTACGTCTATTAATTTATATATTCTAAGCAGTCAGTTCACAACTATTATCTTACGTTTTCGGATTCGCTTGTTGTATTGGAAGCAATATTTAATAATTCAAGAAATGCTTCTCATTCCCCACCTAAATGGCATTCATACACAATTTTTATCTTTGAGAGATTGGGGCCTTAATGTTCTGCTGCGCTGTGTGTCAGTCTTTACTTTCAGATATCTAGTTGATGCATTCAAATTCAATTGTAATAATATCTTAGTCAAGGCTATTTTTCTTAGGAATTCATTATATGTATAAAAAAGAATAGAATCACTTCATTAAGCAAAAGTGGTCGTACTAATTAGTTCTTTTTTTTTTGTACATTTCTGTGATCAATATTTACTAACTTTGTGTAGGAGTTTAATTGCTTGATCTAATTCCGTGCAGTCTTTTCACTTACGATTATATTTAAGTAATTATGTTCAAAAGCGGAAATAAAACAATTGAAAATAGGCAGTGAGTAGTGTGGAATAGTACGATGCTCAAAATAGTGAGGTCTTCTTACATTTGTATTGTCGTAACTGGTAAAGAACCATACCATTAGTCTTCTATCAAAAATTACGGTTATTTCACAAATTATAATCAAGAACCTGAGTTCGTCTGCACCACTCAGGTCAAAGGCCAATAAGTTCGTGGGTTAGGACTACGCCTTTGTTCGGCCATACTTGTTTTCCTTAACCTGCGTCCACTGTACTCAGTATAACACACTATATTTAATGATACGTAAGTATGCCTAATATCTCTAACTTAAGCGAATAAAAGTTTTTCGTTTCATTGTCAGCATCATTCACTCAGAAGTCCTATGCACCAACGATGGTATATTCACAGTATATACCGACTACTACATTGTTTGTAAATGTATTTTTTGACTTTGTTATTTCTTAGAGAATTTTATACAAGTGAGAGGTTGCGTGTATATTCTGTAAGAGCTATCTCACGTACCGTCCTTTTTGTTTCATTCACCACACAGGTATCTCGGTTCCAGCTTGGCGTCGTTAGAGCATTTTGATGGGGAAGGAGAGTTCATACCATTAATAAAACAACTGTTAAGTAGACTTGGATTCCTAGGATCTGTTTGTCAGTCGTGCTCATATCGTGGAGAATTTTGTAGTCGAACTAAATTCTCTTAACACTGAGTTGCTTTTCATTATTCCTTAGTTGTAAGTGACCTCAGCTCAATAAGATTATACGTCTCTGTACAATTAACATTCACTATACACCCCAATTACTATAAGTGGTTTCACAAATTTTAAATAAACAGTCGTTTAAACTAATCTATATACCTGAAAGAAAACATTTAATTTATTACTGCTTGTTCATATACCTTCAGGGAGGACATTCTCATCAACCTAACGCGAATAATATTTCAGTATCCGTTTTCCTATTTACTGCAAATACTATGATGTATAATCTTCTAATTTGGATTTTGCTGTATGGCTTCGTTATGATAAGCTTTTTACTGGCTTCCTGGATGATTATTGTCAATCGTGAAAAACTGTGGGTAGTATTTCGTTTTATAAGTATGGTAATAAAATCCATATTTTCATGTATGTTTTTGTTGTTGTATTCTATGAACTTAAGATTACATTGGGAAGTTTTTTTATCATTCTGAACTACACAATCTACTTTTGCTTCACGTCAGTTTACTGAAAATTAATTTACATAAAAGAAACGCCAATTTGCATTTAAAATACACATGTTCATATTATATCATAGTCAGAGTTAACGTATGAATATTGTTTCTCTATTGAATCTCCCGTACTAACTGACTTGGTGAGTTTGTTGAGTCAGTGTTCCTTGTTATATCATTCGTTGCGCATTTGGAATTTTCATGCACCTGCTAAGTGAGAAAAATTAATTGTAACTAGATGTAACTAGAGTGAATTTAATTTTATCACTGACATGCTTTCAGTTCTAACATTTCCATCGTCTGACTTCTCCAGGGTTGACTTCCTTCCAGGAGATAAACTTACTGACTTAGAATATCCAGATGATATAGTTCTATTGAGTGAAGACGCTGATAAAATGCAGAATCCTTTAACTACCTTAAACATGAATGTAAGCATATTTAGGATGCGATTCTCCCCATCCAAATGCTAAGTTTAGCTTCAGGACCGGCTTAAATCGGCACCGAAGTTATTGTTATGGAGCGAAGTAGTTGAATGTGTTAACCACTTTACTTCTCTTGGGAGCCTCATCAGTCCTGATGGTCTGGTGTCTGCTGGAATCTCGGTTCGTATACATAATGTTCGATTGGCTTTTGTCAATTTGCATCACTCGTGGCGTAGGCAAGACATTCGTTTACTGACGAATGGACGCGTTTATTGCACAGCAGTTTGATCTGTCTTATTTTACGGATGTGAAACATGGCCATTAAGGTTAGAGGATATTCGTAGGCTTCTAGTATTTGATCATAGATGTCTCCGAAACATTGCTCGTGTTTGCTGGGACCACCGAGTAAGCATTATGTGGGTTAGGATTAGAGTACTAGGTAGACTAGGATAAGTCTATTGATGAAGTAGTGAATGTTTACCAGCTGAGGTGGTTAGGACATGTGTTACGTATGGCTGACTACCGTCTACCTCGATGAGCATTGTTGTCTGTTGTGGGAGTAGGCTGAAAGAAAGCTAGGGGTGGTCGAACGAAAACGTGGCACCAGTCCATGGAGTCATTGACAATTGGGCTGAGCCATGTTAATAGATACAGACTACATGGTTGGGGCCTACTCGACGATCTTAACAAATGGTTAGAGACGTTAGGTGATATGGCTCAAAATCGTTGGCAATGGCGCAGGTGCATCCACTCCTTGTCTTCCTCCAAATTCCAAGTTTCTGAATTCATCATAATTTTCTCTCTACTGAATCATATTTTTTAAAAATTGTATCTCCTATCTCTATTTCTTTCCATTAGTATTTACTCTGTTACTACCTCCCCTACTTTGGTGCGACAATTTATTCTCTATCTGCTAATTGGGGCATGGCAACTTGAACTGGTGTGCGTATGTACCAAGTTCTACATTGTAACTGACTGACTGATTGAATTGTGTTGACTCACTGCGTTGAGTAAATAGGTGTCTGCGGGCATTACAAACTTAGCATACACTCCAAAGGAGTTTTAGCTTTTAGTTAAAGGTATTTCTTTTGATTTTAAAATCTAAAAGAATAAAGTAACATTTGGTAACACTTTTATCAACGTTAAGATTGTAATGCGAAGTTTCTTATTCTTTAGTTTGTTTTTAATTTGAAAATAACTCAATTCTATAATTTTATTTTTAGTTTAATTAATCAGATCAATTCCTGAATATTTTAAATTAAGTTAGTAATATGCATTAAATGAAAGTGGTCTTAATTATAACCATATGTTAAAATCCTATGTGAAATATAGTTAATTTACCTCTTAATAATGTGTTACCAATATTTTCTCTGGTCACCATCATATCTCATAAGTGTTTTTACTAATAACTTGAAGAAATACAAATTGGTTAGATAAATATTTCTTCAATTATTTTATCATAGTTACTCTACACTAATGTATTCGAATTAATTGTAAAATCAATCCAAACTAAGTTTTGATGAATTAACGGTACGTATCTAAATTTCATGTTATCTACGAACTGATCTATAATTTATGATAAGAATAATGAACAATTAATCAATTGTTTTATAAGAATTTTCGTGTAAAGAAAAACGAATAGATTCACAAAACTTAATCAATCAGTTAGATATTATAACCATTTAAGAATTGATTATAAATTGTGTTAATCAGTTGATAAGAATATTTACAAAATGATCAGTTAGGTTTCAGACTTTTGTGTCGTGTCATCTGTCTTATCTTTGAATAACAGCTATCCTATTTTTTCACTGGTATTGTGATCCTCGGACACGATAGTTTAATTGCGGAACCTTCATTCTGGTCAACTTCATTGCCCACTCATAAGTGAATTTTTCACTAATTTCACAGGTGTTAAATCATCTCATTCTGATAACCATTACTTAAACGTTATACAAAATAATATATCTCTTATAAATTTGATCAGTATGTTGGGAAGATATAATCGATTTTTGTATCCTGATTTGTCAACGCAACATACTGGTTAATGTGAAACTCTATATATTATCAATTTTTCTGTCATTGGAGCATCTTCACGCTTATGATGAACTTAGAATCTCCTATCTAATAAGTTTTAAAGCCAGCCTACACTCTGCAACCAATGTAAGCATAGAACAGCAGGATAATATATTATAGAGTGTGAGGTTACTACACTACAACCATTATGCAGTGCTGGAAAATGTGGATCGCTATTGTACAACAATAAAAAACAAAGTAACAAATAGCAGTCATAATTGTCGGGAATACTGTTTATTACTTCAAACGAAATTTCATCAGTATGTAGTTTGTGATTGTTACCAGCGACTTGATGCGGTTGAATCGTGCAATATTACAACTGCACATTAGTTCACTTACTGGAATAAAGTTCCTGCCTACTCGTCTTCTGTCTTCTAAATTTGCGACTAGGAGGGTTCAAGAGTTTAAATGCTAAGGTAGTCTGCGGCTAGTCAAGTTATCAAATACAAGTTATAACAACTGGCGACGGGGTAGACGATCAAAATGTCAATTACTTTTGAACAAATTGAAGCTTTGCTGGGACGCCAGGAGAAACGCTATGAACAGTTCCAGATACACATACTAGAAATTTTAACCCAGCAAATGAATCTTACTCAGAAGGGGCTGTCAGAAAACTCAAACACATCTCATGCCGACTCCATCATTTCGATGGCTTGGATGGTATTACATTTGATTCATGGTTTAAAAAGTACGAAGATTTGTTCACAGTCGACTCCCAAATTCAGAAAGAATGTTTAGCAAAAGTATCTCTCTCCCACGTGCTGCTCCAGAGAAGCAAGATGAAGCACTCGAGACCTGCCCAAATCATTCAAAATGTGGAACAACCAGGTGATAAGACAACCGTAATCTCAGAGTTATCCACCAAATTGCAAAGTGCATATCCTAATAGACGTACGCGCAGCATAACCACCAGTCCGAGTCAGAAAGTCATTTTGAGAAGCATGCCCAGATCGTCTATGGAGCCTAAGAAGCCACAGTATTCAGCAAACGGATGTATTAAGCCTACGAAAACTGTTACTGTTGTCAAAGTACACTCCAGATGTGATCAAGTCCGTGACTCTCCAATTCAAACGAGTTGTATCAATACCTACTTTAAAACCATGCATGTTCAATACGATCAAGTGTTGTTCCTGTTACTACACAAATTTCTCACTACATTCCGTGGAGGAGGAGATTAGTGGTAGATAGTGGTTGTTTACGTGATTTGTAATTAATAATGTTCCCTTTTCTTTCTGAGTACATTTTAGTTGTACACAACCCCACAGATTTATGTGAACGCATGGGACCATGCCATTATCATTTTTTTTTTCAAAAAGGGAGGGTGGGGTGTTGGGGATTCATAATCCCCAAAAATATAATGGTTGATTAATTAAACGAAAGAAGTTGTATTTGATTTTTTATGAGATTAATTTGTAGACTTTCACCAATTAATTTTACTTCCTACACCTGAGTACAGTTTGACAGCATTTCATTGTATTAACTAAATGATGATGATTTCACTTGATGAATAATCACTGTAAATTAATTGATATAAAAATCGATGCATTTATGTAAATATGGTTCGCTGGTTCGTTACTTCTGTCTAGTTGTTCTGTCAGCTTGTGTTCTTCTTATTCCGGCTTGGAACTCAGTGGGCATAGGGCAGACGCGCAATCATCAACTAGGCACACCTAAGTGGCAATCGGCCAACTAACCAACCAAATTTCTCACGTCATAACACACTTCATGTCTGGTGTCACAATTAAACACTTAAAAATCTGTTAATTTATGTTTCCATTATATCCAATTAAATTGTCGCTTTCATTTTAATTGCTTATTTTGTTAACTTTAATTTAGCACGAATCTTTTGTTTTCATCTAACTTTTTTAGGTTACTAGATTGCACTCAACGTCATGGTGTATTATCCAAGTCTAAATTATTTGCATTCCTTAGTATCATCATGTGTTTGGCAGTCGCTGTTATATCCTTGTTGATAAGTTACTTTTTCTACGATATAATAGGTTAGCTTTTTGCTTATTATATTCTCGTTTTTTTAAAGAATTTGTATGCGTTAATATTATGTTTGTAGTCTGCAGCTGTTCATTTCTTGAAATGTTGAGTGTTTAGTCATTGGAGTCTCTTATTTTTGCCAAAAGAAATATGTTGTATTGAGATTGTTTTATGGATGGCTAAGTGTTTACAATGAGACCTAAAGTCTCTGGGTTCGATTCCATGGCGGAGTCGAGGGTACACACTTTTGAGGAGCCGCATACTAGTACGAAACAGCTGTCCATCGCTCCATGATTTTCAGTGGTACCCTGACTGACATCACTCTGTGATTAATATAAACAACTAAACGAATAAATTGTGTTGCTTGTGTTATGTCATTATCCAGCTTTTGTATCCCATTGTGAATGTAATTTACCAATGACAAAAGCTTAACAATGATGAGCAACTAGAACAAGTTAAAATGGTGCGTTGATTTAATTCTCTGTCTTCTGTAACGTGATGAGGAAAGATCACTGGCAGAAGTAGACTTTTAATTTATTAAAACTCCTATCCGAAAAGCTTGCATGGGTGTCAAAATCGCTACAGTCTAACATTACCGTGTAAGGACATATCTACTACATGGCTTCCTCTTTTAACATTCCAACCATATTCGTATATCAGAATTTTTTGTTATTTAGTATGTCTAAAACATTCTGAGGCCATCTGATTCCTCACTATTACATCCAGTGACTTTGTTGAATAATAATATTTGACCAGCAGAACAGAGCTCGTAATTGCTTTATATTATTTTACTTTAAAGATATTTTATGTAATCCTTGATAAGACATGTATCGTAGTTCTATCAAGTCTTTTTTTGATATGCTGTTGTCACTTATCAGGTACAAAACATAAAACGTTCAACAAATGCCTATTAAGCTAAGTTGCTCCACTTCGCATCTGTATGCGTAAAGAGAATCAGTATTATCAAAAGAAGTAATTGAAAATGATAATATCAGCAACTTCAAAAAACTAAAAAAGATATAAGAATCAAGTGTAATTATACAGAATGGTAATATGATCAAAATTTAAATGAAATGAAAAGAAAAGACTAATGCGTTCGAATGATTGAAATCGAAATATTAGACTACAGATTACTATTATTTCGCGGACACAAATAAGAGTCGTTGTACTTTCTTGCACGATTCACTTTAAGCCACTTACTAGTCTAGCTAACCATGTCTTTTCAAACGTAGTTAGTATATTACATATAGGTGGATAACGTCGGCCATTGATAATATATTTCTAAAGTACTTAAGTTGATGAAAACTTAGTATATATTTAACACATTTGTCTAATGTTATGTGTCTAATACCAGCATCACTGAGGTAGTTGTACCACCTCGCACAAGTAGTACTTAAAAGATATCGTTTACTAGAAAATTATGCATGTCATTAACTTTTGAATGATGTTTTACAATTTCAAAGTAATAAGAAATGAAATATTACTTATTATAATCATCACCTTACTAGGAGATCGAAATTTTGGTCAACTTGCGTTTTCTGAGCTAGATGGTTTAATTGCGGGAGTTTGAAATTGTAATCATCCAGTAACCGATTGTGATTTAGTAAATAAATGAAAAGGGTAGTGCTCTAAATTACTCTATTCTCATCGCATTATTCAAACTATGTGCAATATATCTTTTAAACTGCACCGGATTGCAGAAAAATTCTTTACAGATAAGCTGTAAATTTAGCATATAAAGCTAGGTTTTTAATTTTGATAACTTCACGTTCACGTTTTTTCAATCAAATTTCTTGTATTTAACGTGAATAGTTACTCTGTACTTATCAATACTTACTCATACTGACATGTGTATTATTAGTCAACAGGCGACATCGTTTATAAAAGTTGTTTCATTTACTACTACCACTGCTGTATTGTCAGCGTTATTTAGTACAGTATCATCCATATTTCTTTCATTTTCACCCTTGACTTTTATAATCGATTTGCTTATTTATTTATCTTTTCTTTTAGTTTACATTATAATTTCAGCATTTGTATTAGTTGGCACAATTTCGGTTTCGGACTTCCTTAAATTTGTCATCCAACGTATTTTTCCTTCAGCGAATAAAGTGTACGTTGTATCGTATAATATGTTTTTCTGTTTGGTTCTTTATGTATTCTGTATGTGTTAATTTTATTGAATAGTGAAATACTCTAGGCTGACAAAAGTTGCTTGAACCAGTGCATGTATATATGCCAAATTCTACGTTGCTTGCGACTAACTGACTAAATCTTCCCAGATATGTACATGGTCATAAATATAGATAATGTCGAGTGATCCGTTTATTGAAGTTTACATAATAGCACACATTAATCTGCTTGAACCAGAATATCATTGATAGGAAAAAGGTTGTCAATATGTAAGTCTATTTCAAAGTTGCCTGTGTTTTATCCCACTTGTCCTTACCGTTGCATTTCATATGATAAACAGAGTCATACAAATTGTCACTCTCCCAATCCAGTAATTAGAACTACATAAGACTGAATGAGTGATCACGGCCACATCCCATATTTCCAACTCATAGATCACATAGTAACAGAATTGGAATACAAGGTTACAACATACTACAATATCTATAGCTACGAAGCTATAAAAATATGAGACTGAATAATTCATTTACACCTAACTGTTATACTTGATCAGTAAAATAAAGCATAAAATTAAGTATAAAAATTCTATCAGTAAATACTCCTTAAATATATGCTTACTAACTTATTAAGAAATAACTACCTATGCTCCACGTCCTTCTCGTACTACCTTCGGTAAGCTGTGTTGTACATTTAATATATGAAAGTCAATTATATTCATTATGTTCTTAATTGGGCCAATTACAGATAATAACCTCACCTAGCCAATTACAAGAATGATGTTATATTTACTGAAACGAATGCAACAGCCTAAAACAAGGACTTAATATTCTTAACACCTGTAGGTCTACTCCGAGCAGGAAGGTGAACACTTAATGCTAAACCAAACAGTCCTGATTTCAAATATATTTCACACAGTCAATTGAATATATACCAACGTTCCCAGATCACGCATTAACCCAAGAAATGCAATAATTTCATTACGAAATGAAGGCATTAATCATAGGAAATAGGATAACGGGTACATAAATGACTATTTCTAGCTCATGAAAAGAAATTGATGAATAAAAGTTCATGGTTTACATAAGAGCTCAAAACAATATTAAAATAACAAAAATAAAATATTTCTGTGGTTTACTAATAGTTCATAAATCCGGTATGCCACTGAGACCTATAGTTTACGTTACAAACACTCTAACTTATGCTGTCGAAATATCTAAGAAACATACTAAAACCACTGCAATGAAATTTACATAGTATTTACAAAGATCCATGTAGTTTCAAAATAAAAGTATCAAAAGTAATTAGTCTAAGTAAACGAAACTATGATGAGTTATTCTGTTGTATCCGCATACATAGGTGTTTCAAGTTGATATCTGTTTACACTTTCTTACTGGTTTACTAGAGAATGATTATACATTATCTAGCCGATGTCGCTTAAGAATTACTTCAATCATGACATCCCTAAATTATGCTTGAATTCAATCTTCTTCACTTTTAATGGGATTCTATACGAAGCAACTAAAGGTGAACCAGTTGTATATTTTGTGTCTCCGATTGTGGCAAACCTACTTATGGCTCATGTAGAATCATATATTTTTATAAATACCATCAAATCACAAGTAATTAACATCTAGCGCTTTATTAATTTTGCAATAAATTTTATTAAAATCTACCAAAGGGAAATGACTTATTATTGAATGATAATAATAATTAAACATCACGGATTGGTACCGTCGTTCCATTTTATCGCTGTGATACAGTGAGAGATTTCCACAGGATTTTAAAAAATCATGGAATTCAAGTATTCTACAATCTACCAACACTATTTTAGGTTTTTTAATAAGAATAAAAGATCTTATTCACCCTTACATAAAACTGTCTACAAGTCAGATTATGTTGAATCTAATGCTTTCCATGTTTTACAGTTTTCTCAAAAAATCTTGACCCGTGCCAATGAACATGGGGCTACGAGAAACAACATCCTAATAATTTTGTCTAACTAAAAAAATTACAAATCAAATCAGCAATTACAGTACGTTTTACTTACAACGCCCATAAAGTCATCATTAAAATAACTAAATTATTCAAAGCGGTTTTCCTAATTATTAATATTGGCGAGTAGTTGAAGCTTTTCACATATTGCTAAACCTTACTTCAATTAATAGAAAGGAAGGCCTTACTATTTGTCCGACGTGAACTATCTGTTTGAGCAACCACATTTAAACTGAATCAAATCTCACACATGACTAACGCACAATCTTTCTTCATCTCCTCACCCTGAACATACCCACTTACCGTTCACAAACTCTCACAAATGTGTCTCACTTTGAATCACCTTGATCCGAATGACATGTCTCTTTTTTCGTTTGTACTAAATATCTTGGTTTTCATTAATTTTTCTCCATCAGTTAAACTCACGTTAATTTAATTCGGTCATTTATTTATTCCTTGAAGAAGCTGCCTACACTAAGACGCGGAAAGTCAGAAATTTTATTAGAATATTAGAAATGTATTACTTGTTTCTATCGCCAAACCTTTCATATTCTCACTCTGTTTAAAATCATTAAGTATTACTTTGGTATTTATGCCTTCTAGTAATCTGTGTATTTAACGTAATTTTGGTCAAGTTTAATTGTAGTAACTGTCGAATTCTTTTATTTCAAATGTAATCGTTTTTTCAGATAATAATTCGTTCGATGTTTCTCGTGCCCCTTTAATTCTTTAATTTAGGGTAACATTTAATGCAAAATGTTGTCGTAAACTTGGTCCAAAGAAAGTAAGCATTCTTTCCCTCGTCACCTTACCGATCGGTTTAGCTATAGCTATAACGTGGTTGGTATTTCGTAATGACGAAATGTACGTTTTGGTTTTTGTTAGGCTCTTTTTAGAAAACCTGTGCATATTTGTTCTCACTAATGTTAACATGCGACTGTTATTTATTATTTTTGCTTCATAACACACTATACATATGGTACTATAAACAATGATTTCTTCGACTAGTTACTCAAGAATGCTTCCTTCGCAGATATCATCTAACCAACTTTCATTTTGCAAGAGATCTGTTCCGTCGGATGAATTGTGAAAATATTAACTATTTTAAACATTTTGAGTGACAGTCTGCCAATTATTTTGGACACTTTTTCTTACCTTTCAACTGGGAATCGCTCCTTTAAAACTATACATTTGTATTAGTAATGTCAAATAAAGTATCTGAGACCGTCAACCTCCTTACCTAATGTAGTGGTCCAAACAATGCTGGCGAATTGATAGGTATCAAAACCTCGGAATTACTACCCAAAACGTGCTTAGTCTCTTTTTAACCTACATCATCTTGGATTTGTCATCGGTCTAATCACACTTTAAACGATGTTCCTGTTTGTACTATTGTACATGTATGAAAGAGTGGTAAATGAAGTGCCGGAAATTGCTAGGTTACAGGTTTTTGTCTGTAAGTGTTGTTGGAAATATTTCCTAATTTATCACGCAATCACTAAAAAGCTAACACTAATTTTATTTGTTGTATAGCAGTGGTGGAAAGCAATACGTATTAAACATTTGTTGTGTGTTCATTCCGAACTCCTTGGAAGTGTGTACTCACTATCAAAACCGAAATCTTCTAATGCTTATGTGAACATAATGTTCAGTCCTCCACACTTTTATCTTCATTTTATCAGTCACTCTCTGTCATCAATAATGACTATCGTACACCTCATTCTGCTAAAACTCTGCTGTCACAGTCTCTCACTAGGACTTCAGTAATCCATTATGAAGCGGGAACCAGTGATAAGGCGATTATTATTAAGTTAACTATTGAGATGGGTTTCATCATTGCAGTCTGATACTAACGTATCCACTGAAACGTGTTAAGGTTTTAAGTTAGATCTAGCAGTAATCGGGAATACACTACTTCAAGAATTGCTAGGAGTATAACGAAACAATTTTTCATTGCTTTCTGGCCTCCAGTAGCTCATCGGCGAAAGTTATTCTGTGGTGAAAACTATCATAAGAAACAATCATAGTTTTATTCATTCAGTTTTTCATGGTTTATGATAATGTAGTTGCTGGATAACTACTTTGCTTTGGAGTCGGCGTTTTTTACTGGTACATCTGTTGGAATAAATCTAAACGAACCCAGTTTAATAAATATTTTATTAAAGTTCTTATGATAGTGTATGATATCGGTAATCTGAATCTGACTGCTGATTAAGTGGTAAAATACATTGCATTTATCCTGTGAATATGGAGCACTGTTTTTTAATGGAATAAATTAATTGATAGCTGCTTATTATCACTACATAAGTGAGAGGTTTATAATATATTGAACGTCATCTAAATTCAGTGGCAATTATTTATGTCTTCTACTTTAACGTTATGGATCGTTCTGATTATTATATTGTGTGAATTGTTTTTACAAGGATTGGTTGGCCTTTACAGTCTGTCATCGGAATGCTTATAGTGGCGACGGTCATTTCATCTGGATTAATTATACCATCAGCCAAGGTAATCAAGAAGTTTTTCTGTTGTTGTTTATTTTACTGCATATCTTATCCACTAGGTATCTTTCCTTTACACTTGATATTGTTTTCTGGGTGTGTTTCTATTTCTACACTTTGGTAAATTATAATGTTCATACAGTGAACTACAAATAGACATCAGGTGTTTCAAGATTATGCTGCTTATACTTTATTATAGAACGTATTTCACTATCGTGCGATTGCTTGATGGATTTTCTTATAAAATGACATGATTGCTCTAGTATGTCTCTTCGTCCAACTTTTCGTTGGGGGTACTCCTTATGTCTTACTGGTTGTTGCCTCTGTTACTGTTATGTCCTTGTAAGTTTAAGAAAAAAATTATGGAGTGAGTTGAGAGGTTATATCCTCTGCTGTGATAATTTGTAGGGCTGCTGACCAGTAGACGAGGCACGAGGCTAAAACCAAGTAGTCATTAATGCAGATCACAGGTCATTGATTATTGTAGTTCATTTTTTAAATATATCATTGGTATAACAGTGAATATAAGTTCAGAATACCATCAACTTTGAATAAATTTTGCGATAGTCAACAAAAGTGATTCATAATACAATTTGAATACCAAATTACATTCGTTTTATTAACACAATCAAGTATCATAACTTTTTGAACTGGAGTAATGTTTAGATTTAGACGACGATAACTCACACTGAATTACATTAAATATGATGCGAGTTTCAACAAAAAAGACATGCAAATAAATCAATACACAGTTTTATGTTTGATTTCTAAATAATTATATTCTTGGGGAATTCAATTCCCCACTGATTAGAATCCCCATAGTTTACAAGTTTAGTTTATCCTGTCACTGAAAATTGGGTAATAGGCATTTAATTGAAAAGAACTTGTGTTTGATAGATTTCAAATATTGTTATATTTATGTCAACCGATTGTGAACAACGACCCTGTAACCAATACTATGACTGAAAACAAATGCAGCTAATTATTTTATACCTACGAATCTGCCTCGGTGCTACTAGCCCCAAACCAGAATTTGAGAATACAAAAGTAGCAAACTAATCAACCAGTTGAAGTCTGTGTTTCACGCTGTTTATGCATAATCAACACCTGACCGCACATGTGACCGATTAAGGAAATAACATCAACGTCACACAAGGGCAATAATGATTGGAAACTTGGTTAACGCCCACACGATTAATTAGTCGGAGTTTATTAATGGAAAAACGACGTAGCAACAGTTAATATTTCAAATGGGAGGTTAGGGCAAGAGGAATATACGAACAAAAGAAACAAAGTGTTTAATACATGTAACGTCGAAATATATGGAATAAGCTTCTGAAATATAGTACTTTAAGTTCGTCATTTTCCTTGATTATCCCGTTATATCACTCTTCTTTTTCGAAGATGACACTAAAAATGCGGTTCTGCGTATTCAGCTTGAATTAAATGCTGTCGGATACGACTACAAATGTGCTCGAGTGAATAAAAAATAACATAATTAGTTGTATATTAACTAAGCATTCCAATCTACTAGTCTTCTCCTTATGGATAGAACATACATTGCGGAAATCATCAGACTGCATCACGAGGGAAGCATTAACCGTGGAATCCTATTGGGAAACGGAAAAGTGAAAAGCCAAAGAACACACTGCGTAAAGAATTGAAAGCATATATCAAAAGGATGAATAAAAACTGGGAACAGCTGGAAAGGATTTCTCAGGACAGAGTTCAATGGAGAATACTAGTGTACGGCCTATATTCTTCTGTGAGGGGTAACGGGCGTAAGTAAGTAAGTCTTCTCCTCGACGAAAAGTTGTAGTGTCTCTGAGTAATACCAGGAACGATATCATGTTATTCTGAAGACTTGATTTTTCCAACACCATATTGCTACAAATCACTAATCTTCTGTACTTGTAAATAATAGAGATGATAATATGGCTTCTCAGCAGCTGTATTATTTTGATATGATAGCTTATTACTTCTTCTTATTGCTAAACACATCCACTTCCCCTAGCTTTTAACAGGAGGTTAACGCGTGCCACTTAGGATGCCTTTTTGATGCGGACCAGTAGTTTTATGATTTGCAATTTTATTAGAATAATGATCTGGTACTTGAGGAATTAGATTGAACATTGCAGCTAAACTGTGTTTCGTTGCTAAACTGCTAAGCGCAGTCTTCTCCAGTGCTTCATCTGTGTTATTCGAAACAACATTATTGGCCAACAGGCTCATACAAACCTGTATTGAATATATTCTTTGCATTCGGGCGTGTTACTTGTACAACATTTATGTGTCTGCTCACTGTTGAATAGTTTAGGATGGTTGCATAGTGATCTTTTTCTCATTGGTCCTCCACCTGATGTTAATCCCGAAACCACTTTCGTATTGTTATCTATTTCTTTACACTAGAGTCGTTCACAAATAAGATTTTTGAATATCTATGATATAATACTTATCATACGTTTTTAATATATACTTTTAGTAAGTTAGATAGGGTGTTATGATACTTGTGGTTAGTGATTTTTTTGTTTCTTATTCGTTCATTTCTTCTCACTAGGTCGGTACACTGTTGCTCACTGCATTTTTGGCTTATGATATATTCTTTGTTTTTATCACTCCTTTATTCAGTGTAAGTTGTATATTTTGAACTAAACAGTTCATTTTATGCTTGTTATTTAACGTTAATAAGAAAATTCTGCAAATATCTGTTACCTTTTAATATTATTTAAGGTGTATAAAATAATGTAAGCATCTGCACTTATTGTTTTGTTATCATGACTAAAATTTTGAACTGGCAACAGAATAATTTTAAAACGTTATGATTATAATCACGTGCAACTCAGTGTATTTCGGATAATAAGATAATCTTGGTCACATTGTCACAGTTTCTTTTAATAAATTATCAGTAAGTAAAGAATGTTGGAATAAACATCCATTTTGATAAATTCCTCATCATGTCTCTGCGTTTATAAATTTATAAATATCATGTTTCATTAGATAATATCGTAGAGCTTTCAAGCTGCGAAAACGTATATCAATCACATCGACGACTTTGCGGAAACAGCAAATCGCATTTATGAGCGAACGCAGTATCAACCCAACATACTGTCACCAACTTCTGACAGATAAATTTGAAAACTTAGAAAATAAAGTAGACATTTGAAGTGAATTATTAGCTTAATGCATGATAAAGGCATGACTTTAACCACAGCCTGCGTTTGAAAATCATAGGATGTTTCGTTTAGAAGTTTCACTAGGGCATCTAGAACTTGTTCTGCTATGTGCTCAAAAAGAATGAAACTTTTACAACTTAATCGCCATTTGTGTGACACAGTATTGTTTTCGGGAAAGTTTTCCAGTCGTACTAGCTGTATCATGGGGTTTGTAGATTTAGTTGGTGAAATAGAAAAGTTACTAGTTTCCGTGACCTTATTTTCAGGAGCAGTGCTGGTAATTTGTGGAAATGTAATATAAATCAAGACATGATAGCTTTGGTTATATAAAATATTGTCAAGTGATTTAAATAATAAGAATCCACTTACATTAGAATTTATACACTTGTAACTCAACACATTTGAATATCGATAATGTAAAATAATCAGTGAAGAAAATTTACTTTTCGATGATGTCATTTACATTAGCTGTACAATCGTATACATAGAGGAATTACACACTTAATAGTCTATACTAAAGTAGAAGTACTACGTCAAGAAAACAAGTTGTTAAAGTCTCTTGAGAAGTTGCATTGGCCACACAAGGCATGCACTGTCAAAACGGATCTCTGAACACTTTCCTACTTGGTTTTCTAAAGCGATACGGAGATCTATGAATTGCTCTGATCTCGAACACTTGATGACCTCTGGTTATGTTGCTCCACTAGAATCATCCACATTATTCACAAAATCAAATAAATTTGTTCTAAAAGGGTGCAAATTGAAAAATTATGTACAGCGAAGGCCTTAACCATCCACCGATTCAAACCAGCACTTTGCATCCAGAAAAAATACGTTCCAACGCTTATTTTACCTTGATCGTATGCTTCTCTTGTTTTTCATAATTAGTTTTCAGTTCTCTCTTAATTATTAATTATCTGTTTCTTCATCATGTAATTATTCTTGTCTTTATATCCCTCAAGTGGAAAGTTTTTATAATTCTGTCTTTCAGAGAAATTTTCAACAGTTATTTAGACTTTTTTGTAACCTATTTCTGTCTTCCTATTTTTATGACTATTACTTAGCTGTTAATTGACACTTGAAACCATTTGGATTCCTTCTCAAGTGACTTTGACAACTTGTTTTCTTGACGTAGTACTTCTACTTTAGTATAGACTATTAAGTGTGTAATTCCTCTATGTATACGATTGTACAGCTAATGTAAATGACATCATCGAAAAGTAAATTTTCTTCACTGATTATTTTACATTATCGATATTCAAATGTGTTGAGTTACAAGTGTATAAATTCTAATGTAAGTGGATTCTTATTATTTAAATCACTTGACAATATTCTTTGTATATTTAAATAACTTGGTAACGTGACATGATGTCCTAGTAAAGTCTATAGTTTGCATAATATTAATGTCGCAGCATGTACAAATATATCTAATGTTTGGATTTTGTTATCAAACTTACCACTTTTGTATTGAGCCTAAATTCCAGTTCATGGTACGGTTGGGTGCTAAACTAACAATTTTTCTAAATACACTTCCTTCATCCGATGTACTAAAACATTAGTGCTAAGTAATTCACACAGCTTATTCCAGAGGTAAAATATTACATTGTATTTAAATCACAGACAAAACAAGTTATTGAAATTTTTGAAGTTATCCACGAGTGTGTTTCGATATTACTACATTTGAACAATGCTTATTGTACAGACATCTATTCGGTGTTTATGCATATGTGCTATTGAGTTATTTGTGCTAAATAAGTATAGTAATGAGTTACTTGACTTTATACTAGTTGGTAAATTATGAGAATATACAAAGCGTGATTGCTACAAGTCAGCTATTAGTGGATATTATATCCCATTCCGGGACATATACATGATATTTGGAATCACTCATTGCTGACTGTAGCTGATGTAACTAATAACCAATTAAGATGCTTTATTTGTTTTCACCTTTGATTCTTTGTCAGATTATTTTCTCTTTTAATACATCTGTGCATTAAACTACTAATTCCTACTCCCAACTTTGATAATGAACAAGATTGCTTCTTATCCTTTTTTTCCATACCTGCTAACCAGAAGTAAAAGTTCAACCTTCTGCAGAATTTTAATTCCCCCAGCGAGGATAGTAAACATCTGTTTCTAGTGTTTAATTTTCGTGTAATATTAAATTTATAACGCTTTTCTGGATAGGATAACATAATGGTGTCTAAAACATTAGGTAAATGAATGGTTAACGATGTTCTTCTAAGCAATAAGAGAGAGGATAACGTGGAAATTTCGACTCCCAGAACAATAAATTGAAATTTACATTGCATAAATTACAAAATTTGAATTTCACGAGTTATTTTCATATTCCAGCATCCTCAACACCCCATGTTTAATAACATACTTTTCTTCGTCTCACATAAAATCGAACTGTCTATCATCTTCATAGATACTAAATATATAATGCATTTATATTACAGTAAAGCTAATGTACTAGTAAAAATTGTTTGTACTGAGGAGGAAATGCTTTTAATGTTAATTGTTTTGTGACAAGCGTAGTAATATATAAAATGATTAATTTGAAGGAAGTCTACTTCTAGCCCATCTGAAAGTATTTTCGTCTAATTTGTATTTTCCGATCGCTTTCTAATTTGTGGTGAATTCAGTCAACTACAACTTAATACCAATTTCCACAAACCACCTAAATTCATTTCGATTAAGAGCTGGAACTCAATGTATTCATCTATTAATTGTTGACCATTCATTATTCACATACTGAATTTTCATACTGTCTAGAAAGTTAGAGATATTTGAGCGATCTTATTGGTATACCTCTATGTTAAATATGACTCCTAAGGTAAGTCGTCCCATACAGCTTAATGACCCAAACACTGTCGATTCTTTCTTCACAGTGTATAACCAAGAGTCATAATACAAAGAGTTATGGAACAGTATATTTCATACAAACCGGAGAACCAACTGTGTATCATTCTGCGAAGGAAGGTAGTTTGTCAGCACTGCATTTCTATACAAATAAATAAGTTTATATTCTTAGAGGGTCTACGAAATAGGTCTTCAACAATTCCACTTACCAGTGATTACTGAGTTATCTTTTCTTTTCAAATTCATAATGATATATTAGTTCTACAATTTGAATTTCTTTTCTTTCATTTTCGAATAATCTTCAGTCACATACACCAGTTACTGTTAGTTCCACTCAAAATATCGAACTAAGTAGAACACGACGCTCAAACACTAATAGTTATATGGAAGCTGTTGCTACTGGTACGGCTGGCAAAAGTGGAGAGCTGCTACCATTAGCATTCCGGTTACTTGTCAATGAATATGTGGAAGTAAATAAACAAAATATTGAGATCATACCACACACTTCACTTTTAGGATTTGGTGATGCTGTTATTCCTGGTAATATGTGTTTGTTTTTTCTGCAAGTTAGATTTTATTTACAAATATATTCTATTTATATATCTTACATACTCTGGGCGCCCAAGTTTTGTGAATCTTTTCGTTCTTCGGACAAAAATTCCTATAAAATTAAATATTATTTGTCTATTTTATGTATGGCTCGTTATCTGGAAATGGTTTTGATCTGATTAACGATGCACAATTCCAAATAGATCAGTAACAAATTGAGCAGAATAACGTGAATTCGTTTTATTTCGTCAGGTTCCTCATGAGCTGTATGCGACCTGTAATTTTTAGAATCAAAATTTCAAATAAATTTTAACACATCTATAGAAGTGAAGCCAGGTAGAATTTAAACAAAATACCTGTTTGCAGTGTCTAACCTACATCCAAGTAAAATTTAAAGTATTAAATCGAATACTACAAATATGTATAAGAATATAGGAGAACTTTCTAGAACATTATTTGGGATAGTGCCAAAAGATCATTAGTTCTAAAACTAAGTATTTTTTTAATGAAGTAACAGAACACAAACGATTGATGAGGTGACACATTATTTAGGGTATATTGATGATAATGATTCATCTTGTGCATTTGTCAATGGAAATTTGTTGCACATTAAGAAAATGACTAGAAAGCAACGTCTGTCTCGAAAAATTCGTTGATAGGATACACATCATAAACGCATCATCAACATGGTTAAAATATTTCATCATCTTGCCAACCTATTTTTTAAGCTGTCTTTTTAAAATTGGCCAAAAAATGCCATCAAGGACGGGATCTGGTCGACTTCAGTTATAGTAGTAAAACAGAAAAAGGGGTTAGACGATGCTTAGGAATCACTGCAATATATAGTTTTATGTTTTATAATCGAAAATAACCGATAATGTACTATAGATCTTGGTACTCCTTGTTGTTTGATATTCATTGACGAGAAGTATTTGTAGTCTACTCGTGAGACTCAAATCTGTGCAGTAGCTTGAAATTTTACCACTGTTGATCTCTTATAGATTATTACTTAGTAACCAATTAGTGTAAACATCTCGGGCCTACACATAAATTTACGTTTCCAGCATACGAGTTGTAAAGCTGAACGTTTCTATTCAGTTGCTTAAACTGAAGTAAGTTGAGGATAATTTGAATCTGATATTTAATGACTGAAAGTTGAAATATCTTAACTATGGAATACGTTTAAAACTGATATGAAAGAGGATAGTTAAAAGCTTTTGGTTTACATTGTGATAGATATACAATTTGTATAATCATTACGATTCTGTACTTTGTCACTGTCATTAATGTCTTTTGCAAGTGTCTATTAATATTTTTTATTACACAGAAAACAGTTTATTTTTTACGTCACATTTTACTATTACTAACTTTATTGTCTTTTTCTTTCCGAAAAAAATATATTTAGGAATTTTTCTCATGTTTCTGATATTCTATGATGCATGTTGGCGTATTCCTTATTATCGACACTATTTAGGCGGACTTTTAGGTCAGTTATTACTTTCATTATTGGTTTGCTCTTTTTGTTTGTAAAATAATACATTAATAAAGAATAGAAATAATTACGTATCAGTATTTATCAATGCTGATATCACGAACTGATCTGAACCAGAAAACTATTGGTCACCTGGAAGCACTGGACAGCCGTTTCGTCCTAGTATGGGACTCCTCAGCAGTGCGCATCCACGACCCTGTTGGGGATCGAACCCAGGACCCTCTGGCTCCACGACGAGCGCTTTACCATTGGACCACTGAGTCGGCTCCTAACGGTTGATATTTCTAATTTAGTCAACTCGTGATACGTTTGCGCGACCTCATCCATTGTCATCGGTGAGTAACTGCCTCACACCCGACACGATTTACATAAATTTTTTGTACTCGTTATCTATGTATTTGTTCAAATGGATTACAATGTCCTCAATCCACTTCTCGCTACTCTTGCTTTTGAAGTTTTCAGTCCAGTAAATTATTTCTAAGTATGATAGCAGAATGTTATGCTTTTTGTTAACAAATTGTTAAGTATTCTATCGAATTACTAATCACTTTAGCCTTTTGATACTTTATTTTACTCTAAAAGATAGTATTGTTGGTCCATTCCTATTGTTCTCCTGATTGAAAAGCTCAGTATAGTATATTTTTTAATTTAGACGAGTGAATAAACCGACAGCCTTTGAAAATCTTTGTCATTATGTATCCATGTTACGAGAATAAATAATCCTTACACAATTTCGAGGAGAAATGACAAAAATTAATTATCGACTAAATATTATGTTAATTTACGCCTCCGTACTACCATAGATCCATTGTCTCAATTAGTTTATTTCTTTTATATAAGTTGTACTCTCACAAACTTTTAATTAGGTTAACAAAAGATAAAATAATTGATTACTAGTACGTTTAGTTATCCTGATGTATAAAACATGTGATTATATAACTAAAATATATGGCCTTAATTTTTAAATAGATATGAAGAGTAGTTTAACTACAAAAATGAGTAACTTGTATATAGTTAACTAGTCTGTTTTCCGTTTGTAAATGACTTAACAGTAATACGTACTTAAGTTGAACTGCTTTTGTGGTTGGTTTTACTTAGTCGTTTTGATATGTCATAGGCTGATCTCGGTTGTGAGCCAATGGGGAATAGAGCTTTGAACAGCTGTTTCATTCTACTATGGGACTTCTCACCAATGATCACTCAGCACCCCACCACAGATCGCACACAGGATCTCCGAATCTCGCCGCCAACGCACAATCAGCAGCACCACTGCGAGAGTGTTCAATGGTTAAATTTTTCCCACAGACGATTTTCAATGTAGCGTGACAATCATCTCATGCTATTCGTGGTAACCGAATCACTCCCGGATTGTTTTAATCCCACCAGTCACAACTTCTTGTTAGAATTTGAAAAGATTATTAAAGTAAACCACGAGTAAGGTGATTATATTGGTTACAACAACAAGGCAGTAAACGTTGTAGATAGCTTCTGTCATAAATTTCCCTTGCAATTAAGCAAGTGACATTAGCACTGTTCTCTTTTTACTATTTTTCCAACAACAAGTTCCATGGTCTACTATATATTATAGCTGTCTGAGGACTGTTTTGTCCTTGTCGAGATATTTTTTTTACCTATTACGCGTATTTCTGTGACTATCGTCAGGAATTTTTTCTTCTGGGGGGGGGGCAGGTTATTTATACCATTCAACTCAGCTTGAAATACAATGTCATAAAATCAAATTTATTACCTTAATTGGTGTTTGAAAACAGATAACCACGCAGTTATTTAATTGTTCAGCTGAGTTACGTGATATGAATTATCAGGCTCTTAATCTTTTAAAATGTACACTAAATGACATCCACAAGTTTGGCGATGGAGAATATTTGTTGTTCTTAAATGTTTGACTGCTTTGATGAGCTAAGCTATTTAAATGCATGAAGTCGTGAGTATCTTCTTCAGTTCCAGTTAGTTGTAATTGTATTTGGCTTTTGATAACTGACATGTTGCCAAGTCATTTAAATATAATTAAAACGCAGAATTCAAATACTTGACTGTACATTTGAGAAGCTTAACAGCATTCCAATGTCCTAAATTCTCCCTTGGGTGAATTTTAATTATTCCAATTCCTTGTTGAATTTTCAAAGCCTATTTGACGAATCTGATTATCCTGCATGTTTCTGAGTAATTTAAGCAAGACTGGAATTCACTGGTACTCGAATTCTAACATTATCGATCTATTATTTTCGAATCGTTTAGCAAATTACTGAATAGCCAAAGCACTATTTATACATTAGTTACTTCTAGCTGCCACCCTAATTAGTAACTACATAGCAGATAATTTATTTCCTTGCCATCTTATTTCCCTTCTGAATAATTTAAAAAAATTCAATTGTATACATATTTTCTCACAAAAAAAAATTAAATACGACTCATTCTTCTCAGAAAAGTAAACTTGATTCATCTTTAAAAGTGGTTGACTATCTCTTTCTCCACTAAGAATAATTTTGAGCGAATTTCTGTCGTGTTATCTTTCGGTTACAGTTACCTGAATGGGTAATGTCGTACCAAAAACAGTATATGGTGCTAAAAATGTAAGCATTTGCTTGTAAGTCATTTTTTGCCACATACCTCACAAACATCTCAATTTATTCTAATAACCTTGACATAATATTTATTTGTAGTCACCTGTTTCTTCATACTGCCAACATTTTACATTTTTGTACATAATTTGTCTTGAAACTTATTAATTCTGAACGTACGTAGTCAATACTTCACTTGATAATTATATTCCTGAAAACTTTTAATTACTAGTTATTGCATACACACATACAGACACTAGTACTGACGGTTAACCGGTTTCGCAATAACTAGTGTTCTTAAACTCATATTGACATCATTCTGTTTAGGTGATATTAAAGATTAAATAATAATTGATTGTTACGAATCCTAGAAGTGATCATTTCGAAACATTTTACTATTTATCTGTTAGTTAAATAACCGTATAATAATGTTAACCTTTTGTTGACTGTATATAGTTGTCATAAATTACTTTGATTGGTTTTCTTCATGTATGTGTTTAAATACACGTATATGTTGAAGCAGAGTTTGACGAAGATCTAAGTAGAATTAGTATTGTTCGTTTATCCCAAAGAGAACATAGTAGTAATATTCTTAGAGTAAAAGAACTTAGTGTTTATTTCACCAATGCATTTGTTCATTTGTTGCTTATTTTTCTACTTTGCACTGAAATGGCTATTTCTTTAGGTTATTCGCTGGGCTTCATGGTCACCATTATTGTGCTACATGTTACTAAAGGAAGTCAACCTGCTTTATTGTATCTTTGTCCATTCATTCTTCTTACAACTTTCGTCGTTGTTGTCACGTGTGATGGTCTAAGTGAATGGAAACTATTATGGTCAGGCAGTTTGCCTGTATTGACCAATGTTAATGTGGATACAAACGATGCTAATGAGGTCGATCAATCACCTAATCTTTTAGAAGTACTTAATATCCATTCGTCTGAAGATAAGTCAATTAACGATTCGAAAATCGTACTAATCTGAATAATAATAATGTTTATACTAAGAAAAGAAGGAATTTTGCAGTTTTCATTTCTTTCTTATCTCTGTATATACTTATTATTAGGCTTACAGTGTAATTATACTCGCTTTTTATCTGTTTGTAAGCACACTTATTTACTATAGATATTGTCAACTACATAATTCTCATAACTAATCCTTTCATTAAATAACATGTGATCTTACGTTTAATGCAACAATTATTGCTTAATAACAAACTTTTGAAATTTTACCAGCTCTTTTACAAATTCAGGATATAACAATTTATAATTAATTATTGGTGTACAGAAATTCACAATCTAACAGCTGATGTGGCATTCATTAATATTTGCTACCGCCCGTTCGAAAACACTATGGAAGCAAATAAATGTGTTTCCAAGGTAACGTGTTATCAGATAAATGAACAAAGTATTATATCAGAAGGGAGCTTACATTTGTAACTATATTTCTTGTTCTTAATATCGTTATTCGTAGCGTTGTTTTACACTACTAAGCTGTTGCCTCAAACACATGAATACTTAACTGTAGAATGATTCTATTATTTATCAACTTAGTGTTGTGTAATTCAAACCTCGTTACTTTTGCTGTCTATTTTATCGTGAGTATGTAGTCTCGCTAAGTTCACTTCCATCTTATATCTCTTGTCAACATACCACATTCCAGATCATTACAAACCAAGATAAAGATATAATTTAGAAACCAGTTGTCCTTCTAATTCACTAATAGATACATGGTCATGTTTGATTTTAGTACAATGAAACTTTTTATTTAATATGTAGTTTATGGAAAGTTGGTCAATTTCGCAACTATTGCTAATCACGTAAATACAAATATCAAAAGCTACTCTTTTCTGGGAATTATATTTGATTGTCAGTCATTCATAACGTAGAACCTGGTCTAAATGTACGTTAACATAACGGTGGCTAAGTAGCTGAGGTAATATTTGCATCTGCGATGAGAAAAAACGAGACATCGTGATTTAAAAGTGTTTTTATCGCCGTTGATGTTAATAT
This sequence comes from Schistosoma japonicum, assembly GCA_025215515.1. NCBI lineage: Eukaryota > Metazoa > Platyhelminthes > Trematoda > Strigeidida > Schistosomatidae > Schistosoma > Schistosoma japonicum. The sequence continues at coordinate 66,511,236 of CM046061.1, read as the reverse complement.
CGACTGAAATCGATAAGTTGCCATGTATGCATTTTCATCTAATTGCATCGACACAGAGATAGTTCACCAATGTGGCTAAAGTTTGATTGCGACTGGAATACGGAAGCCGAAATGCGCTTCCTTTCCTATTCGGAACTAATTTGATGGGTGTACCTACATTCCAATCCTGGTGATCATGCCGAAACTTGAGTTCAGTCTGTTCATGTCAAGCACCAATGCGTTTGCCACTGAGTCCTGACAATCACTTGTACAACAAGTATGTATGTATAATTAGGAAGTGCTCGTATTTTCAAAATGATGTTTTAGTAACACTCCATTCGAGATGCATGTAGAGCAACAGGGACTGATCAATTTCAGTTCACAACAACATCACTGCGAATATATAAATACCTAATTATATGTACATACCCGTTGCACGAATGCGGCTGTAGTGAACACAATGGCATCTGATACAAATGAGCCGAGTTTGAGTTTCAGTGTGAATATCAACAATGGGATGCAGGCACATTTAGCTGATGAGTCTTAAATAAAGCAACGTTTGTTGTGAATTCTACTTTAATAACAATGAAAGGTATCTTGTCAGATTCACCAAATTCACTTTCAAGGTTAACGAAATTGATAGGTCTTGGTCTATCAAAGTATGTATGCAGTGTTCTTCAGACGATAGGAGGGTAAACAACTGAACAATTGAGATAAACTAATAATGTGTAATAAAAAGAACTTGCTGCTTTTGAACAGTGTAGTTGTCATTCAACTTCCATATGGCTTATTTTTGAAGGTGCAATACTGAAAACCAGGTGTATAGAGTGAGTTAGCAAAGCTGATGATTTAGAAGATAAGCGCATCTGTCAACGGTTTTAACTATTAACACCAAAAGCTGGCTAAGTCGATATTATGTAAGAGTTTGTGTCAACGTTATTTAGTATACTGGTACTATTAACAGTTATTTGGTGAGTCCCAGATCTATTTCTGGACACTAGGCAAAGCATGTACTGTATTACAGATTAGATTTAATACATTTCGAAATCTGCCAGTCTGCTTTTTTTCGTTTTGCTTTAAACTCTATTGAGACATTATTATAATCTACTAAATACTGTGTACTATGTGTTCATAATATATGGTTAATGTGGGTCCACTAAACCCTAACAAACACTATACCTGTTGGCTACTGAACCTTAAATGAATTATTCAGACTCACCAAGGCTAACAGTCGTTCATGCTCACAATCAATATACAGAGTGGACTCGGCACGTGAAGTAGAGTCTGTTATAGGTTCTCTATGTAACTTACTATTTTCTCAACTATATACTTGCTACGTAGAACTTTCTAATTGAAGAAACATGAAAGCTTCCCCACACGGGTTCTGATTGTCCAGCGTAAATCCACGTAATTTAGGCACTTACACAATCCCAGTCGAATCAAGTAGAGCCAGACTATTTGTTGGCGTTAGTTCAGCATCTACTACACTTTGTCGTTGTTAGTAAGTTAACTTCAGTAATCACTGTTGCTTTCACTCTTAGTCAAAACTATATAAACAATGAGTTGACTAGGAGTAGTGGATTTGACAATACCAGTAATTTAGACTTGTTGATAGTTCTTCTTGGTGTTTTATGTAGAATATGGAGCGGGGGAAAGGTTACCTAGATGGTTTAGATGTGGGCTCAATCTACGTCCACTAGTATATATATATATATATATATATATATATATATATATATATATATAGCCACAAAAGAATAAAATAAATTAAAAG